>JANIWL010000018.1:0-194481 GCA_030705075.1 Entelexis geochares | reverse complement strand
AGACATAGGCGCTTGGCCTGCGTCTTCGCGGCCGGCGCTGCTGGCGAGCCGGCCGCAGCAGCGGCCGCAGGGGTGGCAGGGGGGTCCGCAGCCGTCTTAGGCAGCTTCGGCTGCGCGCCCTTCGCGCGCTTCTGCTTCTGCTTCTGCTGCTTCTCGGCCGCCTCGCGGGCCAGGCGCGCCTGCTTCTCGCGCTCCTTCAGCTCGGCGTTCACGCGCTTCATCTCGGCTATGTTCCGCGGCGAGTACGAGAGCATGCGCTCCTCGGGAATCCACTCGTCGTGCGACTGCTTCCAGCCCGCGTAGTGCACGTAGAACCAGGCCCGCCCCGTGGCCAGGCTCTGCTCGATGGCGTGCGCCGACACGCGCGCGTGGCGGTCCTTTCTGAACCGGGCCAGCGGCGTCGACTCGTCGACGCGCACAACCTTGCCGTGCCGCTTCTGGCTCACCGTCTGCACGACGACCTCGCGCTGCGGATCGAGGATTTTCTGTACTCTGCCCGCATACATACTGCCATCTTTCCACGGCACTATACACTGGTCGTTGAGCGCGAACGCATCCATCGTCCGTTGCGCCAGAAACTACTGGGTCGGGGGACTCACCGTGCAGTGCGTGGTAAGAGGAAGAGAGGCCAGTCGGCACAACGATCCGGCCCGCCTGCTCTCGCCGCGGCCTCACGCGCGCTGTGCCCGCACGGCCGTCAGTGTAACACTGCTATTGACGCCACTCCTAAACTACACTACATGCCTCTGGTTAATTTTAATGCGCGGCCGCGGCTCGGCGCTGTTGAAGCGCGCGGTCGTTTAAGACGGTGGGTGAGTGCGCGCAGGCACGACGGTCAGGGCGCGCGCCCCTACCCTTGCTGGCCACTGGGGGTGGGTGGGACCTCATTAAGTGGGAAACCAGTGGCGGGCCTTTGCGTGGTTGAGACGCGCGCAAAATGGTGCTTGCCGTTGTTGGAGCAGGCATGGTCGGGTGCGCCACGGCGCTGGCCCTCAAGAAGAGGGGCCACGACGTTGTTGTGTACGAGAAGCGCGCGGACCCGCGCCGCGAGGCCGCGCGCGACGCGGGCCGCAGCATCAACCTGGCCATCAGTGCGCGCGGCCTGCGCGCGCTCGAGACCATTGATCCTGCGCTCGAGGCCGCCATCCGCGGCGTCATGGTCGCCATGCACGGGCGCATGGTGCACAGCCGCGCCGGCACAATGTCGGGCGTCGCCTACGGCGTCAGCGGCCACGAGGCCATCCACTCGATCGGCCGCGCCGCGCTGAACGACGTGCTGCTGGACGCCGTGGAGCGCGCCGGCATTCGCGTCGAGTTCGAGCGCGCTGTGGGCCACGACGCGGCCGCGCTGGCGAAGCTCGCGCGCACCGTCTTTGCCTGCGACGGCACGTACTCGAAGCTGCGCGGCGCCGTCGCGCGCCAGACCGACTTCCAGATCAGCATGCAGACGGTCGGAACCTACTACATGGAAGTGCCGCTCCCGGCCACGCCGGCGTGGCCACGGCACTACCTGCACATCTGGCCGCGGGGCACACACATGTTCATCGCTTTGCCCAACGCGGACGGCACGTTCACGGGCACGCTGTTTGCGCCGCGCGAGCTGTTCGAGCTGTTTGCTGACAAGCAGAGCGGGCCGGCCGCGTTCGCGTCCTGGTTCGACTCCGAGTTCGCCGACGCCGCGGCCGCCCTCGGCTACGACGCGCTCGTCAGCTTGGCCGCCTCCACGCCCGTGGGGCGGCTCACCAGCGTCAAGTGCTCGCCCTACCACGTCGGCGGCTCGCTCATTCTGCTCGGCGACGCCGCCCACAGCATGGTCCCCTTCTACGGACAAGGCCTCAATGCCGGCCTCGAGGACGTGCGCATTCTCATGCAGCACATCGACCAGTTCCCGGACCCGCAGATGTGGGCCGCCGCCTTCGACCTCTACTCGCAGCACCGCAAGCCCGACCTCGACGCCATCAACGACTTGTCGATGCAGAACTACAAGGAGATGCGTGAGTCGGTCGCAACACTAGCGTTCCGCGTGCGCAAGCACGTCGACAACCTGCTCGCGCGCTGGCTCGGCGACCGCTGGCTACCGCTGTACACCATGGTCTCGTTCCGCTCCGACGTGCGCTATTCCCGCGCCCTGGCCGCCTCGCACTTCCAGCAGCGCGTCGTCGACCTTGTCGTCAAGGCTGCGGCCGGCGGCGGCGTTCTGGCCCTCGCCGCAGCTGTGGCCGCGCTCCTGCGCCGCCGCAGAGCTTAAATCCCCGGCGCTCACTCGCTCGTGTTCGCTGAGCTACGCTGCTGAAAAACCACAGGGCTCCCGTGTCTGCAACGGCGGCGGTCACTAATCGCGGAAATAGGCGGCGGGCGAGTCGAGCTGACGAGAACGCGCCTAACACACGGGCCGTAATTGACTAGCCGCCCCGAGCCCCAAGTTGTTGTGCCGGGGAAAGCGCCGGCTCGTGACCCGAATTATATAGCCAGTGCGCGCCGTAGAGCTTGCTGGCCGCCAGTCCATATGCAGCAGCAGCCTAGTATGCAAGTAGCGTTCCTCAACTAACTATTTCTCATAGGATTAGCCGTATCGGCATCGGGTGAATCGCGGTTGCCTCAACCTCCTCAGTCTCTTGCAGGCGTTTAGGCTGACCCTGCAGCTGCAGACAGCTTATGCTGAATGTCGTACCAACACATCAAGTCTGGCCCGCGTTGCGCGTGCACCCTGAAACTGCACTCTGTATTACTCCACTCTGTGTGCACTACTGCTATCGGTTCATGCGAATCTATTATGTTTATATGCTCATCATATTGTAACATCATAGGTACATATATGGGAGACGCGGCGCCTTTTGAGTGCTACGCCTCCCAATTCGCGCAGCTACTTTATATCAACAGTTTAGGAGTTGTTTGGGTGGGGCAGCTGCAGCGAGCCAATGCGGCTGTCCTTGCCGCGCGCCGCCGTCAGGGCCACAGCAATGCCAACGGTGTCTAGCACCTTGACCGCGAATTGCGACAGAATAACGTCCAGGGGCTTCTTGGCAACAAACACGTTCGTGATGAGCTGCGGTCCAGCAGTCACAAACAGCACCAGCGAGCCAATGACGCTGGCGCTCTTGTAGTCGCGGGCACCCGTGAGCTGAAGCAGCGCGTTGATGGCATACGACTGCAGAGCCGATGCAGCAAGCGACGTGCTCAGCGTCGTTGCCACGTTCGCGGCCTCCTGCGACTCAAGCACGTCCTTAGGCGTGGCGGCAGCCTGGGCCTTGTGGTACAGAGCTCCAAAGACGGGGCGCTGAATGACGAAGTTCGACGTCTGTGCGAACGCAGCGCCAATGAGAATCGAGCCGGCCTGCACGGCGGGGAATCCGAATTGCAAAGACATGTTGCAAATCTACTGGTGTGAAGTCGGTCGATCTGAGGCGGGGGGTGACGTTCTTATTTATACGCGCGGCAATCCATGCAGCTAGGGGAGGGGACGCCACGTGGATCCGCGTAGTTGTGGCCTAATTGCTCACGAACAAGGCAGCTTGCTGGGCAGGCGAGCCTCGCATCTCCTTGCCCAGGCTCTTCTAGAACGCAAGCGCTCCCATGTGATCGACACCTCTCGCGCAGTCCCCACCCAGACTCACGGGCCCGGCCAGCTCGCAGAGGATCGTTGTTGGCCGCGAAGCACCAGCAGAACTCGTGCATTCAAACACCTGCGCTCTAGCCGACGACGCCGAGCTCCGTCGTTCACAAATCGTATTCACATGCATCCGCCCTCGCCCTTGTTTAGCGCTTGCATGTGGAGAACTGCTCCTACCCTGAACGCGCCACGCTGCATAGCAGCGTACCCCGAAAGAAGGAAGGGAGAACACATCACAGCCGCGGCAGCAGCACAAGCTGGTGCCGGGAAATAGGCTCAGCCTGGAAGCGATGTTTAAACAGGCTAGGCAATAGCCATCAGTGGATGGCTGGCTCTGATGCGCGGAGCCGAAGCCGCGTCCAACAAGCCGAGATTCATGAAAGTGGCCGCTAGACCCATTCATTGTCCAGCAGCAGCGCCTGACAAACCATCGCCGCCACAGCCAATAGCCACGCTGCAGCAACGGACCTGCGCCCTCAAGGAGACTGCTGGCCGTACAGCGTGTTTAACTTTCGGCCTAGCATGGCACAATATTCGGCGATATGGTGTAAGGCGGGGGGAGGACCCGCGCCATTATTTGTGTTGGTGCAGGACGTCCGTCGTTATGGCCCGCGCAGCTCAATCTCTCTATTATGTTCAAATAAGATAAAATCATAGACTTAGCTGTATGTTATGATTGTTGTCGTGAAACGCACGCTCACCATACTGGCAATTAGAAGCGTCCCGCATTCGAAGGGGCGTCGTGAGTTTTCGGGCATAAGCTCGCCTTGAACGTCTATTTTTGTGCAATGCCCCTTCGTCTTCTTGCCTGCCGCTAATACTCGAACGACCGAGAGTTCAGGGTGGTCGTGCGTTCAGGGTGGTCGCGCGCGTTAGAAAGCAGTTTTGACGCGAGCACAGAGAATGGCTGCCGCTCGGAGCCATTCTCGAGGCGTAGGAACATCCTTCAGGCTAGAATCGATAGAACTAAATATTATGACTAGCAGGCCTCAATGCAAAAGCTCATCCGGCCAAGCCCCTCAAAGCCACTCGTGCAAACTGCACAAGCGTCTGTTTTCCTTTTTTATGATTTTATAGTTCTTCAAATTGACTCCTTAGTGCTCGTGAGGCTTCATCAAAAACACTAAAGAGTCTAAATAGTAATGCGGCAGCAAGCTTTAGATTGTATCAGCCGGCCCACCGCCACCCTCGATGGCCCGAAGGTCGAATACAGGCGCCGGCCGAGCAAGTGTGAGCTGCGCCACGCGACGATGCCACCCAAATAGTTGACACACTCTCATTCACTCAGTCCCACACTTTTCAATTCCCAAAAGTAGCTCCAAATGTGTGCCTAGTGACATTAGCACGCACGCAGTTGGTTCCCTGGCTCACCACCCATTCTGTATGTTCGGACAGCGCCCGAAGGTTGCAAGAGTTGTCGCCGCGTAAGAAGCCTAGCCACATGTGAGCTTTGATTGCCGAACAATGTCACGCACCGAACCTAAACTTAGTGGTCACCAGCCCTTCGAGGTTCGAGAGCTCTGCTATCTAATTTCGAGACCTTCGTTGGTGCCACTAGAGTTCGCTTGGCTCATTGGTTCGAGCGCACCTTCCGCGCAATACGTAGTAGTGTGGAACCTGGCCAGTGCTCACGATTCCAGAGCAGGCGAGACGTTCTTGCTTCGAGGTATCGCTAGGAAGAATTAAGCCGGGCGATGCGCATGGGCCATTTCTAAAGCTTTTGCAAATAGTGCATGGCAAAAAAAAATTGGGGTCGAGTGGAAATATGCTCATGGACGTCGTATAGTGACAAGCTTTTGACAGCAAGTAACCGTGGCAGAAACGGAACCCAGTGTTCAAATCCAGCGCGAGCCTCCTCATGAACTCTTGTCTCTCTGCTGCAGGAATTCACCTGCCTCTTTGGTCACACTAGCGCCCTTTAGTTAGTCTTCCTTTCACGCTAAGCGCAAGTGCGTATGGCAAGCTCAAAGTATGAACACGGACACAACTCTGTCAACGACAACAGCATAGCTGTTATCAGCTTTAGGGGCTGGCGCATGAGCTCATGGCATTCACGTAGCGCGCACAAAGCGGGCCCAGGAGACGCTTAAACGCAGTTCCATTAGTAGCCACGCAGTAACTACTCTGTGCTCATTAAATACAGCTGCATAATACATAATAAATAAGACTGACGTCGCTGGTCTACGCATCCACCTCTGCGTCCACAACAGCATCTGTCGCAGGCGCATGTTCCGCGCGCCCGTCTTCCTCGGCCTGTGGATGCTCCTCAGCGGGACCTACACTCTGCCCCCTTTGCTGCATTTGCTGTGCGCGCTTGATTACATCGATTTCCATCTCGAGCCTGTCTTGCACTTTCTTAGCCTCGAGCAGTACAGTTATGGATTGGTAAAGCGACTCGTAGCGGGCACAAACTCTAGTAGTTGGCATTACTGGTCGCAATGGAATGCCAAGCTCAGCCGTGATAGCTCGAACTTTTGGCAGTAAACTCTGGCGAATCGGCATAAGCTTTGCTGACCGCAGAAATACGCCAGTGTGCTTCACCTTCATTGCCTCAGTGTATGCGATTCCGTACGCGGTCTCCTCGCGCTGCGTTAATTTCCGGTTCAGAGCAGAGGCAATGATGCTCGCAACATTTTTAGGCGCTGGTGCGGCCACAACCTTGCGGCTCTTCTCGTTCTGTAGTTCCTGGAGAAGCTGGCCCACACCTTGACTCGTCGCCAGATCCTTCTTGCCGCTTTTCGTGCCATCCATTTGCGGCGAGTCGAGATGCTCCAACAGTTGCTCGCGCTCGACCAGTATCTTATCCGCCAGTGTTTCGAGGCGCCGTGCTTCTAGGATCAACGCCTCTTCTTCAGCAATCTCTTTCGGCGTCCGTTTCAAAAGCCGCTCTAGGTGTGCCTTGCGACGCAGTTCGCGCTCCTTAGGGAACTTCATGGCCTGCAAAAGCTCCTCATCATGCGGGCTGAGCCCGAGCTCCATGGACGCGGGCTTCTGCTGAATGAGGATGGACGCAACCGCATAATAACGTTCTTTGAGATCCTCGATAGATCTCACTGAGCCAGGGAACTCGTAGCGGTCGTGCATGACGACCCATCGCAGATCGTAGTCACGCGCTAAGTCAAATAGATACTTTGTCTCCTCCATTGACCACTCCGCGCTCTCGAACAGCTTGTAATCATTCTGGGTCCATTCGGGCACGCTCACTGGCGTGTTGAACTTGGCAAAGCGGTCGCCTGCCGTGCCATCGGCAATATTGGCTGCGCGCACCCAGTGCCTGAGCTTCAGGCCTGGCTTCGGCTCGAACTCTACTTCTTTCCAAGCGCTGGCCCGCTGCTGCCACTCGGGCCGAGTTTTGAATTTGGAGTCTGGCGTCACGACGACTGGTGGCTGGCTGTCACCAATCAGGCTGTACAATTCACGTTGCATACCGTCGAGCTTTCGCGCCTCGACCTTGAGTCGTTTTGCCGTGTGCAGTACAGGAAGATCTGTTATTACGTCCGGCTCCTCTTGGGGCTGGGGCGTAGCCTGAGGTGTGGCCTGAGGCGTGCCATTCCGCGTGCTATTAGCCGAGTCCATTGTGCGCGTCCAGGTGCCTAGTTCTCGACTAGCCGCGCGCTGTGAAGGTGGTGGGGAGAAAGAGTCCGAGGACAGGATCGCAGTATCGTGTTACTTCATTCAAGGGCGTCTGGCGTTGCAGTGTGGGAAGGGGAACACAAACAATGTGCGCCACTCACAGCAGCTCAACATCGATAGTCCCGCTGTGCGTCACGCTAACTGCCGCCAAAAAAAAGACCCTCCTGTAGTGCGGGGTAGTCCTGCTAAAGTCGCCGCCCATAATTGGAGGGCACCATTAGCCTAGTAAGCACGTTTCTGTTTTATAGTCAATTCTAAATTGGTTCCGCTAATAAAGGTGCCTGCAAAGCAAACCTTCATGGCTGAATCACAGCAACGAGGTCACCAGCCTCCACGAGGTCGCCAGCTTTGTGCACAATTTTAACGAGCGTGCCTCTTCCATCTTCCGGAACAACGACGCTCATCTCCGTTTTCATGGCCTCTAGAACCACCAGTGCGTCTCCTGAGCATACTTTGTCATTTTCAGAAGCCACAGGTTTCCAGAATCTGCCCGTGATCTCGGCGTATACCATAATGGCGTCCTCGCCGAACTGACTCAAATCAGTTTCTTCAGTTCGAGCAGTGACCGCCTGCTGATCAGAAGCAGATACAATGGCTGCAAAAGCATCCATCTGTTTCGCCTGCTTCGCATTGTGCGCCTCAATCGATGCAGCATTTTCGGACAGAAACTTCTCGTAGTCACTGAAGTCAAACACGTTATCTTCATCAATACGAGGTGTAAATGCCCCTGTGTTGACTTCCTTCACATGCTTCTCCAGCTCCTTTTCTGATACTGGATAGTATCGGACCTGGTCAAAATTTTTCAGCAGCCAAGGCTTGCCAGCTTCCGTGTATTCATTCAGACACAACTTATCCCAAATAGGTACCGTGCGACCAATTAGTTGGTACCCACCAGGGCTCTCCATTGTGTACACACACATGTACATTCCGCCCAAGCCGACCGTGCCGTTAGGCGTCCAGGAGCGGCTGGGGTTGTACTTTGTGCCAAGCAGACGATGCCGAGGATCAAGAGGTACCGCACACGGTGCCCCTAGGTAGACATCGCCAAGTCCTAACACCATAAAGGACGCCGTGTACATAAGATCACGTACCTCGCTACGGCTCTCGAGGTTGTTCACTGAGGCAATGAAGTCCACATTATTTGGCAGCCACGGGGCTTCGCTACGAATGGTTTCACTGTAGCGCTGCACGGCCGCCAGCGTTTGTGAGTCCTCGAAGCACATCGGCAAATGCAAAATGCGCGACTTTACCTTCCAGTCGTTGGACTTACCTAGTGATCGCTCAATGTTAGACAACTGCTGCACGAGGGATGTTTGAGAAACAATTTCCGGCTCGTACTCGATGTGGACGGACCTGACGCCAGGACTCATTTCAACAACACCGTCTACCTTTGCCATGACCTGCTCGGTGAGCTGGTGCACACGATAGCGCAGGCCAAGATCCATCACGTTCTCACCATACTCGATAAGAACATAACGATCTCCAGCCTGGCGATACACTACACGGATGGGACTTTCCTGTTTGTATAGTATAGGATCGTCTAACTGTGGGCTCAACACAGGCAAAGGCACGTTGTGACCCTCAATCCGCTTGCTTGCAGCCGCTCGCAGCTCTCCTGCCTGGGCAACTGAGATAGGCACAAAGCGGATGCTATCGCCAGGCTTTACTTGACCCAACTTCCACAACTCGGCTTCAACAATGACACACATGCAAACAAAACCTCCCAAAGACGGACCATCACACCCCAAAACCACTGGCTCATTGCCAGTGAAATTTACAGCTCCCAGAGAATACACGTAGTCATGCGCGTTGCTTGGGTGAAGCCCTGCTTCACCACCGTCTGAGCGTGCCCACTTTGGCTTGGGGCCAATCAATCGCACACCAAAGCGATTTGAGTTGTAGTGTACTTTAACATTTGTGGCAAAAAACTCTGTTATGAACTCCGGGCTGAAAAAATCGGGCGCACCGTGTGGTCCGTATGTCACAGCAATTTCCCAATGATTCTTGAAAGCAGGCACGAGATGCGACGGCATTGTCTTTAGACCCGACGGTGTTGTTGGTGCAAGGGGAACAATGTCACCAAACTTCAAAGGACGCCCATTTACTCCACCAAGCGAGCCTTGCGCGAACGTCGAGCGGCTACCAAGATACTGGGGGGTTTGAATACCACCCGAAATAGCAACATAGGCACGACAGCCCGTAGAAAGCCTACCAATGGCAAGCTTGCCTTCAGCCGGTACTTCGAATGCGGACCACGCCGCCTGCTCTACTCCATCGACAGACACCTTGGCTTCGCCTCCAGTCACCGCAACAATGGCACTACGGTGGAAAAGCAGGGTTGGTCCTGCTAGAGTAATTTCTAAAGCCGCCGCGTCTGGCTCGTTTCCTACCAGATCGTTTGCAGCACGGTGCGAGTAGGAGTCCATAGGCCCACTCGGGGGCACCCCAATGTGCCAGAGTTTCGTCCTTCCGGGCCAGTCTTGCACTGTAGTACCACCGCCGGGTTGCAAAACTTCAAATGCAGCGGGTCGGTACACGTAGCTGTCAAGAACCTTGGTAGACATCCTAGCCTCAGCGAACATAGACGAGGAGGCGACGTCGAGCAGGTAGCCAACATTAGTGATGACGCCACCAACAATGGTCTCCTTCAAGGCGCGCTGCAACTTCTCGAGTGCCTCTGCACGATCAGCACCGTGAACGATAATCTTGGCGATTGTAGGGTCGTACTCTGTACTGATCACGGTTCCTTTGCGAGCCCAACCATCCACACGAGCCCACTTAGGAAACTTTAGCTCGGTGATCAGACCGGGAGACGGTCTGAAATCTTTTGCTGGGTTTTCAGCGTAAAGGCGTGCCTCCATTGCGGCGCCCTTGGGGGCGATCTTCGTGGTCGAATCGAAGGGTGGCCGATCGGCCGCTACTAAGAGCATCCACTCTACGAGGTCTATACCCGTTACAAGTTCAGTGATCGGATGCTCTACCTGCAGACGGGCATTTACCTCCAGAAAATAGAAGCGGTCGCGCGCCGCATCATATATGTATTCAACTGTGCCCGCGCATTTGTAGTTCATAGAGGCGGCCAGGGCAGCACCACTAGCGTGGAGCTGCGCGGCCGTCTTGGCTGGCAGTTTTGGTGCTGGTGTTTCCTCAATAACTTTCTGATTGCGACGCTGCAAGGAGCAGTCACGCTCACCAAGAGCGACTGCAGCACCACGGCCGTCACCAAAGATTTGCACTTCGACGTGACGTGCATTTTCTACAAAGCTTTCGAGGAAAACCCCGGAGTCACCGAAGTAAGCTTCACCTTGATGCCGTACGGTCACGTAGGCCACGCGTAATTCAGCGTCGCTGTCAACACGCTGCAGCCCAATACCACCGCCACCAGCAGTGGACTTAAGCATTACTGGGTAGCCACCGATTTGGGGAACAGCATCTAAAGCCTGCTCAACATTGTCTAGTAGTCCCGTGCCCGGCACGAGGGGCACGCCAGCGTTTTCGGCAATACGGCGCGCCGAGTGCTTAAGACCAAGCTCACGCATTGCCGCCCCCGAGGGGCCGACAAAAACGAAGCCCTCAGCCTCACAGAGATCGGCGAATTCTGCGTTCTCGCTGAGAAATCCGTAGCCTGGGATGATGGCCTCGGCGCCAGTGAAGGCAGCTGCATCCAAGACCTTTCGAATAGCTAGATATGTCTCTGCGGCGGTGGTGCCATGCAAGTCGACGCTCTCATCGGCGAGAAGGACATGTTCGGCATCGCCGTCTGCTTGGCTGTAGATGGCGACAGAAGCAATACCAAGCTTGCGCAGTGTCTTGATGATGCGGACAGCAATTTCTCCGCGATTTGCAACAAGAACCTTCGTGAACGGGCGATCAGTGCGGCTAGCGACATCGGCCACGTAGGCGCGCCAGCCTCCATAGCCGGTGATTTCTGTTGCGTGCGAGCTACCATCCCAGATGAAACCAGACACCCACTCACCTGAAGCGAGCTCTAGCTTCCCTATTCCGAGCGGCGCGGGGATGCCGGCAACGAATTCGCCAAAGGCCTCATAGGGCATGTCCCAGACCTCAACGGCGATGGCAGTGCCATCTCCGCTTGTGTCCCTGCGAATGCCGGGCTTTGCCGGCTGCGTATTGAGAGCGAACAGGCGGTAAGCAGGTGAGGTCGTAGTGCGCTCGGCAAGGGTGGCTCTGGCCTTGCGCAGTTGCCAATTGAGCGGCATTCCTGAGAGGTGCGCGCCAACGACGGCTAACCGCAGAGTATTTGGTTTTGGGAAGAAAGCTGGGTCAAGTGAGTCTTCAGCACGAGTGCTCAGGCGGCCAGCATTTGCGATTGGCCGTTCACGTGGAAGGATTCTGCTGGCAAGCTCAAGAAGCGCGAAGTCCGAGCAAGCAGGGCCCATTAGGGTCACACCGACGGGCAAGCCATCTTGGCGGAAGCCAGCCGGGATGGCAAGGGCCGCGAGATCGGCCAGGTTAACAAAATTGGTGTAGTAGCCCTGCTGAGAGTTAATTTTGATGGGCTCGGCCAACACGTCGGCCACCCTGGGGTTCAGCGGGCAGGTGGGCATAACGAGCGCGTCAAGCGAGTCCATGAGTTTTGCCGCCTGCTTCTTGACGGTCTGACGCGTGTACTCCTTGTCGAAGGCGTCTACGCCGGTGACGTTCTTGCCGCCGAGGACAATGGAGCGCACAGTAGGGTCAAGGGAGTCCTCACCGTGCTGGGCAATCTGGTCGCGCACAGCCCAGTAGCGCTCTGCGACCCAAGGCCCCTCGTAGAGCAGCTTTGCGAGCTCGAAGAGAGGCGAGCAGTCGACGCGGCGGACCTCGACGCCGAGGGCGGTGATTCGGGTGACGGCGGCGTCGAAGAGGGCCGCGTTCTCGGAGTCGCCGAAGAATTCGAGCGCCGAAGGCACTCCCAGCACGGGCCGCTTGCCGAAGCTGGCAACAGGCCGCTCGGGCAGCGGGCGCGTATAAGGCGTGAGGGGGTCGTAGGCAAGAGCGGTTTTGAAGACACGCTGCGCGTCGCGCAGGCCCTGTGCGAACACGGTGGCCGTGTCCAGACTCTTGCAAGCAGGAACAACGCCCGCCGCGCTCCACAAGCCAACCGTGGGCTTCACGCCAACAAGATTGTTCAGGGCAGCTGGCACGCGACCCGAGCCCGCCGTGTCGGTCCCGAGTGAGAACGGGACGGTGCCGCTGCCCACAACCACGGCAGAGCCCGAGCTCGAGCCGCCGCTGACGTGCTGGCCGCTGAACACGCATGTCGGGATGCCGTAGGGCGAGCGAGTGCCAACCAGGCCCGTGGCAAACTGGTCTAGATTCGTCTTTCCAAGAACCACCGCGCCGGCCCTGCGCAGCTGCGAGACGACGAGCGCATCGTCACTGGGGTTATATGCGAAGGTGGGGCACGCAGCCGTCGTGGGTAGGCCCTGCACGTCTATGTTGTCCTTCACCGCGTAGGGCACGCCGTAGAGGGGCATTTCAGCAGCGGCGCGGCTTGCCGGCTCCGGTAGAGCGTCAATTTGCATGGCGAGTTCAGCCGGCGTGCAGAGGCGGATCCATTCGGGCCCGTGAGGCGTCGCGGCCAGCAGCGCCTGCAGGTTTGCCAGAGCGTGGGCCTTGGTGGAGCTTGTTTGCGCCGCGCGCCACTCGTCTACGGACCAGCCCTTGAATTCCATGAACTGTGCAAGCAGTGCAAACCAGTACGAGCCAGCACGCACCAGTGACTAAGTTATATATATATGCCGGCTCCGTCTTATCTGGACCTTGCATACCCTGACGCGGCGAGCCCGTAGATCTCCCCGGCGTCTCACCCCTACCTCGATAAGCTCGGCAGCACAGTCATGTGAATGGGCAGGCCCGAGGCATTTGTGTGCCGCGTGCCAGAGCCGGGTCCATAATCGCGGGCTAATCACGAGGGCTGGCACGCCTACTGCGCGCTTAGACCACTGGGTCTATCCAGTACTGAGGCCGCAGAACCACTCGTCTGGCGCGGTCACGTGTCGACCATGCAGCGGACTAAACGCCGCGGCGGGAGTCCTACAGCATATGGACAGCGCTGGCGTCTTGGCCTGCGTGAGCGTGCACCGCGGGGCGTCGGCTCTTGCAGTAACAGCAGGTTTGGCGCAGCGATAGGCCTGCATGGAAGAGACATGCATTTCGCGGCCGGCCTTTCACATTTCAGGAAGGGCGCGGCCTGTACTTCAGACCATATGATAGCAGTGTACGGTCCAGCGGAGAGCGTTCTAGCGCTTTCAGGTGATTTGTTTCCTCCTCAACGTTTTGGGTTCTGAAAGACGTCGCGCTCGAAATTTTGGAATGCAAGGGGCGGTAAGTCAAACCCCGCTTCCGCTGGCGCCAGCTTTTGGTGAGAGGGGTAACAATGAGGGTGCAGTTTGGATATACTTTCTATCAAATACACTTATAGGCAGGGAGTCCAGAAGCATCAGTCTACTAAAACTCGAGAAGTGCAGTTAAAACTCGAGGGGTGCAGTTAAAACTCGAGAAGTGCAGTTAAAACTCGAGAAGTGCAGTTAAAACTCGAGAAGTGCAGTTAAAACTCGAGAAGTGCAGTTAAAACTCGAGAAGTGCAGTTAAAACTCGAGAGGTGCAGTTAAACCTCGAGAAGTGTAGTAAACCTCGAGAAGTGTCGATTTTCCCGGAGAAATGTAATAAATCTGGAGAATATAGTAAACCTCGATATGCGCAATAATTCTCGGAAAGTATAGCACACTCTGAGAACTGCAGTAAACCTCGAGAAATGCAGCAAATTCCGAGCAAGCGACCTCCGGAATCTTTTACAGTTCTACACAATGGATCTGAGTTCCTATCATTAGCCAGCGGAAACCGGCGGGATCAACGCAACCTCGCTGTGCTCGTCGAAGGAGACGTCCTGCGCCTCTGGTCCCACGTATTCAAGGTCTACGGACACGGCGCAGCTAGGCAGGAGCTCGCCCGCTTCAGGATACGTTGCGGCAACGTAGGCCAGAACGGCATCCCGCGTCCGGCGCTGCAGCTCCACTTCTTCCTCTCGCACGCCAGTTATGTCTTTCAGTGGCCCGAAATACAGAACCTTCATGAGCGCGACTCGCAGCTTGGGCTCCGGGGACTAGAAAACTCACCTGACTGCTGCACCCTTGGATTCTGCGATAGATGACTCGCGGGCTAGGGTGCGAACGACCGATAGCGTTGCCGCGGCAGAAGGGTTCGAGCCGTCTGCGCAAGAGCCTCTAAGAAGCCCCGCTGGTCGGCGTCCTCGGAACCTACAAATGAACAAACAACCCCCTAATATTGCAATCGTTTGACCCGATCCTAATTAGCACAGTCCTGCGCAAGCTCCACTGGTCAGCGCATCGTGCAGCCCTGCGCCAGAGCAGCACGACCCTCCTCGAGGTAAAGCTAAATAGCCTGTAACCGCCTTTTATTTCGCCCCATGCACTGCTCTGCTTCAGGCGGCGGAGAATTTGTCGCTCGTAAAAGCGCGTTGCTCGTCGTGTCGGGGCTGCCATTGCGACGCCCATCGGCCCGCTGACTACTCACCGCCAGCAGCCGAACTCAATCTCGCATTGTGCAAGCGTAGCCTGGCAATGGAGGACCACAGAACGCCTTACCTTGGCCGCCTGACGGATGCGGCCCTGCTGCCGCATTATCAGGAAAGCCAGGGTAATCCTAACGATGAGCCGCTGCCGTTAGTGGGCGCAAACCCCGCGGCTGCGCGCAAGGCTGGCAACAATGTGAGCGGCCGCGTGCTCTCAGTGACGACGAACTTCCCCGTCGTCGCAGGGGTCGAAAGCAAGCCAATTCTGCGCTCTCGCCGCGGACTCAGCTCCTTGACCGCTTGCCTCGACTATATCAGCGACCACACGGAGTGGGAGAACATAAACATTGCCTGGGTCGGCGAGGTCGAGGGCCAGGACGAGACAATGGGCCTCACAACACATGAGAAGCGCGAGCTCGAGCGCCTTCTCGGCGACAAAATGATCCCTGTGTGGTTGGACGGCCCCGCCTGGCAATGGCGGGAGTATGCGGAGCAGGTGCTGTGGCCCACGTTGCACTACAGTAACAACGTGAACGACATTGCCGTGCAGCAGGCCGTAGGCTACTCCACCTACGGTTGGTCGCGATACATCGAGATGAATGAGCGGTACGCAGAGGTCGTCGTGAACCAGTACAAGGAGGGTGACATCATTATGATCCATGACATGTACTTGTTTCTGCTGCCTCAAATGATCCGCAAGACATACCCAGATGCGCTCATCGGCCTCTATGTACACTCGCCGTTCCCCAGTAGTGAGCTTTTCCGTGGACTCCCCCAGCGTGAGGAGCTGCTCTATGGTATGCTCAACTCAACCATCATTGGGTTCCAGAGCCGCCAATATATCAAGCATTTCATTTCTGCCGCAACGCGACTCACGGGCATTGAGAGTGTTGGCGAGAAGCTGCTGTTCGACGGCCGCTACGTCGCTTGCGCGGCCCTGCCCTTCGGCATCAACGTGCGCGACGTTCTCGAGCGCAGCGCCAGCAAAGAGGTTGCTGAAATTGTGAAGGAAATTAGTGAGATTTACACTGACAAAAAAATCATCGTCGGCCGCGACAAACTAGACAGCACCCAGGGAATCATCCAAAAGCTGCGCGCATTCGGCATGATGCTTGAGCTCTTCCCAGCATGGCGTGGCCGCGTTGTGTTTGTGCAGATCACAACACGCACCTGGCAGTTCTCGCCGCGACTCGAGCAACAGATTTCTCAGCTTACCTCCTACATCAACGGCGTTTACGGTGACATCCACTACTCACCGATCGTCCACTTCAGTAGACACATTGACCAGAATGAGTACATTGCCTTGCTTCAATGTGCTGAACTGGGGTTCTTCACTCCCGTGCGTGAGGGCGCGAGCTCGGCCGCCGTGGAATACGTGCTCTGCCAGCATATGCATCCACCGTCGGGCTGCAGCCTTGTGCTTTCCGAGTTCATGGGCATCAGTGATCTCCTTGCTGAGGGTGGCCATTCCGTGAACCCGTTCGACTCGATCCAAGTCGCTTATGCTTTGAACCGGGCTCTGCACAACGGCCATTCAGAAAGGTCAGCCCTCGAGGAGGACAACATGTACAAAAAGGCATTGGAGCACGATGTAGGAAACTTTGTGTCGCAGTTCTTGTCAACAGTGGTGCTACACGACTTGCGCCACGAGAATCAGCACTACACACCCGACGCCGACGTCGCGGAGCTGGTAAGCAGCTACAAACAAGCTGGGCGCAGGCTATTTCTGTTCGATTATGATGGCACACTGACGCCAATTGTGCGGGATCCCGCGGCAGCCGTACCAAGTGAGCGGCTGAAGAAGTCGTTGAAGAAGCTGAGCGACGACCCCAAGAACGTTGTGTGGATCATCAGCGGCCGTGACATGGGGTTCCTAGACGAGCACTTGGGCTCATTTAAGATCAATCTCAGTGCAGAGCATGGCTGTTATGTTAAGAAAAAGGCTGAGAATCCCGACGCTGATTGGGAAGACCTCGTTTCGAAGCTCGACATGTCATGGATGAAGGTTGTGCTGGACGTACTACAGAGCTACACTGAGCGCACAGAGGGTGCAGTGATTGAGCGCAAGAAGTCTGCGATAACCTGGCACTACCGCAAGTCGGACCCGGAGTTCGGCAAATTTCAAGCCAGCCATCTTCGGGCATATCTCGAGCTGACGGTTGCCAACAAGTACCCGGTGGATGTCATGGCTGGAAAAGCCAACGTGGAAATTCGACCCAAGCTGTTCAACAAGGGCGAGATTGTGCGCTCTGTATTCGAGGAGGCAGACTCCGCTAATGCTTTTCCGGAGTTTGTGCTGTGCATTGGTGACGACACTACGGACGAAGATATGTTTCGCGTGATGAGCGATCAGAACCGCAAGGGATTGCATACAATCATTGTGGGCCCGCAGAACAAGTTGACCATTGCAAAGTGGCATTTGAACAACGTCGACAAGGTCCATGAGATGCTTGACAGCCTAGCTGATGCAGACAGCTCATAAACACCAACCTTACAAGCACAAGCTACGACGAGTAAAGATAATGGTAGGGGGGTGGGGCAGAGCGCTGCTTTAACCATGGTCCCACCGGTACTCCAGGTAGACTCTCCACCAAGGGCGCTATGAAACAAAGCACTGCAGGCAGCGCATCTGGCACCAGCAACGGATGAAGCACCCACACACACCACGTGCATCAAGCATCTAGACAAGAAACGACAATGACGCGCTTGTCTCAAACAAACTTATATCACGTTAGACAATAATATATACATGCAATCCAAACAAACAACCGCAGCGTTCATTTCTTCTTCTTCTTGAGGTTCACCTGGTGCAGGCGCCCCGTTGTGACCTGCTCAGCGTCTTGGCTCATAATATCATCGAGACTGAAGGCAGACTGGTCTTGCGGGGCCTCTGTATCAGCTTCGTTTGCGTCGCCGCCCAATTCGCCAAACTTACGCTTGAATTTGGCGAGCTTTCCGCTTGCGTCGAGCTGGATGGCCCTCACATCTGGCTTGGAAGGGTTCCATAACGGGTTGTTGCGCTGGTCCGCCAGCATCTTCCATTCCTTGCGAGGAAACACGGACTTGCGCTTTATTGTAGAGCCATCACTGAGCTGCACAATCTGGTCAAACTTGTAGTAGATGGCCGGGCGAACGTCTTCACTGCGCAACTTGGTGCCCGCCCGTCGCGGCACAGCTGTGCGCCCACCCGGAGCTACGTAGCCACTCTTGGCCCGCACGCTTATATGCGGCGCCAAGTTTCTCATGTTTCTGAACATTTTTGGCCGGTTCACGCACACGAATGCCGGCGGTATTCAGATGAAAAACTCCCGTTATTCAGCGTATCTAGTGTCGCACCTCCAGCAGCCGTGGTTCTGAGCTTAGGGTTACTTGATGCCCTTACATCTAATTTTGTGGTCCAAAAACCTCTCTTCATCACGACTTGCGCCATGCATTCCCATAATCTGGTTGGTGAAGCCAGCCACCGAAAGCGGGCCGTGAGAGGTTTCTCAAGGTCCTTCGAAGCAACTATCTAATATATGTAGATCCTTTACACTTCTCATTGAATTGAACAAGATGTATACGACTGATGTACACAACTAAATAACTGTGGTATAGTTTTAGCTGGTGATAGTGATAATGATGTCCCATTGCTTGACATTGTAAAGGTATGGAACGGCCGACACAGTTCGTTTACCGTGGTAACAGCATCGTTCTAACCACGCCACAAATATTTCGTGCTTAGCAAGTCGGTCATGAATTGAGATGTAGTGTAACGTACAGTGTGTCACAGCAGATTCCAGGCAATGATGAAATGCCTTTCGATTTTACAATGACTGACCATGTATCTCACTTATCATAACATCTGAAGAGGAAGTGCTTTTGGGCCTTATCGAAGCTAGCCTTACGACGATGACTCCACAAACAGGGCCTCCGAGGATTCTGGTTCATCTGAGATTGAAGAAAGCGTTTCTCCCTATGATGACACGTAAGATTGACGTAGGTACTTTAATTTGAGCTGCAACGCAATTCCACTTTGCTATTTTGAGGGTGCGATCTCATTTATGCAACGTAGAACCAAGCGACTGCCAATGCATGACAGACACTGGTAGCTTTCTCACGGGTATGCCGCGGCGCTTAGGGGCCCGGCTTTATACTATGTAACAACATAACTGCGGCACAAATGTTTTAGCGCCCAATATTCCGAGAAAAGTAGAGCTAGTAGCTGAACGTCGATTCCCTGAAGCGGCTCTTCATACAATAGTAATTCATTTCATTTAATGAAATAAGGCAGAGAGCATTGATGCCCCTGACAAACATTATGAGTCCCAACTTAGCACATAGAGAAAAGCAGTTCAACGCTGCCAGAAGCTCTAATATACAGGAAGTCTTGGGAATAGGGGCATTGTCTTGTGCATCACGTTAGGCCTGCTTTTCTTAGCACGAACAACAGCAAATTAAACCTGACGTTTGATTATCGCGGCAAGACGAGCCAGACAAGAAAAATTCCGGCCAATTTCCTGAACGTCAGCTTGTGCGTCTATCGCCGCGTAAGCCATCACGATCTCATTAACATCGTCAATGTCATCATTAACATCCTGTACGTCTGAGTTATGCTTCCCCGTAACGAAATCATCGCTGAAACGTAAGGCATCATCATCTTCACCTATTAAGCGCACTCCAGCTCGACTTGCGGAATCTTCGTAGCCCCAGAACCGTGCTCCTTCACGAATCTTTTGACTTATACGCTCGTCTACAGTAGTCTCGAGACCTTTCAAATAATCCAACAATGCTTTCTGGTAATCGACCAAATTGCGATTGCGGCCTAAAATGCCTTCAAATTTGCGTAAAGTATACCGGCGTCCTTTGTGTATGAAGAGATTCTCGTCCAGGTTAGTGTTCTTGGCAGCAACTACGCTCCATGCTCGTTGCTGAATCGTTCGCGACCATACAATATTCCAGATATACGTGTTCCATCCTGAGATAGATACAGGTAGAGCGCTTGAAAGCTCTACTCCCACAAGCAGCTGCACATAAAATCCCGTCTTTTTCACAAGCTTGACCACCTGTCGCGCTAAATCAAATTCGAGAGCATTCGCGGGAAGTCTTTGTCTTTGGGGATCAGGGATGAAGGCATAAGGGGGTTCCAGTGGAGGCCTTTGCGCCAAATGACGAATCTTGAGTAATTGCCACACTGTCCCTAGATCTGCAGCGTGATTATCGGTGCCAATAACTCTGAGAAGCCTTGCGAGGATAATGACGCGAAGTGTAAATTGCGAGTGCTTTTCGATCTCCACAAGATCAAAAGATGGCCCCGGCGAGACCATTGCGTCATCAGCGAGCGTCAGCTCTAGGGGACGATGTGTACGCTCCCTCCAAGCCGCGAGCTCTGCTTCGAGAGCTAGAGTCTCGTTACTCGACTGTAGTAAAGCGTATGATAAGCTGCTCTCTGAGCCGTACTTCAGAAGCGGCTCGCCGATGTTTGTGCATGCGGGGATAGTCAGACCGTGCTGAGCAAGAAGTTGTTTAAAAGTTTCCTCGAGCTGAGCGACTGAGGCAATCAAGATCCTGCAGACGCTGGTCCAGTCGTTACAATCGCAGAACTTTTCTAGATCGAGTACGTTCTCAGCTGGTATAGTTGGATTGATATATGCATCCGTGGATACCATTGTTCTCAACTCCTCTCGCTTTTTACTGTGCACCGTGTGCAGGTCAGACAAGTAGCGGTCCATCTGAGACGCAGGCAATACACGACGTTTGGGTAGCTCCTTTTGGGAAATAGTGGGAAACAGGAGTTTTACCAATTCTGAAACTCTCCGAAGCGCATGCGAGAGCTCAGATTGTTGTTCACTATGAGGAAGGCGCCTCTGAAAGTCGTCAGGGATGCGGACCCACGTTGCACTGTCAGACTTATCCAGGACTGGATAGTCAAGCACGTTCTCAAGCTCTAAACACCGAGAGACCGCTTGTTCGCGGTCCGGGCCAAAGGCGAGGACTAAAAATCGCGTGAAGCTATCGATTAATTGAAGTGCGCCAAGCAGGAATCCTCTGTCGTTTACCTGGCAAAATGCCGTACAGACGGATGGAGCTGTAGTGCGCGGTAACACACCTTGAGTAGAGGCTTGCAAGGTGACGTTACCATTTGGGTTACCGTCTTGAACAGCCTCGTTAACCAATATTGGCAGCATATAGAGCCATGGGAACACCTTTAGTTTGTATTGTGGCGTGTTTGCAGTGTATAGAGCTCGTGCCCACGTAGCAATGAGGAGATGCCTGTGTTCGAGCTTCGCTTACCGTTGGCGTGGTGGGAGTGATTTATGGTTGCAACAGACGTCACTTACTGCCTTTAATCACTGGCTTTATTTAGAAGGTTCCTAAAACACATAGTCATAGGACACGTCACGGGCATAGGAAAACAGCCTGAATATCAGTTATACGAGTAGACTACCATTTTTTTTGAGCGGCTGATTCTAAAGCGTGCCTTCAGTCAATACCACCAGTTCACCTCAGTTAAAGGCATTAGTCCCATTGAGCATGCCATCTGGCAAGGCCTGTTTATAACAAGGTTGAAACACGCGCAACCAGAGCGGATCAAGGAAAGCTTCTCACAAGCACTGTCATACCTTCTACGTGGCGCTCGAGCTGTACTAATACCAGCCAGGTAAATTAAATGACTACACAAAATAATTGAGAGGGTCACATTTGACGAACAGGGAGTGCCTTTTAACTTGAATTCCACACTCTCTTGGGCTTCTAATGAATGAAAGACTTCATAAGGCGTCACTTTAGCTACGAAATTATCATGAGAGTTGGTGACCTATCTAAGCAAACGACGCTGACAGCAGGGTTTCAGCGCAGCAAAGCACCTTACGAAAGGGCGGTTGATTGTACACATTCAAACTGGAATTTTAGGTGTGATCTCATTCTCTAGCTCTGGACTCCGCAGCATAGTGGTCAGGCGATCCTCCTCAGGAATAGCATGGGAATAACCCTCCATGAAAGGCTGACACAGAAGCACACTCGTGGTGTTCAATACCTCTACTGCTATTGGATTATGGTGTCAGCCTTACCATTGAGACATCTGCTAATGCGACCCAAATATTGTGAATGTTGGACAAAAATTCATTTTACTTATAATGATCAACTCCGTTCTGTGGCCTCCACGCAATTGAATGCACGTCTGTCCTAGTTCGATTGCCTGATGCGAAGTTGATTACTTCTCAATTATATCGCTGCTAACGGTCTCGTTTCCATGTGTGGATGTTTTCAAGAAACCGATACAGAGGAGCACTTGTGTGCGGTCTGTGCGGCCGCTTGCGGTGAGTACAGCCTAAGATGTGAAAAATAATAATATGGGCACATGAGCGGACATTTTTCCACTTTATGAATGAAAAGGCGCTCCTGGAAACAACTTATGTTCCGATTGCGTCGTTTAAGATCAGAGCTGTTCGTTTGGTGCATGTTAAGAAGCCACATCGTTGACATCAACGACGTCCCTGGCAATAGGCTCTCGCCCAATGAAACCATGAAGAGAAGGCGTCTGAGGTTTACGAACCTTGGAATTCAGAAAACACGTTCATATATTTATAAGGTGGGCATGTGGTTACCTGGTCTAGGGTTTGTTTGTTTTGCCCTAACATCTAAAGATGTGGTCTACGTGAAGTACATTTCTTCCCGCTCCAATTTGCCTAAGGTGTGCAGTCAACTTCGCAGTTCAGGAACAAAATGCCTAATAGTGATGGTGCGCCGGGATTTTCCTCCGTAAAGCACTTCAACTGTGAGAATTGCCACGAGGAGTTCAATTCGCTTCGCGCAGTGCACCATCACAAGATGTCTTGTGAAGCCACGCACAAACACCGCCAGGAATGTAAAGAACAGCGGAAGAGAGTGCGACGGAGTCGTCAAGGTGAATATGGCGATACGAGCGTTGCCGGAGAACTACGACCAAAGCTTCGGAAGCTTAATAACGACGACGCTAAACAGGACGCTGAACAGGGCTGTCCAGTGAATTCGGCCAGCTCTGATGAGGTCGAGGGGGTAGTGACAACTATACGCTCACAATCAAGTGGGTTTGAACTAAACGCGCCTGCCGAACCTGGCCAATTAGAGCCTGAGACGCGTTCGGCTTCTGGGCGTGCCTCGTTGAGCGAGCCATTGGACGCTGAACAGAACTTGATGGCAGGGTCGTTAGTGACCAATATAACCAACACTGTAAGTGCTATTAATCAAGAGTCGGCGAGCCCTATTGACGTGAACTTGTCTTTTGACAATCCTGAGTCAAATGAGGGCGTCCTGAGCCCTCCGCCCACGTTAACAGCGCCTCTTTTGCGTGAATTTGCAGGTGCCCTCGAAAAATTCGTGGCTCCGGTGGGCTCTCAGCAGACTCAAGTGCAAGGGCAGGTCCAGGCCTCTGAGACAGGACCCGAAGATACCAGTGTAAATGAGATCCAAGTTCTTAATGCAACGACCCCTGAACGTGGCTTAGACTATCCAGAGGCAGTGCCAGCCCCATCGTATTCGCCAGATGACGTTCTTGTTTCTCACGAAATGCTTTTCCCAGGCATAGAGAGACCGCTGACATCCGGGGAGTCCACGCCCACTCTACCTTCCTACGACGACTCTACAAATGATATTTTGCTTGCCGACGAATTTGATGATGAAGCGCTCTTCGGCTCTACAGTGATTAACAGTGTATCTCTCTTATCAAGACATCTGGAGAGAGAAATGCTTCTTGGTTTTATCGATTCTGACGGCGATTATTTGGCAAACATGGTTTCAAGTGATTCTAGTTTGCCTGCTTCAGAGATTCAAGAAAATGACCATGGCGAAAACGACTTTAGCGATTCTGAGCGGTAAGCGTGGGTGATTTCGGCCACAATTCAAGCTCAATTTGCTTCTTGACGACGCGGAATCATTCAACACTCTACCTTCAAGCTGATTTCAATAAATGGTAACCGCAAGCAGTTCTCTTGCGGGTGTGACGCGTCACAATGTCGTTGATGCACAAATGTTTAAACACCAAATATTTTGTAACAGAAGTATAGCTAGTAGCTGGAGACCTGCTTCCTGAAGCGGCTCTTCAAATTTTATTAATCCAATGCATTTAACGCAACAAGGTACAGACATCTAGTGCACCTGACACATAGTGGGTCTAACTTCGCGCAGCTCATCGCTACTAGAGACTCTGCTATGAAAATAGGGCGGCAACGTCGCCATCAGATTGAGCCGGCGCATCTTTGGGCAAACAAAAGCGAATCAAACGTTACGTTTACTCATCGAAACGAGACGAGTCAAGTAAACAAAATTCTGGTCAATTTCATGCACGTCAGCTTGCGCGTCTATCGCCGCGTAAAACATCAAGATTTCGGTAACGTCATAAATGTCATCATTGGCATTCTGTACGCCTGAGTCACGCTTCCCCGTAACGGAATCGTTACTGACATGTAAGGCATCATCTTTCTCTACTAAACGCACTCCGGCTTGACGTGCGGCGTCTTTGTAGCCCCAGAATCGTGCCCCTTCACGGATCTTTTGACTTATGCGCTCGTCAACAATAGTCTCGAGGCCTTTCAAATAATCCAACAATGCTTTCTGGTAATCGACCAAATTGCGATTGTGGCCTAAAATGTTTTCAAATTTGCGTAAAGTACACCGGCGTCCTTCACGTACGAAGATGTTCTCGTCCACTTTATTGTTCATGGCAGCAATTGTACTCCATGCTCGTTGCTGAATCGTTCGCGACCATACAATATTCCAGATATACGTGTTCCAACCTGAGATAGATACAGGTAGAGCGCTTGAAAGCTCTACTCCCACAAGCAGCTGCACAAAAAATCCGGTCTTTTTCACAAGCTTGACCACCTGTCGCGCTAAATCAAATTCGAGAGCATTCGCGGGAAGTCTTTGTCTTTGGGGATCAGGGATGAAGGCATAAGGGGGTTCCAGTGGAGGCCTTTGCGCCAAATGACGAAAATCCACCAACTGCCACACTGTAATTATACCTGTAGTGTGTTCCTCGGAGCCAAATATGCTGAGCAGCCTTGCGAGGATAATGACGCGAAGCGTAAATGGCGAATGGTCCTCAATCTCCAAAAGATCAAACAATGGCCCTGGCGAGACCATTGCGTCATTTGCGAGCGTCAGCTCTATGGGACGATGTGTACGCTCCCTCCAAGCCGCGAGCTCTGCTTCGAGAGCTAGAGTCTCGTTACTCGACTGTAGTAGAGCGTATGATAAGCTGCTCTCTGAGCTGTACTTCAGAGGCGGCTCGCCGATATTTGTGTATGAGGGAATAGTCAGACCGTTTTGAGCAAGAAGTTGTTTGAAAGTTCCCTCGAGCTGAGTGACTGAGGCAATCAAGGTCCTGCAGACGCTGGTCCAATCCTTAAACGCGCAGAACTCTTCTAGATCGAGTACGTTCTCAGCTGGTATAGTTGGATTGATATACGCATCCGTGGATACCATTGTTCTCAACTCCTCTCGCTTTTTACTGTGCACCATGTGCAGGTCAGACAAGTAGCGGTCCATCTGAGACGCAGACAATACACGACGTTTGGGTAGCTCCTTTTGGGCAATAGTGGGAAACAGGAGTTTTACCAATTCTGAAACTCTCCGAAGCGCATGCGAGAGCTCAGATTGTTGTTCACTATGAGGAAGGCGCCTCTGAAAGTCATCAGGGATGCGGACCCACGCTGCACTGTCAGACTTGTCTAGGACTGGATATTCAAGCACGTTCTCAAGCTCTAAACATTGAGAGACTGCCACTTCATGGTCAGGTCCAGAAGTGGAGGCTAAAAATCGCGTGAAGCTATCGATTAATTGAAGTGCGCCAAGCAAGAATCCTTTATCTTTTACTAGGCAAAATGCCTTGAGGACATTGAGAGGCGCCGGGTCATGCAAAACGGGCTTCAAGCTAGTTGAAGGGTCTTGCGGGACGATATCACCATCTTCGAGAGGATTAGATATGACTAGTTGCTGGTACGGTGTCTCCCTTGTCATGCAGGGAATTCGCACAAACGCAACAATTAGGCCGTGCCTGCATTCGCGTCTCGGTTATAGAATGTGGCGGTGGGCCGTCTTATATAAGTTTGAGAATCGGGCACAACATACTGCCACATGTGTCGATTATCGGATTAGGCAACTTTAAGTTGATGCCAACGGCGTTCAGTGATTATCATGAGTATTGTGCTCCTTGATTGGGGGACGACAGTATCGACGATGCTCAATTTGCTCATGTTAGCAGCCACAATCGAGCATGTGCCGGCGGCCTATTAGATATTAGCTTTACGCAAAAATGAGCTTTACACAGACATGATTTCGATGCGCTCTGTTTGCACGCTTCACATAAGGTTGAGAGGCGCAGAGGCAACTTGATCCTCATTTGAATGTTACGTCATAGTTGCGGTTCGTCTCTTGGTTAAAAAGTAGCAGTCAGAGTATTCATTAATGTGGCCATGGAGTAAGGTCATTGAATCACCGAACTACCTGCAGCTAGACTTCAACTGCGACATGACATAGATTAAATAGTTCTCGGGAAATATTCAGAGAGACTGACGGGATTAGCGTCTACATCGCGTTAAGCAATTTACACTCTTTGAAAGTACCACGTGCTAATACTTTCTCTCTGACAGTACCTGACAATGCTGATGATAGGCTCGACTTGACAGATCGTTAAGCTGATGGAGTGGTATCATGTTTGCTGTGGTTTTCTCTTTTCTTTGCGATCTGGTTTTGAGCAGTTCCTTATTCTGGCGTTCATTAGTCGGTCAATATGCCAAATTAGCTGTTTTTTGTGATGGGATGTATAAAGTCGTAGCACTCCTTTGCTTAAACACCACAGAGCACTGTGCCCCTCAAGAATATGTCGGTTCAGTGCATTGATATGCGCAAGGTGCCGCGGCACCCTAAAAGGCGTTAGCTTCTTGAGCCCCATGTGTTCAGGCAGCAGGGCTTCACTAAAGATATCTCCGGAAGAGATGTATCGCATCATTGTCACAGGCGTGCCACCACGACTTCTTGCGAGTTACGTGAGGAGAATAGGCTGGTTTGACTTGTTCTGTCATGTTACAGATGATGGTCTATGACTTAATGTTCAGTTAGCATGCGGGTTAGGCCCCATAGTACGAGTTAGAGGCCTGGAATTGTGATCTATGCATTACACGCTTAGGTTGAGGAAGATACGCGTATGAGCATGTCAAGTGTAGCATACTTCTGCTATGCAAAAGGACGAAGCACCGGACGACGGTGGATATCACTGCCCGAACTGGAACCAGAGGCTCGAGCCCTTGCTAGACGGGTTTCTCTCAACCCATTCTAGATAGTAAACGACAATGGCAGTGGGTTGTCCGAACAGAATCGAGAGCCAAAACACGCAGTTTCCGATAGTTGTGCCACGGCCGCGCATCTTCTCGAGGGGCGTGGTGAGCAGAATGAGCACGGGCTGCACCATCATGGACAGGAACGCAACGCCATTGAAGTTGTGCGTGGCGACTCCGAACAGCAGCTCGTGTAGAAGAGCGCTGACCAAGAAGACGGCATTTGACGCGAGCATGCGTGACGCGCCCATGAGTCGCAAGGGTGTGTAGATGTGGCGGCGGAAGTAGTTGGACACGGGCCGGTTCCAGTCGCGCCAGAACGTGCCGACGCTGCCCGCGTTCCACCAGTCGCCGTAGAACGCGCGGTCGGCGAAGCGCGTCACCTCGGCCATGAGGTTGAGAGTTGATTGGAACAAAACAATGAACCCGATGATCCATATTGTGATATTGAGCGTAGCAAGGCTGAGGTAGTCTTCAGCAGCTGTATGCAACGTGTTCTTGTTTCGCACCAAGTGTTCGAGGACGGGCAGGGCCATCTGCATCATGAGCACCCAAATGAGGACGGTGCCCGTAAGGATCTCGCCCATCAGGGACACGACGCGTCCCCAGCGGATTTCTTGGCGCAGTGGGTACACGGGCTGGTAGACGAGCGTCGGAGCAAGCCAGAAGTGCAGCATATTCGCCAGCGTGAGGTTTGTCGGGTATTGTGGCCCACTTGCGTAGAACTCGGGCATTGCGGCATTCATAGTCATAGATCGTCTGAGCTCGGCGTTGGTGAGCACGAAGGACGTTAGTTTGAGGAACGTGACGATGGTGTTCAGCTCGCAGGCAGTGGCCATGAGTGGGTGATCGACGAGCGCCCATGTCTGGCGGCTGCCAGCAACCAAGCACAGAATACACAGGCAGTAGTGCAGGGCGTCGAACGAGAAGTGGTGGCCATTGCGCTTGGCCACGCGGCTAGCCGCCTTCTCGATGCCTAGCGCTATGGGCATGTAGAACAGGTTGGTGCCGACGACGATGAGGGCCATTTTGATGTCGTCGAAGCCGAGCCCAAAGTGCTTCAGCGTGTTCCAGAACCCGAATTGCGACCAGTCGGCCCACATCATCTTCACGTTGCCCGTCACGAGCACAAGCATGAGAAGATGCTTGAACCCGGAGACGTCGAGCGGCACAGTGGTGGACTTGTTCTGGAGCTTCCGCCGCTGGTTGCGCGCCTCGCCGCTGCTCAATGCCAGGCTGGGCCGGAGCCTCCGGCTCAGCAGCGACGGACTCGTCTCCACATGCACGGGATTCAGGTGTGGCGAGTAGGTGCGGCCGGTCGAGTCTGACACAGGCTTGCAGGAGCCCGCTGCTGCCTTTTGTGGCTCTTCCGCGGCTGTATTGGACATAATTCGCGCCAGTGAGCAGGTCCCGCGTCGGAAGCCAAGTTGCTGTATCCGCGCACTTGTGCCCTTGCCTTAACCTAAACAGCCGGCCCTACACACCCGCCGCCAAACCGCTGTCCATGCGCGGCGGCACCACCCTCCTCCTCCTCCCCCCGGGGCAGAGTTCTCCCCCACACGTGAGATTGATGCGAAAAGCCCCCCCGGGGGGCGCCGATCACAGGAGTGCTGCTGCAGCGATAATCGCAGGGGCCTGGCGCCGCCGATATCGTCGGGTTCGTAGATCGCCGGGAAGCCGAGTGGCCGAGATCCCCGCGCGACCGGCGCATCGATGAGGGGGTTTTGTTTTGCAGGCAAGCAATTCAGCGCACGGCGGCCCCAAGCCACTAGGGCGTATGCAGAGAGAGTGAGTAAAGCACAGCGAGCGCGGGGCCTGCCGAATCCGCCATGTCGAATCAGCCGTGGCGTTTATATGCAGGCGCCGGCGGTGCGTGCCGGACGTGCTCAGGATATCAGGCGTGCGGCACAGGAGCCTGCAGGTCGCTATCGCCGGCGCTCCCGCGAGAAGTCGATGGGGCTTGCCGTGAAGCGCTTGCCCTTGCTGGCCGCGCGGTAGATAGTCTCGATAACGTCGATCATGTCCTGCGGGTCGTCGACGGTGAAGTTCATCTTGTTGTTATCGCCCGTGCCGAAGTCGCACATCATGTGCTGGTTGCGGTAGAAGAACATGACCGTGACGGGGTCCCACAGCTCGTACATGGTGTTAAAGTCCGGAACCTCGGTTGTGTCGCACACATAGACGGCCGCGAAGTTGCGCACCTGCTCGGAAATGCCGTAGAGCAGCTCGTCCATCTGCAGGCACTCGACGGACGCGTCGTTGCCAAACCGGATGACGACGAGCCGCTCTTCCTCGCTGAGAATCGCCTGGTCGACGTGCCACGCCGTAGGGAGATGCGGCAGAAATATACTGCCCATTGTGCGCGGTGCAGGCGCTGTAACGTGCGCGCAAGCGGATGGTCGTGAGCTTGAGGCTAAGTGGACGTGGGTTGTTCACGAACCGCCGGGTCCTGTTGATTACGACATATGTACTAAGTAAGTAGTCGTGGGATTGTGTTAGTGGGGCGGGAGTGGCGTCTGTCCTTGGTTTGCTAGAAGACGCGCCGCGGAGTATGTACAGTAAGAGTTATATTCAAAGCGCGCTTTACACGGTGAATCCGTAGCCGCGCATGCAATCCTTGTATTGGTCGAGAACAGGCTTGCAGTCCGGAGAGTCCTGGCCGTGGAAAAGCACGCACTCGTCGCGCTGCGCTTTCTGCGGCTTGCACACGCAGCATGGCTTGACATTTTGTGCCTCGGTCGCGGGTGCCGTTGCTTGTTGTAGCGTCTTAGCGTCCATTGATGGAGAGTCTCGGCGGTGTCCTTGTTGGTGGTGGTGGGCTGGTGTAGTTAGTGGCCAACTCGGGGTTGGGACCAATCGTAAGAAATGTGCCACCACCAGCCAGGCCTCAAAACGCTACTGCACGTGCAGGGCGCGTCAAAGGACGGTCAGCAAACGGCAGGCGTATCGCGGCGCGCGACGCAGTGGCCGGGCGGTGGTGGGCCTCGCGCAGCATTTTTTTGCAAATAGTCGTAATTTTTGTCCACAAACCGCTCATTTGCCTCAGCCTCAATGGGAAAAGTACGCAAGCGCAGTGGAAAGAAGGCACAGAATGGCCCTCGGGAAGTCACACCCGAGGTGTTCCAGGACAAGTACGCGTCGAACCGTCTTGGCTTCACAAAGCCCGAGTACCAGGGCGTGTCGAAGGACAACAAGACGCGCAGCCGCAAACTGGCCAAGAGTGGCCTACCCCTGAAGAAGAAGAAGGAGCGCGTATTCACTGAAAAGGAATTGGGGATTCCGAAGCTGAACACGGCCCTGGACCCCGTCGGCGTGAAGGTGAAGGGCAAGAAGGGCAAAAAGTTTGTGAACGAGACGTCCATGCAGCTCATTCTGGCCGAGGTCCAGCAGAAGGCAAACGAGGCGCAGGCTTCGAAGCTTGAGCGTGCGCGACAGGTCGAAGCCATCCGCGAGGCCAAGCGCAAGGAGATGGAGGAGCGCGAGCAGCAGCAGAAGGACAAGGTCGAAAACAAGAAAACGGAGCTCAAGAAGAAACACAAGTCGAAGAAGTCTAGCGAGACGGCTGGCAAAGCCGAGAAGCCCGAGAAGCCGGGCAAGAAGCGCGTCGCCTTTGCTGTGTAGTGCCCCTGCGCGCCTTATTTAATTTTGTTTATATATATACATGCTCAGCAGCTGATCGCCTATCATTGTTAATCGCAGACTTTCTTGGCGTTGGCTCATGCAGTGGGGCCAGAAACATGGGGGCCAGGCGAATGAGCGGAGAGCCTATTCTACCCGCGCGAATCTTCGGCTTTTGCATATGCACATCAGTGACATCTGCATGCTTGAGCAACAAAGGGTACGGAGACAAGGATAAGGACAAGAGAAAGGGTTCTAGGGCGCGCAGATTAGACGCTCGCAACCCTAACATCTGTCGGCTTTAGACGAATTCCGTAGGGCGGCTGTGATGCCGCCAATACGCAGCCGCTCAGAGCCACTTTGGCATGAGGCCGGGAAGCGAAGCCTAGCATCTCTTGCATTAGCGCCCAAATCAGCCCCCAAGCTTCGCGCATTCGCACATCGCAGGCCTATCACATGGTCGTTGCCGTAGAAAAAAAAGAGATCTGCATGGGGAAGGGCACGTGTGTTTATCTCTTTTAGGTGGTGGCTGGCCTGCGTGGCGTGTGCCCCATGTGGGATCTCCAAAACCGCCTGGCTCATGCTGCCCGCCCGTAGATCGCTCCTGACGCTGATAAGGCTGTCGAGCCGCCCTTGCTGCTTGCGCCTGGGCCTTATCAATTGCGGACGGAGGATATGCGTGATTTGTATGGACTACATCGTGATCACTGTCAGATGACCTTCTTCATGCATACCCTTCATTTTCATTAGTGGGGTCGAAGGCAAGGGGTGCCTGCATCGCACACAGGTTTATATAAAAAGTACGCAGCGGCCTTGCATTTCCTCCAAGGATCGAAAAAAGACCCGTTTGGAACCCGCGACCCTCGACCGGGTCGACTTAGTAGTAATAGTATGCCGCTGATCAAACGTAAGAAAGACGAGAAAGCAGAGGAGAAGGTCGAGAGCCGCTCCTTGGACATCGCTAGTAGTACTGACCCCGATGACATCACTGCGACGGAGCAGAGCGAAACCGTTGTGGTTGAGGGCGAGCCGCGCATCCCACCTACGGCCGAGGAGCTCGTAACGCTGCGCAAAGTGCGCGACCACTTCCCGATCTCAGCGTTCTTGGTTGCCATTGTCGAGCTCGCCGAGCGTTTCACTTACTACGGCCTCAGCGGGCCGTTCCAGAACTACATGCAGCTGAATCGTAACAACGCTCACCAAACCGGCGGCCTTGGCCTGGGAAAGACGGCCGCTAATGGCCTCTCGAACTTCTTCCAGTTCTGGTGCTACGTGACGCCCATCCCGGGCGCCATGGTTGCCGACATGTGGCTCGGCAAGTACAACACCATCTTCTGGGCTGCCTGGATCTACACTGCAGGCTGCCTTATCCTGTTCATCACCGCCATTCCGAAGTGGATGATGTCTGCTGGCGAGGGCGGTCTAATTGCAGCCATGATTGTAATTGGCATTGGCACCGGTGGCATCAAGGCCAATGTTTCGACGCTTATTGCCGACCAATACAGCAATACGCAGCCCTATATTCGCACGTTAAAATCCGGCGAGCGCGTCATTGTCGACCCGGCCACAACAATGCAGTACATCTTCGAGATTTTTTACATGTGCATCAACGTGGGATCCCTGTCAGCCATCGCCACAACTGAGCTCGAGGCCCACGTCGATTTCTGGGCCGCGTACCTGCTTCCGTTCTGCTTCTTCTTCGTCGCTATTGCTGCCCTTGTTCTCGGCCGCAACTCATATGTGCGCAAGAAGCCGCAGGGCTCGCCTATCCCCCACTCCGTGCGCATTATGTGGCTAGCCTTCAAGAACGGCTGCGCATCGAAAAAGACGCGCTACGTGCCGCCGCCCAGTGCCGAGACAGAGACCGCCGTACCGGCCGTGCCGCGCGCGGCCTGGCGCACAAAGATCGACAACGTCATCTACCGGCCCTTCGGCCCGTTGAAGCGCTTTGGCAACCGCTTCACGACGGACATCGCGCGCCCGTCTGTACGCACAGAGCTGGGCCTGCCCCCCGTTCCCTGGACAGAGCCCTTTGTTGACGAGGTGCAGCGGGCACTCTACGGCTGCTCCGTGTTCGTGTTCTTCCCCATCTACTGGGTTGTGTACGGCCAAATGATTAACAACTTCACATCGCAGGCTGGCCAGATGGACACGCACAAGATCCCGAACGACATTATGCAGAACATCGATCCCATCGCGATCATCATCTTCATCCCGTGCATGGAATACTTCGTTTACCCTTTCCTGCGCAAGATGGGCTTTGACATGCTGCCTGTGACGCGAATCTTCTGGGGATTCGTTATGGCGTCGCTGTCCATGGGCTACGCGGCCATCGTACAGCACCTCATTTACACTAAGGGACCCTGCTTCAAGTACCCTGTAGATGAGCGGTGCCCCGTGCGCGACGAGTTCGGTGAGCTGGGAAATATTCCTAATAACATTCACGTTGCCGTGCAGACGCCTGCGTACGTCTTTATTGCGCTCTCCGAGATTCTGGCATCCATCACAGGACTTGAGTACGCCTACACGAAGGCGCCGGCGTCGATGAAGTCATTTATCATGTCCCTGTTCCTGCTCACGAATGCGTTTGGTTCGGCCCTTAACGACGCGCTGACGTCCACGACAGTGAATCCGAAGCTCATGTGGATGTACATCGGCCTTGCCATCTCGTGTTTTATTGCGGGCCTCATCTTCTGGTTCGTGTATCAGAGCTACAACGACAAAGAGCTCGACATGAATCTACTTGACCGCAAGCTCGAGGAGGCTGCAGAGGAGAAAGAGAGAGACCTCGAGGGTGAGCCCGATAACATGTTTGGCCGCCCGCATGAGCCTGTGATCACAAATGCGAACCACGAGGACGGCCTCGAGCCGCGCAAAGAGGTGTTCACTCACAAACAGGACGCCTACATGGACACGGCTGCGGCGCTGAGCCATGCGTGACCCATTTTGTCCACGGGGGAAACTCAGCCATAATATGTATCAGTAATGAGCTTATACCTCGTTAGTTAAAGCTTTGATTTGCGCTTCTGCGGGCCCAAGTATAGATTCACGGCGTCCAAAGACATTGCCAGCCCTGCCTGGTAGCCAGTGCCAGCGGCGCCGTAGTTATGGATAACAGGCACGCCATCCACAACCTCCCTCTCGACTCGGGCACCATCATCGCGCCCGGGTCGGAATGCGGCGCGCTCGTCAAGCACCTCGAGCGGGCCGTGCTGCAGCAGCTCGGGCAGCAGCTTTGTTGTGCGCTCGAGAATCGACTGTGTTTGCTCTGTGCGCGTGCCCTCAGTCCAGTCATTTTTCAGTGCGTACCCTCCAAGTATAACGCGGCCGCCGCTGTGCACGCGCGGAATGATGTACGTGGGCGGCTGGCCCGGTACCTCGAGGCCTATGTTCACCTTGATCCAAGGCGCCTTGACGCTCACAACCTGGCCCCGCACGGGATAGGTTGCATTGCTGTCGTGCACGCCGCCTAGTGATGTCGCCATGACGCCCGTGCAGTTAAAGACGACCTCGGCATTGGGCCGACCGGCCGCAGCGCGCGCGTCGCTGACGTGGCCCAGGGCTGCCCGCACAAATGTGACGCCCTGCGACTCGAGGTGCCGCTTCAAAAACGCGATGAACTTCGGAGAGTAGAAGTTGAACGTGCGGTACTTGATGCCGTACGACGCACCCTTACTCTGTAGCCACTCGCGGTCTCCAACAATCTCGAAGTTGTCCGTGTACTGCTTAATGTCGTCAATAAGCTTCTGGGACGGCGGCTCGGCGAACAGCTCCGTTTGTGGAAGCCGGTCGATGCCGGCGTCCTTGAATTGGCCCTCAAACAGCTGAAACACCTGCTTCAGCAGCCCGTAGGAAATGCGATTGAACCGCAGAGCCTTGTCACTGGCGCCAGCAATTGCGCAGCTGAAGTGAGCGCCCGCCACGGGCGACGTGAACTCCGCCGACAGGTCGCCGGGCATGTGCTTGGCCACCACGGTAGTGTCTTTGGCACGGCCCTCGCGCGCAAGCAGCAGTGCCGTCCACAAGCCAATGATGCCTGAGCCGATGATCACAATCTCGCCCATTTCACGCTATGTATCAAATCGCGCGGCCGGCTCCTTAGTGACTCCACTCTTGTGCCGTGTGGGTGAGTCAGAGCACCTGGCGCGTTTCTGCATGTGGACAACCTGATAGGGCAGAGAGGTAAGGGCGTGGAAGTGGGTGAGTGGGGCCGCTGTGGGGCTGCTGCTAAACTGCCACCACACTCCATCTCTGTGCCTTTGGTTAGTACAAACGTGCAAAAAGCAGGACCAGTTGGTCTAGTATGTACAGATATAAAATGGCTTAAGACGAAACATGTGGCAGTGCAAGACAAGGATCGGCGAGACAAACGTATCTTATAGATTCGACGTTAAGTAGTGCTATTCAGCCTTTTTGGGAATTTCATTGGTCTCACTGCCGCCGTCTGCGGAAACACCGCTGATGCCGTCGACGTACTCGCTGGCATTGAGAGACTCGGCTTCGATGGTGGTTTTGTGGCGCGCCTCGGGAAACATTAAATGCGCAATGACGCCCGCTAGTCCAGCAACGGCGTACGGGGCCTCCACGAAGATAACAATAGCATCAATAAAGCCCTGCTTACCCTTGTTGTCGCCTTTGTAAGTGAAAATGCGCGAGAACCAGTCTGGCGCCAACGTAGACGTGAAGCCAAACAGAAGGCTTATGGTCATTACGATGCGGTCGCGACGATGAAACGGCGTCTTCGCAACAATTGCTAGGCCGGCTACACCGACCGAGGTGAACAAAAAGATGGTCATACCACCGATCACTGCCTTCGGAATAGCGTTAACAGCAGCGCTGAACTTTCCGATCACGCCCATGATGATGAGCCAGATGCAGCAGGCATAGCCGGCACGCCTGCTGGCGACTTGAGTCATGGCCACAACGCCATTGTTTTGCGCAAATGTCGACAACGGCGGCAGAGTTGCCAAACAGGCCACAATGCTGGCCAAGCCTGACGCCAGATTTCCACCCTGGATACGACTGTCAAAGTCAGGGCCGTCAACGGGTATATGCGACACATCAGCAGTGGCCGTGACGTCGCCCACGTTCTCCATCACAGTTACCAAGTTGATAGCCAGGAGGGGTAACACAAGAGGCCCGTATAGTTTCAGCGGGAACGTGCGAACCCACATGAACTGTCCGTTCGGAGCGGCGTCGATCGTCTTATGCTCGAAGTATCCCGTGCCAGCAGCAATGATGCAGCCAACGACGAGACCAATCACAACAGAACATGATTTGAGAATGGGTGGCCCGAACTTTTCACACATAATAATTGTCACAATGACGCTAAAGCCGAGACCAATAAACTGGCCTGAGCCCCAGGGGTGGGCGTGGGATGGAACCTGTGAGTTACACAAACCACCGTTGTAGCAAGCACTGCCGCCGCCCCAGTCCTCCACGGCACTTTGCGTGAGCGACAATCCAATTAGAAGTACGACGGGGCCCGTTACAGTGGCAGGCAAAAGGCGATTCAAAACGCTGGGTTTCAGAAATCCAATGAGAACCATGAGTAGAGCACATAGTGCACCTGTGGCAATCAGTGCGCCGTATGCTTTTCGGCAAGGCAACAGCGACCCATCGGCAGCCTTTTCACAGAATCCGTTTTCGTACATTATCGGCACAGCCTGGCTCATGACCGGGATTGGCGTGAATGCAGCACCCAGTACGGAGATCATACCCGTGCCAATGCGGAAATTCGTATACGGAATACGGAGGCGAGCGATCTGGACAAGCGTCAAGAATCCTGAGCCAATGAGCGTCACCGCAATCAGGTACTGCGTATCTGCATCTCCGAGGTTGCAAGCAGACGCGATGGCTAGCGGGGCAGCAACAAGCCCGCCAAGCATTGCGGCCGCATGTTGCAACCCGAGCAATATTGTCAGGAAAAGTGGCAGCTTCGCGTCAAGAGAGTAGAAATGTGGAGGCTTGTTTGCGTGCTTTGTGAACGGCAGCGTCGGGATGAACAGAGACTTATAGTCGACGTCTCCTATTAGGCCCTCGCGCGTGCAGAAGGTGTTGAAAGTGTCTTTCCTGAAGCGCGCGAGACGCCGTCCGAACGCAGACCTTTTAGGCCCCATCTGGGCCTCCATCAACAGATGAAAAATTACCGCTGTGCGATAGAGAGAAACCTTTTCGATAAGGGTCACCTAACCCTCGTAGACTCAGGCACAGAGATAAGGCCGTCTTTTGGACAATCAGGTGTCTGATGGCATTGAGTTCTATCTACGCAGGCCCAAGAACAAACTCACGTCCTCAGCTCATCAACTGCAGCAGAGCATCTAACCGCAAAAAGATAAAAGTTAACTGCAGCACCTTCTGTTCTCGTATGGTCTCCCACTACAATACTTGGTAAGGCCCTCAGGTGTTTAAATAGGACTGATCGGACGGGAAGTCTTGTATTCACCTGGGTTTGGCCGCAGCTGCATGTTAGTGCACACTTTCGCAACATAAAGTGCAGATCGACCGCTTGATTCTAGCTAACTAAATAGCACTCGAAAGTGCAGTGAAAGCACACTTGTGAAATTAAAGCATCAGCATCTCATGGCGGCCCCCAATGTTCAGGTATGTTCGCGCCATCAGCATGCAGAGCTCAAGCTAGCAGTAAGCACTGAACGTCGCTTGTCATCGACCTGCACCGCAGCTATCGCCCGTTGCCAGATTTAGCGTCAGGCAGGACGTTCCGGCAGCGAGCACCCGAGTCACGGGACGAGGAATAAGTTTATACCACGTGATGATGTCAAGGACGAGGCTGGGCCAGCCGAGTAGGTCGAACTCAAGGACACCAGAGTTGGACACCGCCTCTTTCCGCCGCATAGTATCACTTAAGGGCAGCTTTGGAGAATACTAGCGCGTAGGGCTCCAAGGCAAACGTAGAGTCGGCGTGTCCGCGGCTGTGCTACCCCGCGGTTCGCGCATGCCCTGCTTGGGTGCGGGTCGTCCATCACATCAGACCACACGACCCTAGCCCTTTGGCTTAGTATGCAACGACTTGGCGCAGCGCTAAAAACTTTGATCCTTGCCACCTCTGCACTGTCATTGTTCTTTTACTCGGAACAAAAGCAAGTCTGACGGGACGCGATCAAAAAGTAAACAAGGGCGATTATGAGCGACGTGCATCAGTTCCCGAGCTCGGGCACGCAGGTCAATATGGACCGGGCCGCGGGCCCTGGCGGCTCGGGGTACGCGCATCATCACGTCGCGTCGTCCGGCGCGAACGAGGCCCAGGCGGCTGCAGCGGCTGCCGCCGCCGCGGCAGCTGCCGCGTCCGTACACAATAACACGGACCCGTCGCTGCAGGACACAGCGCTGGGCGGTGCACCACCAGGCACGCAGACAGCACCGGGCCAGCCGCGCCGCACGTTCGACTGCGAGTTCTGCGGCTGGCAGTTCACGCTTAAGGGCAACCTTGCCGCTCACGTCCGCCGGCACACGGGCGAGAAGCCCTTCCAGTGCCACGTCTGCTCGCGCAAGTTCACGCAGAGCTCGCTGCTCACCGTGCACATGCGCACGCACACGGGTGAGAAGCCGTTCAAGTGTCGGTCGTGTGGTCGCGCATTTAGCCGAAGTGGGAACCTCACGACGCATATGCGCACGCACAATGACGTGAAGCCGTTCGAGTGCAGCTTCTGCCACAAGCAGTTCTCGCAGCGCGTGAATATGGAGCTCCACACGCGCGTACATACCGGCGTGAAGCCGTACCGCTGCGGCGTGTGTGAGCGCGCGTTCACAAGCTGCTCAAACATGCGGCGCCACTGGCGCCAGGTTCACCCGAACCACACGCCCCCTGCACTTGGCACGACGCACCTGCAGGAGGGCATGCCCGAGAAGGCCTTTTACAACGGCACCGTCATGACAATACCACAGGACATTCCGCTGAAGAACGATATGATGCGCCCCAACGCCAGCGATCTTGTCGTGCACCACGAGGATCCCGCGGCGGCCGAGCGCGCTCGGCAGCACCATCCAATGGGCCAGCTCGGGCACCACACACACCACACACATCACGATCACGATCTCGACAACGGTCACAACCAGGACTCGCTAATGTACTCGCAAATGGGTGTGGGTCTCGCATCGCACATGGGCTCGGTCAACTCGGTCGGCCAGCTCAGCCATCTTGGCTCGCTAGGCGTGCCGCGCACGGGCCCGTTGCCAAACGGGTTGCACGGGCTTGACTCGACTGAGGAGTTTGATCCGGTGATCAAGGAGGAGGAGACGCGGGCCACGGCAGCAGCAGCTGTGGCCGCTGCGGCTGCGCAGGGCCATTAAGCTTTTGTTTGTCTCGACATGAGTCCAGGCATGCTCAACCCATAATGTTGCTAATTTAAATTAATGAACCTACCTGATGAGCCGACTCCGCGTGTTCTTCTTTTCAGCCTAGCGCGTACTCCTCAAGGATTTGCGAGAGGCTGGCTCGGCTTTGCGGCTCCCGAAGCTGCGGCTCACCCAGAGCCGCCTGGCATGCGTAGCACAGCCGGGTTCCGCCGCCGCCGCCCTGGCACAAGTCGCAGGGTTCTGCGTCTTGCGACAGCTTCGACGCAACCTTGGCAACCGTCGATACCACCGAGGGAAAGCCCTTCTGCACGTCGGCGAAGTACGCATGTACTATCTCATCAATGCTCTGCATTTTGGTGATCCCGGGAACCTGCGGGTCCGCAATGATGTAGTCGTTCAGGCCCCGCACGCCGCAGTACTTCTCAAGCTCGGGAAGCGTGACGTCGCGCAGCGGATACACAACGCCGTCGCGCTCGGGGTCGGGCGACACGAGGGCAGGGATACCGGCGCCGCGGCCCTTTACTGTCTCGGCAAGCGTCAGCTCGCTGAGCCGCGTCATTGAGCATCCGAAAAGCGTGGCTGTGGCGTGTCTATCAGCCGCTATGCTCACGCACGCTTGCCGCATCATGATGCTCTCTATGTCCTGCCGGCTGCTGCGGCTGAGCCGGCCCTTTTCACGATACTCCGGCAGCATTTTGGAAAACAGCTCGGTTCTGGGAACGCGGATGAGGGGTGTTTCGGCCCAGGGCCATGCAAAAGGTGGCTCCTCATCGCTGATGTATAAACACATAAGGCGGAACCCCGTCATGCCATTGTGCTTCGCCTTCTGCGAATCCTGCATTTCTATTAACAAGTCTATCAGTGCCAGCGACGAAACGCCAAATGAAATGGGTGCTAACAAAAGCGGGGGTATTACGTGCGAGTCCGGCGAGCCATTGACTCGGAAGGGGCTCATCAAATTGCGGAATTTGCGACCCACAAACTCCGTGTAGCACTGCTTGCAGAAGTCTTCGCCTCTGGTCTTGACCTCGGCCTCATTGGCGCGGCACCGCGAGCACAACATGATTCCAGCCAGTGCGAAACTGTGCAAATGAATTATTTATTTGTGGTCTTAGATAATACAGGTTGTCGGAATCACGGGGGATGTGACCTCGGACTGGGTCAGGGATGTGCCCGTATCCCGGCAGCTAGACTTGGGTTACGGTTGAGTCTAGGATCGCTAAAGGCAGAAGAGAGGGCAAGGGACCTCTCAGGAGACCAAAAGGAGATAGTAAATATGAAAGTAGGATAGTAGCTTATAAAGGTGAGTGGAGGTCACGTGTAGTGTTCTTTCCAACACCCCCCCGTCGGGCTCCATGTCGGAATCACGGGGGATGTGACCTCGGACTGGGTCAGGGATGTGCCCGTATCCCGGCAGCTAGACTTGGGTTACGGTTGAGTCTAGGATCGCTAAAGGCAGAAGAGAGGGCAAGGGACCTCTCAGGAGACCAAAAGGAGATAGTAAATATGAAAGTAGGATAGTAGCTTATAAAGGTGAGTGGAGGTCACGTGTAGTGTTCTTTCCAACACAGGTAATTAGCTCGCGTCCCATAGAGCGAGGCAAAGAGCGAGGCCGGACTGCCAGCTGCTCTATAGATGTTGTCCAAGAAATTATAATTGAGCGCGAAAGCACGAGCGGCTCTTGAAACAAATTTCTCAATTGTAAAAAAAGACACTTGAACTCAGTGTGTTGTTGACTGGTGGATTATTTGTTCTTGCCTACGTGGGCACTTAGATTAGCCCACACAGCTGACGCGGCTGACCTGGAGAAGAAGTGCAAGGCAGGAGGAACATGGCCCATGTCAAAAAAAGACCAGAGTTACCAAAAAAGAAAATAAAGATACATGACTCGTTAAGCGTAACTTTACAAAGAAACCAAGCTGATTTTAGAGCTCAAAAGGAGAAGGCCTCCTCAAAATACTCCACGAAGTTGCTCGTCAGATCAAGACCTGTCGTCACAGCGTGCCGCGTCTCGTTGTTCATAGGTCCCGGCCCGCAGCACATCACCGCCATAGGTCCTTTGCTCGCGGCAATGCAGTCTTGCACGGCCGAAACAACATCAAGGCGTCTTGCGTTTTTGGATGTGCCGGTCGATATGAATAGTTGGACATTGACGCGCGGATATTCTGCGAGAAACTGGAGCTCGCTCTCGAACCACTGCAGCGGCAGCTCGTCGCGAATTGCCCATAGCAGGGTGATTTTTTGGAATCCGCGCGGGTATTTCCACAAAATGTTCTGAATATATGCGAACGGTGCCGTGATGCCAACACCACCCGCTACAAACACACACTCGTCAAACTCGCTGAGATCGTGGCTGTGGCCGTAGGGCCCGTCCAGGAGCACGGGTGTCTGCAGGCCAGACGACGACTCCAGCGCCATGCGGGCTAGCTTGCGCGTCATGCCGTCCCGCACGCGGCAATACAGTTTGATTTTGTTGGGCTCATCCACGCTGCTCATGAGTGTGAACGGATGCGACTGCAGGAACAGCGACGGCTGCATAATGTGCACGAACGTGTAGATGCCGGGACGCATTTGCACATTCCACGAGCGCGGCCGGCTCATTACGAGCTCGAGCGTGTTCTCATGCAGAATGACCTCGGCCTTACCAAATGGATTCGAGGTCAGCACACGCAGAAGTCGCACTGCGCGGTCGAAGCCCCAGACGGCGATCATGGCGTAGATGAAGTCGAGACCCAGGGGCTCGTCCAGCAGATCCATGTGGTAGTATGCGCCGACAATGAATATGGCCACACTAAGAATGTGCAGCGCAAGGAAGAGTTCGTAGGAGCGCCTGCGGAAGAACGCAACGCTATGGAAGGCCAAAAACAGGCCGAACGTCGCGCCTACGATGCCCCACTTCCAGTAGGCATGCGTCCACATTTCGGCGTATCTGCCTGCGGACGCCCGCTGCACGTTGTAGGCAATGATGTGCACAACGAGCTCGAATGCTACAGCTCGGCCTATCCACCGGTGATACAACACATAGACCTCCTGCGGCCAACTCGTTAGCCACTGCAAGAAGTTGTTTCTGCCCGCGAACAAGATGAGGATGGGGCACATGTAGAGAATCAAGTTGCCCGAGCGCTGGCCCAAGAACGACGAGTACGTCTGAGCATTGTCGTAGTTCCAGGTGTAATTGGGGTACCACACGGGCAGATGCGCAAACGTGAAGACCACGACGAGGACTAGAAAGCCAAAGATGGCGAGTGAATGCGAGCGCGTCGGGATCGCCAGGCCCGCGCGCTGCAGCACTCGCGACTCGCGGCCAAACAGCGCCGGCATGGTGACGCTCTTTCGCAGCCATCGCGATGGCGGCGTCTGGCCGTGCGAGTTACGCACAGTTGGAAACACTTTAGCTAAACACACGGAAATGAACCTAAGCAGGACGATGCCTGCCCAGTACGCGTTCAGGGCCGAGCCGAAGCGCTTGCTGCGCGGCTCTGATTGGTCGTAGAGCTCTCGCGACCTCAAGGCGTTGTATGCCTCTCCATCAGAGACGCGGAAGGCGCCCGTGACAGGCCACGGCGACGCGGCGCCTTGCTTCAGCGACTCGTTATAGCTCGGCAGCGCCGACTCGTTCGCGCGAAATGCGCTCAGCTCGGACATGGTGATATTTTCGTCGGGACAGGACATTTCTATGAACATCTTGTACGCATTGTCGCGTGTCTGGTTGCGCGCCGACGCTGTGACATTCTTCATCTGCACGTCAATACACGAAACAACTGTTTCGACATAAGCCGGAATCTTGCACATGCAGGGCCCGCGATTCCAGGACTTGAGCGACGTGCACTCGGACCCGCCGAACGCATACATGGCGCTTATGAGCCCCGAGCACGACGTGCTGTGTGGATCCATGGGGGCCATTTCCGAAAGCATGGCCGCCGCCACAGAAAGCAGCAGCAGTAGCTGAGGAGGCCTCATTGTAATTATGGTCTAATTGAGTTCGCTCAGCGAGCGCTGCCTCTAATCAATGTACGTTCATTATATCTGTGTAATTGTCATTTTGCTCGCTGCGCTCAAAAGGCCTCATATGGCCTCAGCGTGCGTGCCCACGCCCTAATCTGAGCAGCGGTGTTCTTAGGCCGGTGCATATTAGCGCAAGCGACTGTACCGTGAGCATAATTGAGCTGCGCAGATTCGCCCGCAAGAGCACGATCGCGCGTTAGGAAACTCTAGCCTTCGGCTGGGCGGTTTCGTCAGCCGCCTATGGGCACAGCGGCATTTTCCTGTCTCGAGCACATTAATGCATGACAAACGCAATTAGTGTCTTACCTCAGTGGTCCTTCGCGGTCCGTGGCACACATATTTACATAAATTAAGATGGCTGAGCGAGATCCCGCGAAGGTCGACTTCACGAAGGACGGGAAGTACCGGCTGTATCCGGATGACCCTCTGTCGTCCGAGAACAAGAAGGAGTTCCTGGCCAGGGAGAAGACGCAGTTCTTTGACCCCTGCAAGGAGGCCTCTCGAATGAGCATGGCGTGCCTGGACCGCAACAACTACGAAAGGACGCCTTGCATACCGTACTTCGAGGCTTATCGTGATTGCCTAAAGGAATGGAAGGAAAACAGGAAGAAGCGGTAGGCACGGCTCATCCCAGAATTGCATAGCACGGAGCGGTACGACCTGCTGCTGCGTTGAGGAATCGTTGTCTGCGATACTTGCAGCCACCGCAAAGCGTGCTGGCGTCTAGAGGCTTGTTTCGCATTGGCGTTCCGCATTGGTGTTTCGCATCGGCGTCTCGCATCGGCGCTGGCCGCTTTGTACATGATATTTATTCAGGTAGTGTGGGGGATCTTCACTACTAATGCACATACATCATCATCATGTTATGGAAACTTTGCATAATCTAATGGAATCCGATCCAGTCTAATCTAGGATTTCGTACTGCTAGAACTCATGCCTCACAGCTTCGAACCAGGGTTCTCGGAGCCGAGCAGCTTGGCTAGCTCGTCTGCAGACTCCTCGAGGTAATCCATGTACCGGTGCGAACCCTTAAACTTCGAGCAGATGTTCACATGCAGGTTGTTTTTGTTGATCATGTACGCGCAGCCAAAGCCGTCGTCAATGACTTGCGACCAGCCATAACCGTTCAGGTATTCGGACGAGAGTTGCGACGAGGAGATGTACCACGAGCTTGAGTAGCCGTACGCAGGATCCTTGTAAAGGGCCGGGAGCTCCTCGCCGGACTGCAGCAGCTTCTTGAGGCCGAACAGGTGCCTGTCAACGCCCTTGCCTTCTGTCGCATCGGCGATGTACTTGACCTGCGAGTCGACAGCGGCGCGGAATGCCTTGATCTTCTCGGCTGCTGGTACCGAGGAGTCCCAGAACTTGGCACACATCTCTGCGCTCTCCTCCGACACGGAGCGAGCCGTTTCGGTGCGACCCTGCGCGAACTTGCGCGTCGTGGCGCTCTCGTAGACGGGCCGCACGCGGCCATGCATACGATAATACGCGATCTGCAAAAGCATTTGAATATACGCGTCTGGTGAGACCTTGAGCTGCTTGATCAGGTTCTTGCCATACTTGTCGTAGGACCACACGGCAACCTCGTGCTGTGAGATCTGCGAGGCGAAGTCCGTCTCGGCCGTCACAATATCCGTAGCAACGACATCGTCAACAACGAATGTCAGCTCTTGTGGAGCTTCAGTGTACTCAAGGCCCGTCGTGAGCGGCGCCTTGTTGTTGGCCAACAAGTCGAGCACGAACTCGTTCATGCGCAGCGTTTGCGTACCATCCATCATGGAGTGCTCACCCATGAACCCAGCCGTGCCGTTATCGTTAATGATGAACTGCGCTGCTTTGTCGTAGAAGCGATTGCGTCCGTATCCGTGCCAGTACTGGTGCGTGCGCTCAATGGGCTTTTCTGGCGAGGCCCAGTCCAGACAAACGACGAACGCACTGCTCTGAATCTGCTTTAGCGATTCTGCATTCTGCGGGCTGGCCGCGAGCAGCCGCGGCCGCATCTCAGCCCACACATCGCGGTTCTCGCTCGTTAGGGCGCCTACGTTGGGGCCCGTGCCCTTCAGCTCGGCATCGCCGTACACATACCGTAGCTGGTGCTCAATTTCCTGAGTTGTGAGCAGCTTTCCACTGGAAGACTTGTAGGGAACCTTGTAGAAGCGGTTACGGCGGATAACAATAATGTGCTCGTTGCCCTCGGTCGGGTACATGGCAGTGCTGTCGATGTTCGGCTCCGGGATGCGGCAGGTGTTGAACAGAAAGCGGAAAAGCTCCATATCAATTGGCTTCTTTCGCATGTAGTCAACCTCGAGGGTCTCCGTGTCCAGCTGGCGCTTGAACTCAAGAGCTGTGGTCACAATAGCGGCCGCACGCTGCGCAGGATGCGGGTATTTGGCAATCTCGTCTTTGTAGGAATAGAAATAGCTCACGTATGGCACAATAGGGTCGCGATAAGCCATGTATGCGGCCTCATTCCACCATTCATAGATCCAGTTCTTGTGCTTCGACGCGCGCTCGACAAGACGCTGTTGCAAGCGTTCACCATCCCCACCGGGCTTCACAAACTCCGCAACGGCTTTCTCGGTGGCTGCATACTGCTCTGGCAGCAGTAACGGCTTCACGGTCTTCAGATACTTCTTTGACGTCTCCTCTAGCGTGGGCACCGGCAGCCTAGGCAGCTGGTCTTGGAAGCTGAATGTGCCGGTCTGGGCAGCAGTCGACTGCATTCGAATAGTCCTGAGCGGAATGGGCATTTTGAACAAACGCTTGAGGGCCATTTAGTTGTCGAGAGGTCGGCTCTTGTGTGCGCACTTATAAGCGCGTCCACATTGTGTGGGGTAGGGTAAGGTGTCGCTGCGGGGCGGTGGACGTTAGAGACACACGGCCACTCGCAGAAGCAATTCGAGATACGCCGCTCACCTTTTCCCGTCTGATTGTGGTTAATGCCTACTATTAAAATCAGCGGCCGGTTTGTGGCCATAGAAGCTATGCCTAACCAGGAACAATCACACACTGCTGGTTTGGGACCGTGAGTCGTCGCGTTGATGACCGAGGTGCAATGTCAGCCACAGCTGCCGAGCGTGCCGAGTATCAACCAAGTCCCGAGGCAGAACACCAATAAACACGACTGGTGGCCGAGGAAATAATACCGCAGGGGCAGTAGATTATTGTGGCTACATTGATGCTGTATACTGGCTTATAGTGGGAGCCGGCGAATGTAATTTATGCTCACCGTTCTTTTCGACTAAATGCCTTGCACCAAAGGGTGCGGAGATTTGGCAGAACAACTGCCATGTGAAAAGTTTTTCTTGAGCTATTATGTAGACCCGCATTTCGCGCGGTACCCAGTTAGGATAAGATCATTTTGCCGAGGAGTTTCCAGTAAGGCGTTACAGTGGTGGTGGCGGTGGTGCTGGTGGTAATTCAACAACTGACTGGGCGCAATTTTGAGCATACTATGCTGGATATTTGAAGTAATCATATAGTTTGGAGTGAAATGCCGCGTAAAGGCTTTATTTGAGCCAGAAATGCTGCTCGAGCTTTGCCTGATGCGGAGGGCTCCGCCAATTGTCATGATGATAAGTGCATAGGGTAGCGCTAGCTTTAATATCATCTGCGTTGTGTTCGCACTGAATCGACATGGACCGTTCGTTGAACTCTAAGCTCGCTGACAAGTTAGAAACAACGGCACCTTTGGCTGCTACAAGTCTAAGCGAAACGGTGCATGATAAAAAGCCGTGTCCTGATTACTCCAATCTTAGATATTTAGCAGCAGCAACGCCCACAACATTCATCACATAAAGGTGAAATCAGCTCCATCTTTGCCTGGGAGAAACAGTTGCTTGAAAGAGAAACAGCAAGTCAAGGCGGCGGTTGCTTTGAAGCCCGAGGTATGGGCAACACCACATAAACTTTTGTCCAAAAAGTGGACTAGTGTTTAGCATCAGGCATTTTGCCTTTTTAGGCAAGAATGTCCCGGCTTCGCCGAAATCCCGTCTTTAGACAGCTCTCGATTCGTCACCATTTGTGAGAAGCAGTATCGAGTTGCTACACTTTGCTTACCAGATCCCAATCATAGGTGAACAAAGACACCAGCAGCGCCTTATTACCGCATAATAAGCAGCAGCACAACAACAACGTGAATTTTTCACCCTGCTGAGGTAGACCTATGCAGAAGTACTTCGAGAATAAGCGGGCGGTGATAGCATCGCTCGTTGCCGTTGGTGCTGTTGGCCTTGCTGGATACTATTTGCTGTCCAGCGCGCCGCCCAAGGGCGCCTCGGACGCCAAAGGCCGCGCTGCGGACGGGGAGCGCTCGGCTGCCTCGAAGAAGAAGAAGAATAAGAAGAAGAGTAGCGCCAAAAAGGGCCCACTCTCACATGGCTTTGCGACGACGCAGGATGCCGCCGACGCCCCCCTGTACCCAGTGATCAACGACTGGACGCAGCTCAAGGCTCTGAGCGAGAAGGACGTGAAGGAGATCAGCGAGGAGCTGAAACAGGCAGGAAATTACGCTTTCAACAAGCAGCAGTACGACCGCGCGCTGGACCTGTACTCTCAGGCTATTCGTGCTAACAAGAGCGATCCTGTGTTCTACTCGAACCGTGCAGCCGTGTGGGGTTCCACGAAGGAGTATGCGAAGGTGATTGAGGACACGACCGAGGCTTTGCGTCTGCGTCCCGACTATGTGAAGTGTTACTCGCGCCGAGCCGTTGCTTACGAACAGCTTAAGAACTACCGCGAGGCCGTGATGGACTACACGGCTGCAGTCATTTTGCAGAACTTCGAGGACGACAGCATGGGCCAGAGTGTAGACCGGGTCTTGAAGGCCGAGGCGGAGCAGCTCGTTGCTGAGCGCGGCAAGGAGCGCAGTGTAGATTTCCCCAGCCCGAACTTCATTCGCGCCTACCTGTCCAGCTACCACAAGCGCACCCCGCCTGAGGCCATTATTAATGCCGAGGAGGGCACCGGCGAATGGGAGCTGAAGCTCGCTCTTGACGCCATTGAGAAGGAGAACCTTGAAAGCTACAAGCAGGCCTTTGACCAGATCAAGCGCTCCATCGAGCTAGGATTTGCGAAGGGCGGCTCTGTCGTTGAGGCGCTCGCCTACGAGTACCTTTCAACTTTCCAATTCTTGACCAATGACACTGATGAAGCTTTGAAGAACATGAACAAGAGCATCAAGCTGCACACCACAGCTCCGGCTCTACTCAAGCGCTCGGCATTGTACATAGAGCTAGGACTGCTCGCTGAGTCCGAGGCCGACTTTGCTCAGGTCGAGAAGCTGGACCCGGAGTCCCCAGACTTGTACTACCAGCTTGCTCAGCTCTCTTTCCTGCAGCAGCGCTGGGACACTGCCATCGAAAACTACAAAAAGAGCATTGCCATCGACGCCTCATTTACTCTTGCCCACGTCCAGCTAGCTGTCACGGAGTACCGCATGGGCCAGACCGAGAAGGCGCAGCAGCGGTTCAAGAAGTTGATTGCGAAGCACCCGGACGACTCGAGCCTCTACAACTACTACGGTGAGATTCTTCTTGATCTGAAGGAAGTTCCCGAATCGATTAAGATGTTCGAAAAGGCCTTCGAGATTGAGAAGTCGAAGTCGGATTCGGCAATCAACGTGCTGCCGCTCGTCAACAAGGCGCTTGCCCTGGCTCAGACGGCCCAAACGCCGACGGCGCTGAACCAGGCAATTGCTGTGTGCAAGCAGGCGGAAGCGCTGGATCCGCTATCCGATGTGGCAGTGGGTACTCTTGCGCAGTTCGCTTTGCAGCAGGGCCACACCGAGGAGGCCATCGAGCTGTTCGAGCGCAACGCGCGCCTGGCTCGCACGCCCGCGGAGCAGGTCCAAGCTTACACTTTCGCTGAAGCCGCGCGCACGCAGTACCGTATCGGCAACGAGAGGCCTGTTGTCCGCGAGCGCCTTGAGCTGCTGTCGCGTATGTCCCGCGGTGCCTGAAAACTCGGCTTAGCGGCCAGTTCTTCGCGAGGATCGATGTTTTTATACCGAAGGCGGCCTTAGAACAATATACTTTATCTAGGCATGTTGTATGTAACAGGTTGGTTACAGAAAAATAAAGGCGTTGGCTGATCATGAAATGCATGTTATGGTGCTCGCTTATTTTTCCCGTGCAAATGAGACACGCGGCGTATCGCGCAACCCACTCCGCCTCCTGCGTAAAAGCTGCCGCGGCAGATATTCTAATTGGACCAATTGGAGAAGCCGTCCTGTGAATACCCGAGCCATACGAAGCCGGATGAACTTGAGATCAGCCGGGAAATACTGCGGATCCCCATCAAGGCAACGAGCTGTGATTGGCTCTGCATAGCTGGTGTACGAGGGAGCGGCCTGCTTCCCTTCGCTACACCCTAACCTCGCCACGTCGGTGTTATCATGCATAATCGATTATTAGCTAAGACGCACTATCTCGTCTGTCACGCAACAGGCCACTAAGCTCCAAGTGTCAGATAAGGGGGTCTACGAACACCGGTGGGCGCGTCCCTACCCTGGGAATTATAAAAGACGCTCGAGGCACGGTGCTCAGAACTAGAAACAACGCCTTATTTCGCAACAACGCACCAGCAGACTTGCCGACTTGCCTAACAATGGTTTGGCCCTTCACCCCGTCTGAACACCAGAAGAACGTTGAATTCAAACAGAAGCAGCGGCAAGAGCGTATCGACGCATTGCCCGAATACCGCGAGCCACTAACGAGTGACGAGAAGTCTCTTCTGTCTAAGAATGTGGAGACAGTCGTCAAGCAGATATCCGCTGGCGATTTGAAACCCACGCAGGTCTTGAAGGCTTACGGCAAGGCGGCGCTGGCTGCGCAAGAGAAGACCAACTGTCTGACGGAGATCATGATCCGCGACGCCGAAACGTGGGCCGCGAATGTGGACTCCAAGGCGCCGCTCGCGGGCTTTCCAGTGTCGCTCAAGGACCCGTTCTTTGTTCGTGGATATGACTCTACCGCCGGTTATTCCGCCCTTACGCGCAAGCCCGTGAAGGACGACGGCGCATTCGTGCGCCTGCTGCGAGCCGCCGGCGCTGTGCCGTACGTGAAGACGAACGTGCCGATCACAATGATGGCCATCGAGGGTTACAATGATGTGTTCGGTCGGACCGTCAACCCATGGAAGCCCACACACGCGCCTGGCGGGTCTAGCCAGGGCGAGGCCGCACTCATTGCCTCTGGAGGGTCCCGCATTGGTGTTGGCTCCGATATTGGGGGCAGCGTGCGCGTTCCTGCAGCCTGGTCCGGCATTTACTCCCTGCGCTTCTCCACGTACCGCTTCCCCATGGATGGCGACATAAACAACGACTTTGGAGCTGAAGGCGTGGTGCCTGTAGCGTCTCCGATGGCCGCAAGTTTGAAAGATTTGAAGTACTTTGCCGACTCGATCATGGGAATGGAGCCGTGGAAGTACGACTTTCAGCTCCTGAAGCAGCGCTGGCGGCCAGACGCGAAGCTTCCGGCTAAGCCAAAGATCGGTGTTCTGCGCATCAATGATTACTTGCCCCCCACTCCAGCCGTAGAACGTGCACTATCAGTCACCGTTGATGCGCTGAAGAAGCAGGGGTACGAGGTTGTGGACTTCGAACTGCCGGACCCGGCAAGGGACTACGACTGGACGGTTTTCCGGCTGTATCACGCGGAGGGATACGATTCCGTTTCGCAGCATTTGCTGCCCGGTGAGAAGAACGACCCGTATATTGACAACCACCGCAAGTACATGTGGCTGCCTACGCCTGTTAGACGCGTCTTTGAGTATTTCCTCAACCTGTTCGGATTCAAGGAAAAGGCGTGGCGCCTGCGCAACATGTCCCCACTGTCTGTCGCCGAGTACCATGAATACACCAGTCGGCGTAACACGCTGCGCCGCCATATCTTTGAGAAGTGGAATGCCCAAAAACTGGACTTTTTGATCACACCCGCTCACGCTTCACCTGCTATTCCCAACTTCACTCCTCGCTCGTTCTACGCCATTCTTTACACGTCGCTCTGGAACCTCATCGACTACCCTGCTGGTATCGTACCTGTTGGTCGCGTGGACAAAACCAAAGATGCGTTGCCTAAGGACCTCAACATAAAGAAAATGAATTTCCCATCCCAGATCACCTACGAGACCTATGACGCCGAGAAGATGGATGGCCTGCCCTTGGCTGTTCAAGTCGTTGCGCCGCGCTTCAACGATGAAGAGGCTCTGGCAGCCATGGAGGTTGTGGAAGACGCGTTGCACAAGGCGGGGGTTCATTATAAATAGTTGTTCATGAAATTTCAGAAGTGTGCAGGTGGTTCGGCACCTCCTTTTTGAAGGTGCTGAGCGAGCTTTGTCTCTTGCAAGCTACGCATCGAATTAAGGCTTTTGCATCAGTGTCTTAAATATAAATGGAGGGTATATATAACCCTTGCAGACAATTTGCAACATAACTAGAATCAATGACTTTGTTCTCCTGGAGATAACTTCCGCCTGATGTAAGACCGAGAGATCTGTGTGAAGTACGGACGGTGGTGGTGTGAAGAACTGGCGGCTGGCTTTATTTAAGTTGAGCAACGTTTCTTCCACGATACGGCTCGTAAGCGCTGCTTCGCGCGTAAGTCTCCTAAACCAGCAGTCTTTTTTCCTTTTGTGGCGGGTAAACGGTTAGACCGGCACAGACATGTTCCGCGTATCTTTCCCCGATGTGATATCCACTGCAGGCTGCGCCGCAAATATCATGACACATCATTGGCTAGTCTGCATAATCGCCTGCAGCGGGCCCGCCGAGGGAGCCAATCGGCCCAGATAAACGACGGGGTATGTCCTGTGCGCCGCTGTCACCTAACCCTAATAGATTAGATATAACGAGACGACGACATGGAAGCCAACAGCCTAAGAGCTATTGAACGCTGAGATGGTCTGGCCGTTTACCCTGTCGCAGCACCAGAAGAATGTGGCTTTCAAGCGTCAGCAGCGCGAGGAGCGCATAAGCGCGCTGAAGGAGTTTCAAAAGCCGCTAACAAGCGAGGAGAAGGCACTGCTTTCGGAGAACATTGAGCCCGTGGTCAAGAAGATCCAGGCCGGGGAACTGAACTCAGTCAGGCTGCTCAAAGCATATGGCAAGGCAGCACTCATTTCGCAGGAGAAGACGAACTGCTGCACGGAGATCATGATCAGCGACGCCGAGGAGTGGGCTAAAGATGCAAACTTAAGCGGTCCGCTTGCTGGATTTCCTGTTTCGCTAAAGGACACTATTTACGTCAAGGGCTACGACGCTACTGGAGGCTACTCGGCCTTGGCGAACTCTCCAGTGAAGGAAGACGGAGCCCTTGTGCGGCTCCTTCGCGACGCCGGTGCCGTGCCCTACGTTAAGACCAATGTGCCTTTCACCCTCATGTCAGCCGATGGTCAGAACGATCTGTTTGGCCGTGGCGTGAACCCTTGGAATCCTAAGTATGGACCAGGGGGTTCAAGCCAGGGTGAAGGTGCGCTCATCGGCTCCGGGGGATCTCGCGTCGGCATAGGCTCGGACATTGGCGGTAGCGTGCGGGTCCCCGCGGCCTGGTCTGGCATATATGCTCTGCGATTCTCGTCTAATAGGTTCCCAATTGACGGAGACATTTTCAACGATGACGGATTCGAAGGAATCCAGAGCGTCGCCTCGCCCATGGCTGCAACCCTTAAGGATCTCAAGTACTTCACGAACGCGGTCATGGGAATGGAGCCATGGAAGTACGATTACACTGTGGTGAACCAGCGCTGGAGGCCTGATGTCAAGCTGCCCCAGAAGCCGAAGGTTGGCGTACTGCGCATGCCAGATTTCGTGCCGCTGACGCCCGCAATTGAGCGTGCGCTTTCGACTACGGTAGATGCGCTCAAGAAGCAAGGTTATGAGGTTGTGGACTTTGATTTGCCGGAGCATGCGAGTGTCTATCATTGGGCGGCCATGAAAATATATCAAGCTGACGGTTTCACGGGTGTGTCTAAACTGAAACTGCCGGGCGAGAACAATGATCCTAACGTACAGGCGTGCTGCAATTATGCCTGGTGGCCTAAACCGCTGAGGCGCATCTTCGAATTCTTCCTATCTCTTTTTGGATACAAGGAGAAAGCCGAGCTTCTGCGCAGCATCACCGCGCTTTCTGCGGATGAATATTTTGGCGCCGTGAGTGAGAGGCAGTCGTTACGCCGCGGCGTTTATGACAAGTGGAACGCAGAGAAGATTGATTTCTTAATTACTGCTGCGCATCCGTCGCCAGCGTTTCCCAACGGCGAACCAAACTCACTTTACACGGTCCTATTCACAGTTTTGTGGAATCTCTTAGATTACCCTGCCGGAGTGATTCCGGTCGGTCGCGTGGACAAGAATAAGGATGCCTTGCCCAGCAACTTCAATCCAAAGAAATTGAATTATGGGTCACAGATCACCTTTTCCAACTACAATGCTGAGGACATGCATGGACTTCCCCTAGCTATTCAAGTTGTTGCTCAGCGCTATCACGATGAGGAGGCGCTGGCGGCGATGGAGCTTGTTGAGAAAGCTCTCCATGAGGCTGGTGTCAAGTATGAGTAGCATCAAGTACTACAACGATCAGATCTATTTCGTTTCTGTTTACCTAGCTTTTAACCAATTACTGGGCCACGACTGAATTGCGTGAACTCACCGTTGCTGGGCAAAAACGTGCGGCGGCGGGCTGGATTCACGCGGCCCACTGCTAATGAAGGGTTAGGGCGCTCACTGCAATCAATAAAGACCAACGCGTTCTCGTGTAGGACTCCCGGAGTTTAGACATGGCGCAAGATGCGCGGGACATGGACGAGGATACTCGTCTGCAGCGCATCAAATTTTTGGTAGACCAGTCAAAATTGTACGCCGAGTTTTTGTCCTCGAGCATCAAAAAGGAGCCAACACAAGGCGAGAAGACAGAGACGCCACGCGCCGAGGAGAAGCCGGAACCAAAACGCGCCCAAGACCAGAAATCATCCGTTCCGAAAACTAGAAATCTAAGGGCCAAGAGGGAGAGCGTGGAAAGGAACCAGGCAAGGCTAGATACGTTTCTCAAGCCGCCAGCACCAAAATCAGACCAGCAACCAGAGCGCATCCGCGCGACGCTACATCCCTACCAGATTGACGCCATAAAGTGGCTTACTATGCTTTACCAAAACGGGCTCAACGGCATCCTGGCCGACGAGATGGGACTGGGGAAAACGCTGGAGGTGATCGCATTCCTAGCCTTCCTCTTGGAGAACAACGTTGACGGTCCTTTTCTCATAATTGCGCCGCTTTCTACTCTTGGAAATTGGTGCAATGAGTTTTCCCAGTACGCACCCTCGATCTCATTCACAAAATACTACGGTTCCCCACAAGCGCGCACACAACTGCGCCGGGCTAGAAAGGGCTGGGGAGAAGCCGTGATAACGAGCTACGAGATCGTCATGGCAGACAGCGCACACCTGCGGAAAATAGACTGGAAATACATTATTGTCGACGAGGGCCATCGTTTGAAGAATGTCGACTGCAAACTCATGCGGGTGCTCAAGCAGTATACGTCCGCCAACCGCATGCTACTCACCGGCACCCCACTGCAAAACAATCTATCTGAGCTCTGGGCTCTACTGAACTTTCTGCTTCCCGACGTATTCACGGATCTGGACATCTTTCATTCGTGGTTTGAGTCAGGCGAAGCCCAGATTGGAGCACAGGATGAGAGTGGACTAGTAACTTCACTACACGACATTTTGCGGCCCTTTCTGTTACGGAGATTGAAGCGTGACGTAGGCCTCAACCTGCCGCCCAAACGCGAGTGTGTCCTTTTTACTGGACTCTCGTCGCTGCAACAGGACCTGTACAAAAGCTTTTTGGAGGGTTCTGCGCGACAGTTTGTCGTGGATAGGATCATTTCAGAACGAAAGGCGGCGCCAGAACTAACAGCTCGGGGCGTCGTGAAACGGCGCAAGCTGCAAGCCGGTGACAGCGATGAAATGACAGAGAGGCTGATAAAAGCCGCCAAACAAGAACTAAGGACGAAGAGTTTCTCCAATCTTGTAATGCAGCTGCGTCTTTGTTGCGATTCGCCGTACCTCTTCTGGTACCCATGGGCTTCTACGAACACACCAATTGATGAGAGGATTGAAACCTCGAGCGGGAAACTGGTCGTCCTAAACGAGCTTATGAAAAGGCTGAGACCAGCAGGACACCGCGTTCTCATCTTCTCGCAGTTCACCACAATGCTCGACATTCTCGAGGACTGGGCGACGTTCCGCGGATACAAATACGCTCGTATTGATGGAGGCACGTCGCAGAGCGACCGTCAGGACATGATTGACGACTTCAGTAAAAAGGACACGGAAACGGAGATTTTCATGCTAACTACGCGGTCTGGTGGCCAAGGGGTCAATCTAGTGGGTGCCGACACAGTGGTATTGTTTGATAGTGATTGGAACCCCCAACAAGACCTTCAAGCCATGGATCGAGTGCACCGGATAGGGCAGAACAAGCCTGTCCTGGTGATCCGTCTATGCACGGGCGACACGGTCGAGCAAGACTTGTTGGAGAAGGCCGCCGCAAAGCTAGAGTTGAATCATCTTGTAATTGAGAGCGGAAAATTCAAGGGGCCTACTCTAGTCAAAGGCACGACGGAGGAAAAAATAGCTAATATGGGCGAACAGCTGCGCCGGCACAAGATTAAGTTCGAGAACGGAACAGGGTCGCATATACATGAAGAAGACTTTGAGGCGCTCCTGAGCCGCGAGACACAGGCCTACGAGCGCGCTCAGAAGGAGCCTAAAATCAGCAACAATATCTACTGTGTGACCTCTGAATTATAGACGTTATGCCAGTGAAGCGCGGTTGGTTTAAAGGTGGGCATAGGTCATAACGGGGGGGGGTTTATTTATTGTGAATAGGTTGTTTAGAGAGCCTGCATGCACGCATTAGCGGCTGTTCGATAACCCAACCCTGTTATTTGTGGCACGAGCTGGCAGGCCTTACGGGAAGCAGCAATTTCCGGTAGCTGGCGGCCCATGGGCAAACCTAGCAAGAGTTGACTCCAGGCTCTAGCAATTACTAGCCACGCGAGTTAGTCTATAGGCGGGCCTTCAATTCCAAGGCTTGTAGCCATCGATTCGCCGCGTGCTAACTACTTAGTGGCCGGTCGTGCGTTTCGCTAATTGCTGGCCGGCCAGGCGCATCGCTCAGTTCTCCTTCAAGGTGCAAAGCTTTCGGGGTCTCTCGGCTCTGCCGTGGCGAGCCAAACTGCTTCGTAAAGAAGGGTAAGGTGAACCACCCCCCCTCACATCAGGGGATCGGCAAGGGCAGTGCTCCTTCAATGTTTGCCTTGAGACGACCTGTGTCTACGCTGCGTATTTCTATGTCTGCGCGAGCATACAGCGCCGGAGGGTCGAACGAGTATGTGCTGATTTCGAAGCCGACGGTCGGCGTGCGGCAGCTGACGCTGAACCGGCCGAAAGCGCTGAACGCACTGAACAGCGCGCTGATGGCCGAGCTGAACCGGTCGTTGCGCGAGGCCGAGCAGGATGAGAGCATTGGCGCGATTGTGATCACGGGCAGCGAGCGCGCGTTTGCGGCGGGCGCGGACATCAAGGAGATGCAGAACCAGACCGTGGCCGACGTGTTTGGCCGCAACTTCATTGCAAACTGGTCCGACATCCGCCAAATCCGCAAGCCGATTGTGGCTGCTGTGCGGGGGTACGCGCTGGGTGGCGGCTGCGAGCTGGCCATGGCCGCCGACATTCTGTACGCCGGCGAGTCTGCCAAGTTTGGCCAGCCCGAGATCCAGCTCGGCATCATCCCCGGCGCGGGCGGCACGCAGAGGCTGACGCGCGCCGTCGGCAAGGCGAAGGCGATGGACCTCGTGCTGACGGGCCGGCACATCAGCGCACAGCAGGCCGAGGCGTGGGGCCTTGCGGCAGCGGTGTTTCCCGACGAGGACGTGCTTGGCGAGGCCATCAAGACGGCGGCCAAGATTGCCTCGTACTCGCCGCTCGCGGTGAAGGCTGGCAAGGAGGCCATCAACGAGGCGTTCGAAAGCCCGCTGAGCACTGGAATTAGCTACGAGCGGCGCATGTTTAACCTTCTCTTCGGCACCGAGGACCAAAAGGAGGGCATGGCTGCGTTCGCCGAGAAGCGTAAGCCCGACTTCACGGGGAAGTAGTGAGCCACTGAATGGTGCAAGCAACCGTGGCATTTGCCTCGCGGGCCTTGTCCCGTGGGCACAATGTACGGCTATCCCCTGCTAGAGGCCGGTGCTCAGTGGCATTGATTGCTGCGGTACCCAATGCAGCTGCTCGTGGTTCGCTTTGCACTACCGCATTGCAATTGCAGCGTGCGTTCGCGCCCTCGTCTGGGGTCAGGACCGCCTACGTCGGAGGCCAGGAGCGCACAGTGACCCTGCAGCTTCAACATTTGCCTAGAGGTGCTATAGATGTTAACCAGCGAATTATTTGCTACTTTGCGTAACGCTAAAACCAAAGCCAGTCATGGCCTCACTTCACACGCTAACTACACCCACACACGCCTATACGGCCAGCTCGCGTAAGCACATTCGGGTCTCCCTACTCGGCGCGCGTAGTACCCCAGGATGGAGTACACATACGCGGCCACGCCATTGGTGGTAGTTGCCGGCACGCCCGGTGCCGATGCCTCGGGAACGTGGCCTGCGCGGCAGCCGCTCGCCGAAGTGCCGCTACTGCCTGCACACGGCGGTGTCGTGGATCTTCCCGTGGCGGCCCAGATCCGCACTAAGCTTGCCGAGCTCTCGCAGCCCGTCGGGCCCTGGGATCCGCAAGTGGCTCGCGAGGAGCGGCTGCACTTCCACTTTGCCAACACTGCGCAGGTCGCGGCGCGGCAGCCGAAGCCCAGCGTGCTCTCGCCTATCAACAAGGACTCGACCGAGGCGCGGCCTATTTTCACTTGCGAGTGGGTGCGCAAGTACCTCTACTTCATGCCGGTGGCCGCAGTCTTGCTTGTAGAGGCGCCAATTGGTGAGGACGCGGAATTGCGGCTGGTGGATGAGATCAACCGCTGCAAGACGCAGCTTGCAGAGCACGGCACGCAGCTCGTGGTGCTTGTCGTCGGCAAGGACGGCGACCTGATGAATGTCGTGCCGTATCTGAGGCGCCAGGTCGGCCTCCCGGCCAAAACCGGAATGCTTGGCGTGGCCGATGACTTCAACCCCCAGGAAATCAATAACCTTGTGTCCTCGCTCTACCAGACACTGCTCACGAGATCGCAGGAATTCTTTGCCCGCAAGATGCGCGAGTTGCGCGAAAAGCGCAAGGCGGTCGTGCCTCCGCTGGACCTGCTCCTGTGGGACGCGCGCTTCACGCTTAAGCTCGCATACTGTTCAGAGTTCAAGGGAGACAACAACGGCGCTCTGAAGCTTTATGAATCTGCCTACGACTCGCTGTCACTTCTGTTTGAGAACCGTGCCATCACCGTCGAATCCGACGAGTACGTGAATGCGCGCGAGGTCTTGGACATTGTCGCAGTTAAAATCTTCCAGTGTGAGCTGCCGCTGCGTAGTGCATTCGACAAGTTCCGTATTCATCTTTCCACTGTCGAGCGGGTCTTGGTCACAAACTCCTTAAACAGAAATAGCCAGCCAGCATTGTACTGGAGAGCGATTCAGTACGCGCGCTTCGCCCAGCTGTGCAGTGTGGTGAGACAGGCAAACGCGCCGGCCCTAGGCGAAAGCGGTGGCATGCCTCCTGGTGTGATATGGCTCGACGCAGCCAAGCTCTTCGCTGCTAGTCCGGACGATGAAGGGCTTGAGGATCCTTACAAGTTAGCTGAGGACGAAATCCTCAACACTCAGCAGGCCTTTTTGAATGCTATTTCGGACCTTAGTGGCTTACCCCGTGCTAAGGCTTACGCGCTCGCTTCCTACGGCGACTGGTTGCACGCAACCGACGCAAGCGCCGCCCTCGAGGCATACAAAACCTCCGCTAAGTCGCTGCCCCAGCCCGTCTGGCCTGAAGTGCAACGCTTTCTTAGTCGTAAGCTTAACGATGGTGTGGCTCTCTTTCGCCTCGGAGACGCGACGGAGCTCCCTGCTGAAATCAAGACGTCGGATCAGCCGTTTTTCACAGTGACTGGCACTTTCGAGGCCGCAGAGACTTTTATCGGCCGCGAGACACGGGCGCAGATTACTCTGAAGCCCCTGTTTCCGACTGAGCTCGTGCTGGAGAGGCTGCGCATCCGTCACACACTGGGCCAGATTGACATAGAGGGCTCTAACACGCTCGAAGAGACGAGACTGGTTAAGGGCACACAGGCTTTTTTGAAGTTCGAGGGCCGACAACCCATCACCTTCGAGTTTGGGCTCACAGCGCTAGAAACAGGTGAGGTCGAGCTGCTGGAAATAGAGTTCATTGCGGGCAATGAGTTCACACAGCGTTTGCTCATCATGCCGCTCGGCGAGTGGATCAACGCGCTCCCTGTTTCGCCACGCACTGTGCGCCACTTACCTCTGTGCGATGACTTCCGCAAAATACACGTTGACACGCGTCCTGCGAAGCTGGAGATCGAGGACAACACGCCTCGCATCGCTGCCGTAGACGAGCAACTGAATTACAGCCTTGTGATCAAAAGCGCTGAGCCAGAGACCATCGTACCTGACGTGACCGTGAGTATTGGCGAAGACATCATTCTTCAAAAGACTCTAAGCGAGGTGGCGCCGGGAGGCCACTCAGTCATTGCGGGCTCTTTCAAGGCGTCGTCATCCATGTTTCAGCTGTCAACGCGCATCACCTACAACACGACAACAGATACTCTTCCTGTGACAAAGGTCCATATCAGAGAGATTGACATCGCCCGGCCCTTCCGCGTAAATTTCGATCTTATGCCGGAGCTTTTGGACCAGGAATGGCCGGCGTTCTTCGCACCCACCCTCACGCTGCCGCAAATTTCCAGAAAATGGAGGCTGCGGGCCAGTTTACTGTCGCTGTTTGCTGCTGACGTCGTGCTGCACAAGTCTCAAGTTGTCGTCGAATGCGACGCCGCGGAAGTGGAGATAGACAATGCTGAGAACATTATCAGTCAGGACATGGCGCACAACTCGCATGCGCGAACAGCACACGCCTTCGTGATTCGGCGCAAGAGCCAGGCTCCGCCGACAGCGTCGACTCGCAATCTCGAGGCGTTTGCGCACCTTGAGCTGTTTTGGAGCCGCAAATCATCGCCGGATGTCGTGAACATTTTCAAGCTGGCACCCGTGCGCGTGAATCTCCCAACTCAGGAGCCTCGCGTTCTCGCAGTAGCGGAAAAGCGCGGCGATGATGCTGCAATGACACAGGTGAGCTACCATGTTGAGAACGCGACCGCGCGAACGCTCAACTTCTCAGTGTCTATGTCGTCAAGCACTTTCTTTGCATTTCAAGGGCCCAAGGCAGTCATGCTTCGCATGCTGCCGTTCTCGACTAGAGTTTTGACGTACCAATTAGTACCACTTGGAGATGGTGCTGTGCAGAACAGACGCCCGCTACCAGAGCTGCGAGTTTATGATGTGAACTACCGTCGCACCTTGTCGGTGCTCTCGGGAGACAAGCACATAAATCTGGAACAGGGATCTTTATTTGTATAATCGCATAGCTATGTAAAAGCGCAATTCTTCTTTCAAGGAGACAAGTCAATGGCGGCAGCATACGAGTTTGCTATTCAGCAACGTGCTCGCGCCATCGGATGATCGACCCATCGCTCGCGCCTGAAAAATACTCCAAGAATTTCGGGCCTCGCGCAACAATGCATGCTTGGCGATTGTTGCGAATATCACTGCCGGGAGGCACAAGCCGTTTTACAAGCTTGCCGTCGTCATAGTCGCACATGAGAAGGTCGCCAGTGTCAGAAGGAAGAAAAACGTACAAGGCGCTGTTTTCTAGGTCACCCTCTGGGCTCATGCAAGGATCGAGAGTCTGGGGCCGGCGGTCGTGGAACAGAGGGCCAAAGTTCACCGACTTGTTAGTGCCTCCGCCAGGCTCGCCCGTGAGATCCCACACTAGCGCCTTCGAATCAAGCCCCACGCTCAGGAGTTCGTCGCCCGTAGGATGCCAAGCCAAGCCGTTGCATGCGGAGCGATGAGCGCGACGATATTGCAGTGGCGTAAGCAATTGTGTTGTGTTGACTCGCAGCGCATCCATGGACGCGACCTGCTGATTGGCCTGGCGGATATCCCAAACGCGGACACTTCCGTCGGAGCCTCCGCTGGCCAGCATGTATTCGCGTGTGGGAGACCACTTCACAGAATTGACACTCCCAGAAGACTGGCCCTTCAATGTCTGGGCAGCGCTGCCAGATCTGAGATCCACAAGCCTAATCATCGGGTGGTCCATGCCGATGGCAACAAGGCCATCGTCCTCCTGTAGTGGGTTCACGTCAAACGAGTATATTTTGTGTTTCATATCAAATGTGTACACAGCCTCGAGCTCCTCGCTGTCCCACACTTTGAGCCTTCCGTCGAAGCTTGAGGTCAGGAACATGGCCTGGTCAAACGGCCACCAACTCACCTTCGAGATGCCAAACTCGTGGGCCTGTTTGCGCTCGAGGCGTGCCAATGGCTGGCTGTGCTGCTCTTGGTGCACCCAAGCGTCGCCCGGCTGTGGTGTGTCTGGCTCCGCGGCGAGGTCCCAGATCGTGACGGCGCTGTCGGACCCGCCGCAGAGCAGCAGCTGGTGTTCCACATTGTCTACAGAGAGAGAGTTTACGTATCCTAGGTGCTGTTTAGAGCAGAATATTTGCGGCTCGAGAAAGTCATACGCCTCCATCTCCTCGAGCGCCCAGCCGCGCGTTCTTATCTGATCTGTCTGCTGCTGCTCCGTAGGATTTGTGTGGCTCCTACTCCTAGCCCTAGTCTTGAGCAGCAGCAGCCGCAGCCTTTGAAACCTGCCGAATCATCTGGCTACCTTGCTTTATTCTCAAGTGTCGAGTTCCTCCTGCTTTGCTATGTACTTTCGCATCGAAATAAGGCCAATTAAGTTATTTGGAGATATTATTAACTACTTTTGTGTATGGGGGGCAATGCGTTTCGCACGCTGGTCATAAATATTCATCTCTTAGTGCTTGATCTCAGTAACCTCCTGCGCAGCCTCGGGGAGCTTCAAGTCATCCGCACCTGGCGTCTGCGAGTCTTCGTCCGCAGGCCGGCGCATTGGCGTCATCATAGGCGACGTGCGCACAAAGTAGTTGTGAATGCGCGGGCTGACCTTCTCGAGATCCTCATCGTCGTCGGAGTCGCCCGAGCCCGAGGTGTTTTCTTCAAACTTCTGGCGCTGGCGCTCCTCCCAATCATGGCGCATTTCGTCGACCTTTTGCTTGAAGTCAGCCTCCGAGTCGTAAGCCTTACCGACACCCCGGAAACGCTCCCACCAAGACAAGTGCATTGGGTGGACAGCAATACCGTGGTACTCGTGACTGCGGCCCTCCGTGATGAAACGCCAGCGGCGGTCCTGCTCGCGAAGGTCCAAGCCCGTCACGTCAGGCAAGAACACCAAGGTCAGAATCATGCCGGCCAAACCGAACCAGGGAACGACGTAGAACTTGGTCTGGTCATCAATGTAGTTGTAAAGCACAGAAGCTGTGAGCGCGCCCAGCTTACCAGTAGCAGCACCAATGCCATGGGCCGAGGCGCGGATTTCAGTAGGGAACACCTCGGCGGCCACCAGGAACGTCACGCAGTTGGGTCCGAATTGCTGGAAAAACGACGACAAGAAGTACATGGCCTGGAATGCATGAATGTGCTGTGGCTCCTTATAGTACTTGAAGTGGAACGCGGGAATGACGAAGAGCACGAAGTCCATGAGGAAGCCGAGCTGCTGCATCCAATTGCGGCCGTAGAAACGGGTATCTATGGTCAGCGAGGCAAGGTAGTAGCCGGCCATAGAGCAACCGATATTGATCATGTTGTACAGCCAGTCAAGCATTACGCCTTCGGACTTTCCGCCAGTGAGAATGGAGATAAACTCACCTTGGAAAATCTTATTACCATAAAAGAACATATCATTCATGTACCAGCATCCGCAAGTCGCGAGTAAACGGCCACCAAAAGTGGTGAAGGCCATGCGCAGCGAGTTCCAGTTGTAGCCCGTCACGGACGGGTTAGTCTTGGACTTTTGCAACGCCTTCGACATGTTTGGCATCTTGTAGGTACGGAAGTACACCAGCCACAAAGTTCCAACAGCCGGAATGGCAAAGCTAACACGGAACGTCCACTGGACGGCAACCTTACTGTAGGGCGCATTGCCGCTGCCGTGGTGAAAGATGAGCAGGCAGATAATAAGAATAGCCTGGTTCAGAAGCTGACCCCATCCCTGCATGAGGAAGGCACTTACGACACGGCGACCGCGGTGAAGACGATCTTGCTTCAACTCCTCACGCGAGAAGCGCTGGCGCTCCATTCCGCTTGTAGCTGTCATGGGGTACTCACCTCCGACGCCGATCGAGTAGAAAAACAGCGACCAAGCGTAGCAGATGACCCAGCCGTTTAGCGATGTTCCCCACATGGCTGAAAGCATGAGCAGACCAACAAACATGATGACGGCGTCCTGAATGAGTCCCCAGCGGCGACCGATGGAATCCCCGATCAAACCGACGGCAATTTGGCCGACAATGATTCCGCAAACCTCGAGATAGTTCACAGCGTCTAGCCATGTCTTGTTGCACTCAGTGTTCTTCTTGCCCCAGCACTGTGGCCAGACATCCGAGAAGAGGCCCTTAATGTTGCCGACTGAGAAAAGCACGTAGCCCTCAAGCAGAAGGCCTGCGCCGGGAATCACGGCCTGGCGAAAGTACCATGCTATGGGACTCAGCGGGTCGTTCTTGATCATCCTGCCCAAGCTTCGCAGTTCAGCGGCAGCCTCTTTCTTCTCAACGGCCCAGTTGAACCTGGCCCGCTGCATGATGGGCAGGTCTGCCCAGTAGACTCCCTCCGGGGTATAAATGTCCTCTGGGCAAAGAAGAGTGCGGAAAAGGGCTTCCTCCTCCTTGCCGGCAGGCTGGCGGGCGAGTACGTCGTCCGTGTCGTCGTCGGCAATAACGCCGTCGACAGTGTCATAGTCCTGGGGCCCGCCCGGGACCGGGATCATACCCGGAATTGGCCCATGATGTTGCGGGCGATGGCCATCTTGGTAGGTAGCAGGCATTGGCTGGGGATTCTTTTTTATGCGAGCTCGCCTCGGGGGTGCCTCGGTGTCTGCCGAAACTAGGTTGATCTCGGGAGCGTCTGGCATTCGCCGCGGCCTTTTTATGCTACTGGATCGAAAGAAAACGTGCTCGGTTGGAAAACTGAAAAAATGCAGCGATAAGCAGAGACCTTGCCCTTCTTCAAGCACAGTTGACCACAACAGAGCATTATCACCACCACGTGGGACTGTCACCTGATCCAGGTGAGCGACACATGCGCGGGTCCGAGCTAACGGTCGGCAGGAGACTGACGCAGTGCGCGTGCGGCCATTAATTGCCAAGGCCGCGCCAATCTTTTAGTATTCTAGGTACTTGTTGTGTCTGGCGGTAGCGGTTTGTTTAGAAAGGTATATACTGGCCACAATATGAGTGGTGTAAGGCCGCTTCAAAAGCAAGCGGTCCCTCGATTGAGCGCTGCTGAGCTGCCGACCAGCGTCTCAGACTGGACATGCACGTGACGCCGGGGTTTGGCAGGTCGAGGGAGCCCTTGCACGTGGTGGCGATCTCGACTCTGTTTTGCTCGCTAGAGAGAGAGAGAGGTCACGCGGCCGTATCCATGTTAAGACTGCCGCATGCAGGAGACAGCCGTCTAGCGCTCTCAGGGCAGCAGCCGCTGAAATAACTCTCGGCAGGCCTGCCGCACAACAGGTGTTGCGCCAGCACATCTAAAGTGATTTATTGGCAGCCTCATGGTGCTGTCTCTAGCGTGCTCAGAAAATTAAATTTGCTACTTAACTTATTGAGGTGCCATTGCTTTCTTCAGCTCTGTAAATTGGCGCGAGCAGAGAGATCTTAGCAGCCTTGTTTCACATGCATGAACGCGCCCGCATATGCATTGAAGAGGCGCACGCATTCGGGGGTGTGGGATGCGGGGGAGCAGAGGCGTGTGAGGGCGATGCGGGGACGTGCAGAGCGGCGAGCTTTTCAGCGCAGGGATCGCGCTACCGACGCGATCTCATTCGGCGTTGTACGGCAGCAGCCGCCAATCACGCGAACGTCGTGCTTAGCCCAGGCCGCCGGGTCCCAGCCCGAGCTGGTGTTTGCGCCGGCGCTACTACCAGCAGCGGGCTGGCTCCAAGTGTGCGAAATGCCGTCGTAGATCTCGCCGCTGTTCGGGTATAGAATGAGCGGAGCTCTCAGGACGCTGAAGGCATCAATGACGCGCGGGACTGCGCGCACATCAAAGCAATTTGCACCAACAGCCTCAACAGAGCGGCAGTCATCAAGGACGGCCTGGAGGTCAGCAATGCGAGTGCCATCGGCCAGCGTGATCTCGCCGTCGCTCGTCCGCAGCGAAAGAGAGAGCCACACCGGAACGCCGGCACGCTCAGCGAGCGGAACTGCCTCGTGTATAAGCAGCTCGAGCTCTGCGCGGTTCGGCACAGTCTCAAACAGCAGCACGTCTGGGTTGCCTGCCAACACGGCCCTGACGCGAGGCAGCCAGAAGTCGCGCAGCGTGTCTGTGGTGGTCGTGCCGTAGTCACCGCTGTACTCCTGTCCCGCTGCGAGGTATGAGCCGTAAGGCCCGAGGCCGCCCGCGACCTTCTTGGTGGGCCCTGCCGCGTTGGCGACCTCTTTTGCAAGCAGCACGGCGCTCGTGATGGCGTCGAACGCCTGCTGCTCGCTCAGACCCGCGCGCTGGAAGCCCTCGATGCTTGTTTGGTACGTCAGCGACGTGGCGACGTCAGCGCCGGCGTCGAAGTATGCGCGGTGCAGCTTCCGCACGTCCTCGCGGCCCTCTGGCGTGAGCAATGCGCCCGATCCCCACAGCAGCGGGTGCATGGGCGTGCCCAGTGACTCGAGATAAGTGCCTGCGGCACCGTCGAGCACCAAGACCTTATTTGAGCTAGCCATGCGCGGCGGTTTAGCGATTTTGTGATTCTGCTGCAGATAGCTAGCTGCCTGCTTGGGGGAGAGAAGGGAGCTTCTGCTCGATGGTCCACGTGACCGGCCGCGGCGAAAATTTCAGTATATTAAGAGAGCCTGCGCGGGAACTCGTGCCGGCTCTGTATCGGGACTATATCTCCACGCTGCTTGGGTTGTGCTACTTGCGGCGCGGTAAACGAATCCCGTAAAGTAAACCGGGGTCTTTGCAGATGGCAGGGGCTAGAGTGCTTTGCTAGCAAAGGACGATGCTCTCCACTGGCCTTGCCTTTTGATAGGCTCCAACATAGCTAAACAATTTTCTGTTTTGCGCCGCGCGCGCCGCGCGGGCCGCGGCGGTCGCTGCCTGGGGGCGAACGGTGCGTTAATGGAATAAATTATGTAGATCACTTCTTCGATCCGCCGCTGGTGATGCGTTTGCCGAACATTTTGAACTTGTCTCCGAGCGACGACGACGCGCGCTTCTCGCGCTCCTGCGTCGAAACCGAGGCAGTGCTGCTCGTCGACACATTGCGCACCGACGAGTGGCCCGACGCAGACGGCTGGCGCGAGGCGGGGCCCGGCCGCGCCGCCGTGGCGGCTGCTGGCTCTTGCGTTGGCGGCGCTGCGGGCACGGCTGGGCCTGCGCCGCCGGCAGGCTCTTCTTCTTCGGGCGTTTGTGGCAAGTCGTGCGCAGCACGGGTCGGCGGCTGCCGCGCCGCGAGATCTGGGCCCTCGCGCGCAGACTTGGATGCTGCTGCTGATGTGAATGCAGAGGCCGGGTGCTGCGGCGACTGCTGCTGGAGCGACGGCGACTGCTCGGTGAGATGTGGGGAAAGCGTGAACGACTCTGGCTCGCCGCCAATCCGGTCGAGCGACGCCAGGTCTGTATGTACGAAGCTCTGGACTATGTCGTCCATGTCATCATGAGACCCGCTCATTCAGGAGGAGGGATTGCAGAACGCGAGAGTTGAGGCACTGAGTTGGCGGTCGCCGCGGCGCAGCTCACAGCAGACTAACAGCTGAAACACCCGTCATGCACTCGGCGCCACGTGACTGCGCTTAACTGTGTCCTGGTAAGCACCGTGCGCATGCTGGGACCACCACCTGGGCTGGCGATCAGGGGACAATAAGATCCACGCGATGGGGCGGGGGTGTGGTTTGCGAGATGCAGGGGTTCTTGATGCGAAAAGCAGGCGCCTTGGCTCTGGAGCCGGCACTGGCGCCGTGCCTCTCTTTTTGGTCTGATCAAGCTTTGTGGTGGCCACCAAGGCAGTGCAGCCGGACGTCGGGCGGGCTGCTTCCTCAATTGGGTCTGGTGGCGGCAGGGGACACGCCGCTTGGCCGGCATGCTGCGTCTTCTCCTGCGTTGATCGTCGTTGGGCCTCACTTTAAGTTAGCACACCTACTTAACCCTGATTCTTATTACTCACGTCGCTTTGGGCTGCGGTCTTTTTTTGTAGTCTATATCTTAAACAGGATTCGTGCGACGCTGTTCACACGCACTCCCGCTTTGGCTTCAAGACTCCCTAATTTATTCACGTATATCGACGGCCCTAAACGGCGAGGCCGACGTAATGCTTCAATTATCCGCCATTGCCACTGCACCCGTTTTGCCTGTGTGTCTAGCTCGCAAAGTGTTACGAAGTAGGTGGTGTGCTTAGGATCTCTGAGACCCTCAGCTGAGATTTCAGGCACTCTTCGTTCGCGAGGAGGCCCGCTGCTAGCCAACAACGCCAGGCAGCGCGGCGAGTCACGTGCACCGCGGCCTTACTCTATCTGGGCAAGAGGATGAATCTCGTTTCGTCAACGGACGGGTGCGCATCCTGCCCGTATGAACTAGAAAGCGGCTCTCACGCACACACAAACCGAACGGGCTCTCGAGTATGGAGGACGTGGCATCGTCGTCGAAGCGCGACAAGCGCCGGACAACCATTGGGTCCAAAGTGCGGTACCTCAATGACTCGTTCGAGCACGACCGCGACGCGCATTACTCGGACATGCTCTACAGCCTGCAGTCCCAGCTCTTTGCCCTGCACACCGGCACGGATCCGGAGTATCTTGAGCGCGTGGCCGACCTCGAGGAGCTGCGTGACGCACGCCTCACAGAGCTCTACTTGTGGGAGCAGTACCAGACCGAGCAGGCGCGCAAGCAGTACGAGGAGGACACGGCTGCGGCCGTGGCCGCATACGAGAACATGATGAACGTTGTGCGCGACAAGCTGAAGGCGCGGCTCGAGAACCAGCGCAAGCGCCTGGCCGAGGACCGCGCGTTGTTGAACGTGTCGACAGACCACTCATTCTTTGTGTCTGCGGCAAACCCGACCATCCCGACATCGCGCAGTGCTGCCATTGCCGCTCTGTCGGGCCAGGAGCGGCGCACGCTGCGGCGCCGCGACCTCAACCTGAACTCAGACCTCAGCGGCGTGAGCGGCACCGAGACGGGCGGTGCTGCGAACGGCACTGCCGCGGGCAGCAGCCGCAAGCGCGCCGCCCACAACTCCGACGACTCGGGCCAGAGCGGCACAAACGCTGGCACGGATCGTGGTGACTACGAGCTGCTTAAGGACTTCGACCACTCGCGGTCGCGCAACACGGCCAAGTCGTACAATGGCGTGAAGCCGCTGAAGGCCGAGGATGGAGCAGCCGATCTGGCCCTCATTGCCGAGTCGGTGCGGCACCTGAAGCGCCGCCGCGAGCAGTAATGCGCTTCAACCGCCGGCGGGCCCCTCAAACCGCTCGCCTGCGTCGCTTGTGGGTGTGTGTGCCCCTTAATCCCCTCCTCGCCAGACCGTGCGGGCAGCTACCACAACGACGCAGCGCGCTTGTTCTGCTTTAGTCACGCTCGTAGGGGGGTAGCAGCAGAGAACTAGAGGAGAGTTCTAGAGGAGAGTTTGGGCGCAGTGGAGACGCGACTTCGCTGCCTGTTTGCACAGAAAGACCGCTCGGTTCCTCAGAAGCAAACCCCTCTTTTTTTTGTCGGCGCTATGAGTAACGTCCAAGACGGCGTTGTGAAGCAATGGCTAGCTTGGGATGACGACAAGCAGTCGCGCGCCCTTGTCGTGCGACTCAGCGCGGAAGACCCCGCCCGACTGGCTCACATGATGACGCCGCGCATCGCCTTCGGCACCGCGGGCCTGCGCGCGGCCATGGAGCCTGGCTTCGGCCGCATGAATGCGGTGACGGTGCGCCAGGCCAGCCAGGGCCTCGCCAAGTACGTTGCCGTCGTCGTGGAGGACGCGCTGCAGCGCGGCATTGTTGTCGGCCACGACCACAGGCATCACTCTGAAGAGTTCGCCCACATTGTGCTGCAGACGTTTGCGCGCGCTGGGTTCAAGACACACTTCCTCGGCCTCGTGCACACGCCGCTCGTCCCGTTCGGCGTGTCACACCTGCACGCGGCCTGCGGCGTTATGATCACTGCCAGCCACAATCCGGCCAAGGATAACGGGTACAAGGTGTATTGGGAGAACGCGTGCCAGATCATTCCTCCGCACGACCAGGGTATTGCAGCGTCCATTGACGCGAACCTCGAGCCATGGAGCGTCGTTCCTCTTACGTCGGCGCAACTCAAGACCGTGGACCTGACAAGCACCTATTTCGAGACCGTCATTGGCCCGCTCACGACGTCTGTGTCCGCGCCGGTTAGTCCGTTCAAAATCGTTTACACGCCCATGCACGGTGTAGGTCTGCCGTTCGCGCTGCGCAGCTTCGAGGTGCTGGGGCGCAAAAGCGACGTTGTTGTTGTCAGCCAGCAAGCGCAGCCAGACCCGGACTTTCCTACAGTTGCGTTCCCGAACCCGGAAGAGCACGGAGCGCTAGATCTGGCCATAAAGACGGCTGCTAATAACGGGGCAACGGTAGTGTTGGCCAACGACCCGGATGCAGACCGCTTTACGTGCGCCGTGCAGAACGATGATGGCGCCTGGCAACAGCTGACGGGCGATCAGCTCGGGATGTTGTTCGCGGACTACGTGCTGCAGAGCAGCCGTGACAACGCCCACAACCCGAGGGTGCATCTCATCAACTCAACCGTGTCGAGCCAGGTGCTGAAGGCGCAGGCCGATGACGCAGGCGTGCAGTACGAGGAGACGCTAAGCGGGTTCAAATGGATCGGAAACAAGGCAATCGATCTCGAGGCCGCCGGTAATCGCGTTCCTTTTGCGTACGAGGAGGCGATCGGGTACATGCTGGGCGGCCACGCCATCAAAGACAAGGACGGCATCTCAGCGCTGCATGTGTTTGTGCAGCTGCTGGCGGCGCTGCAGGCCAGCAACGTGTCCGTAGCGCAACAGATGGATCGCATCAGCAAGCGCGTGGGGTACTTTGCGACGCACAACGGGTACTACGTTGTGGAGCCTAGCCAGCTCGACTCGAAGTTCGAGCGCATACGCGCCGTTCTCGAGCCGGCGGCGGGCCAGGGCGCGGCGCGCAGCATCAGGCCCGTGAGGTCCGGCGAGCACGCGTTCGCGGACCTCGAAGTGACGTGGCTGCGGGACCTGACGCTGGGCTACGATTCGCGCGAGCCCGGACACAAGCCAAAACTGCCGGTCTCGTCATCTTCGCAGATGATCACATTCACATGCCGTAGTAGTGAGCTGAACGCGCGGTGCACGCTGCGCGGCAGTGGCACCGAGCCGAAGCTCAAGGTGTACATTGAGAGTCGTGAGAGCGATGCCGAGACGGCGCAGAAGACGGCCGACCGGATCTGGAGCATTCTGCAGCGCGAGATGTTCTACGACCTCGACTCCATCTAAATATCAAATCTATATCACACAGCGTAAATATCGCGCCTGCAAATACATAACGCTACACCAGCTGTCGCGCTCGCGAGTGTCTCCGCCGCAGCCTCAGAGCCTGCTGGGGCCGCGAAGCTCTTGACAGGTCTCCCGGTATTTTCAGTAACTACCTATTTTTGTTTTTTTGTCCTAAACTAACTAGTAAACTAACTGACTAGACAGGCCCACCGCGTTGTCAACGAGATCTTCGGCCGTTCCTGGCGGTGCATCCGAGGGTGAGGAGGGGGTTGGAGCTTTGGCGGACTGGCTGTGCTCACGCATCCACGCACCCAAGCACGCACGTAGCCACGCAAGCATTAGGCACCCATTAGGCACCCATTAGGTTAGCGGCGGCAGCAGCAGCGGTGATGAGAGACGTTTCAGGCTGAGCTCTAGGGTCGACCGCACGTGCGCGCAGGCACGTGCGGACACTCCTCGGCTGTCCGATCGCGGCCACGCAGATCGGGATCTGCTCTTACTTATCTGTCTTAAGTCGTTATCACGGGTGGCAGCCGGTGCGCAAACTAGCCCCGGCCGTACGCTTGTTTCCGAATTGGCTCGGCGCTGGTGGTGACGCGACGCGCCCAAAGCAGGAGCCCAGGCGGCCGGCGACTCTGGGAGGGCTTACTTAGCCGTTCTGGCTTACGACTAATGCCCGATGCGCACGGCAGCCGTCTCCTGTGAGCGTTAAGAAAGGGTCAGCTGCATGAGGTGCGCCTATCCTCACTAAGTAGGGCGCCAGGGCAAGGGCCGCCGCCTGCGATGGGTTTAGGACGTGGACGACAATGATCGCGCCTTGACGACTCGAACCGGCGGGATGCACAGCGCGTTACTGCCTGTCCACGAAAAATTCACGCCGAGGGGCCACGCGAGCAGGCAGCAGGGCTCGTTTCTGCGACGCACGCGCTCGTCGCTGCGCCGGCAGGCCCCGGCCGTGATCCTGCGGCGCGCCCTCTACGTCTTGGCGGCCGTCTTCGTGGCCGTGCACCTTGTTGTCGTCCCCTGGCGCCACCGCCGTGCCCTTGGTCCGCAGTTCATGGAGGACGTAGCCAGTAGCGACCTCGCGAGCGTGCCGGGCGTGCACACGTACGACTTTGCGCGGCAGTCGGCGTCAGCGGAGCACGCGGCCGAGCGCCGCGAGCGCCTGCTCATATGCATGCCTCTGCGCAACGCAGAGCCTGTGCTCGAGCTCATGTTCGGGCACCTGCGGAACCTGACATACCCACACAGCCTCATTGACATTGCATTTCTCGTGTCCGACAGCGAGGACACGACGTTCGACACGCTGAGCAGCGAGTTCGAGAAGATCCAGACAGGCAAGACCGGCTGGCAGCCGAGCGAGATCTTTCACAGCATCGACATCTACAAGCATGACTTCGGCGCGCGCATTGGCCAGGGCGTCGACGCGCGACACGGCGTCGCCGTGCAAGCCGAGCGCCGCAAGCTCATGGGCCGCGCCCGCAACTGGCTGCTCAGCCTCGCCCTGAGGCCCGAGCACAGCTGGGTCTACTGGCGCGACGCGGACATCGAGCGCAGCGAGCCCTCCATTGTCGAGGACCTCATGCGCCACGACAAGGACGTCATTGTGCCCAACGTTTGGCGCCCGCTGCCCCAGTGGCTCGGCGGCCAGCAGCCCTACGACCTCAACTCCTGGCAGGAGAGCGACGCGGCCATGGACCTCGCCTCACGGCTCGACGAGGACGACGTCATCGTCGAGGGCTACGCCGAGTACCCAACGTGGCGCGTGCATCTCGCCTACCTGCGCAACGACGAGGGCGTAGGCAACATGGATGAGATCATTGACCTGGACGGCGTTGGCGGCGTGTCCATTCTCGCCAAGGCCAGGGTGTTCCGGGCCGGCGCAAACTTCCCAGGCTTCGCATTCATGTCCCACGCCGAGACCGAGGCGTTTGGCAAAATGTGCCGCCGCATGAACTTCTCCGTCGCCGGTCTCACACAGTACACCGTCTGGCATAAGTACGAGCCCAGCGACGAGGACCTCGAGAAGATGAAGGAGCGCGAAGCCATGGGCTTGTCGAACGACTGAATCAGTGCCGCCATCAGAGGCTTGTTAGCAGCTACCCTCTCCAGACCTGGGACGTTTAGCACTGGCTGCGGACGCTGCACAAACCCATGACTTGGCTGGCGCGCGCACCTCATCAGAAACTATGCGTCCTCATGGGTGCGGACGTGATGCGTAAAAAAGGACGACGTGGCCGCCGATTGACGGAAAGCGGTCGTGCTTGGGTTGGTTTGAGCAGGCTCGACGGCTCAAAGAACTTCTGTTGCTATATTGTGTTAATTGTTAAGAGTCCTCGGAGCACCGGCACGCTCGTGTCTTCAACCATATATAATACTTTCTCCACCTGCATCGTTTCCCGTCATTATCGGGTGCCCCCGCTTTTTAGGGTTCGGGCGCACGATATTCCTCATATATATGTCGCAAGGGCAGATCTGCGCCGCCGCCTCGTTGTTATTTACGCGCGCCTTTTCACCACCATAGACCCGCTCAATGAGTACCATTCAGATCCTGCTGCATATGAACAAGGACCACAAGACTAGTCTGCATGACTATCTTGAGTATTACGGCGGCGTGCACATCGATGTAAACTCTAGCGAAAAGGTGGAGCTAGCCGACGTGAAGCTCAACGAGATCACCATTGATTACACGAAGAACGGTGTCTCAAAAAGCAGCGTCATCCCGCTGAATCCGCCCATGTCGACCATGCAGGATGCTCGCGAGCGCTTCATCCGCATGGCGTTCGAGGCCGCCCGCGGCCTTCACGTCTCACCTTACCGCGTCACCCGCTTTGTGTGGCCCGAGAGTACGGCTAAACTGGGGCAACTTTGGGGCCTGGGGGCAGCACTAGTTGGCGTGGCCACCGTCGGATTCTCGAATCAGGCCGCCGCACGCCTGGGCCTGCATTTGCACGCACCGGCGCTGCGCAAGTTTACCGTGGGTATTCTGTCTGTCCACTTGGTCGAGTTTCTGTACTTCGTTTTGCCTTTCCTGCGCCGCTTCCGCGCACCGCCTTCTCTCTACGCAAAGTACCTCATTGCGACATTGTTCGGCGGCTTCGCCGCCTGGCTGCCACTGAAGCGTGAGACAGCACGTCTTGATGCCAAGCAGTCAAATTGATTTTCAACTTACCCGCTACGATTCAGTAATTCTCTGCCAAACACTATGAGTTCCACCTTCAATGCAAAAGAAGTAGGGCCAGCGCCAGTGTTTCAGAGCCAGACAATGCTGCGCCCCATGCAATAGTATTTGGCAGGGACCCCGCAAAGAGACTTTTTTTCTTTGAGGTTCTTCCTTAGCGCTAATGTGTTATTTGCCCGAATTTGCATCTAGAAGAAGAGCCAGTTCCTTTTGGAGTAGGAGACAGGGTAAATAACCACAATATGCCACTTCAGTAGTAGCCCGCCAAGTGATTCCGTATCGTCATGTCAGTGCTATCTCAGGCTATTCGAGGCTTCGGCCTCTCGAGACGACGTCGGTTCACTGCTGAGAGATGATGGCTTATTTCTTATAGATATCGACTAACATATATGATTACTTCGCTTGGCTTAGGCATCCGTATCAGTTGAAGCAGCGCAGCTCTGTGAAACACGTTGCTGCACTTCTTTGCGACATTTGATTTTGTACTCTAAGTCGAATAAGTAAAACTGCATACGGAGCAACCAAACCAATGATTTCCGCTGTAGTTCACGTAAAGGATAGTCTTCTGCTAGATCAGGATCTTCAATCGTCAGCTCAGCTCCACCGAAATCGCTGTCCACACTGTTCAATAGGAGAATCCCTGCTTGGCTAGCCGCAAGTTCCTGTCCCTCAAAGAAGGCCCCTTCTGCGAGCTTTCGTCTGATTAACCTGTCAAGATCGCATTGAAGGTGTTTTGCATCTCCTAAAAGCAGTCTCTCGTACTCAACAATGCTGAGATTATCCTCCCATTTCCTCATCAGCCGACGCACATGCTGATTGTGATCTTCTATCTGGTCTTCTATATCACGCCGCATGTCAGAAATACATGACACCAAGGTGTCCAATTTCGGCTTCTTTTCGTCGATGAGATCTTGCAAAAACTGGTTCATCGCCGCCAGAGAAAGATGCCGGCTGAAACCCATATTTTTACCCAGCGTCAATTGAACAAGAAATGCTGTCTTTCTTACAATCTTCAGCACTTCTCGGAATACTTCACTCTCAAGTTCGCTAGTAGGTTCAATATCCGTTGAGAAGAAATTTGAAATGCGAAGCTGTGTCTTGACATCCTCAGTGCGGAGCGAATGTTCCATCGTCGGCAGAGTCATCAGCCGCTCCAATAATCCCAGATCGCTCGATTTCTCGAAATCAGAGAACTGCTTTGTGAACACGGCAAACTTTTCAAACACGTCTTCCATGTTGTATATAAACAATGAATACCCCCTTATATGCCACAGGTCGATCTTCCCATAATGGTGGGCCGTTCTTGCCAGTACCATCTCGTTGCCTCGGCGGTACTTGGGCCATGCGGAGTATCGTCGGGCCAGAACCATACCTTGTGCATTTTGGGCCAACATAGCGTACATCACATCGTTATAAGCAGTATCTGATTTGGGTGTGTATGGTTCGCTTTGCGTGGCCGCGGCGACATTCCAACGCGCGGCTGACTTCATGTTTCTCTGGATCAAAAGCCCAAAGTCTTTTTGGAGAAACTTAATGGATTCTCGCACTGATTCGTGTAGCTTGAAGAAGTTCAAAGTCTCACTGTGCTCCTCGACATTGGATCCTCCCACCGCCGGCAGCGTTGCAAATATATAGTCACTGTCTGGCCAGGCGGGGGCCAACTTTTTACGTCTTTGCTTAATATCCAGTCCCTGATACCTCAAATAACGGCTCATGGTATTTGCCGAAACAGCACGTCGTTGAGGTAGGTCACTTCGGATTGAAATCGACAGTAGGATTCGCGCTTGTTGCGCAAGCCTCAACAATTCATGAGCTAGCTTGCGCTGAAATTCATTTTGGGGTAGATAGGTCTTAGTCTTCTTGGGAATCACGACCGAGCAGGCTTCTCCATGACTGCCAGGCAGTGTAGGATCCAAAACTGGGTGATTGAATAAGTCCTGTAGCATCAAAAACTTATACAATAGCATTTGAGGACTGCACTCAAGCCCCATGCGTCGATATTCCGTGAAAAAGGAGACTAGTTGTATCAATCCCGACATAAAAGGGGCCATACCCACCTCTGAGACCGTGAAAACAGTCTCAATCGGAGGCACCGTACGCGCGGGAGCTTTACACCAAATGGCGTCAGAAGATCTCAAGCTGATGGCCAGAATGTCTGAAAGGGAGTTCAGACCAGACATGTGCTTCCGTCTAAGCCCCAGTTTCAATTCCAATTGCTTTACAAGACTAGCATCTGGCTTCCGTAAGACTGCTTTCGACTTATGTTGTCGAGGGGTTTCCGCATTGGGTACGTGGTCTGGCGTGATGCTTGTATGATTGCTCGAAGTGTCTGTTGAACCACCGTCACCAGCCGAGAGGTCGGACTCAGAAATTTTCAAGCGCTTAATGGGAGGGTTGAGGCTCGTCTGAAAGCCATTCGTTTCGTCTTCATGGACTCGGGATGATGTGCGTTTGGTGGGACGTCGCACCATATGTTTTGGCATTTATGGTTATTGTGGCGTACGTGATTTGTTTTTATACTACTGTGACAAAGGGCTAGGGCTAGTAAGGTGACAAGCAGGCGTCTTTCCAACCTCGGTTGACCTTAAGCGGAGGCTTTGGTTTCACTCCTTGTATGTCTCACGTTCGTATATACCATTAATTTGGGGGCCTCAAAATGCGCCATCACCGCCATTTGAGACTTTGGTGAAGGCCGCCACGTGCAGGGTAACTTACAGAGAACTAATCTGATTTGTGAAAACTGCTGCTATTTATTTTTAAGGTTAAAGTTTGGAACCTTAACTCTACAGATTACGATAGAAGATGATATTAGGACTATAGGGGTCGAGACATCTGTCACGAAAGACCAGGACAGGGTAAGAGTAGCCTCGCATTTGACGCATCAGCTTGCAATATCTACTGCATATTTGAGTGAATATACTCAGCCGACGTTTGCCAAGAGCTATAGTATCTTGTACACGTGAGGAAACTGCGGCGGACTCACATGCAATTACTGAGAGCCGCCTATCTCAGAAAAAATGCGCGTTAATCCGGTAGGGCGATCACAGGTCATTCGACGCGCCATTGAAATTTGCCATGGTACAATAATAAGCTCTCGCTTGATGGGCCTTCACTTCCTGTTCACATCATTCCACAAACACATTACGATCACCATCCGAAGCTAGTCAGCTGTGGCTAGCGGAATGCCAGCTCATGAAATAAATGTTGATGGAAGAGGAACACATTACCGGTAAGCCAGGTGTTTATTTATTGCAGATCAGGAGTCGATGCGTTATCTAACCCCGGCTGGTCTGGCATGGACTCATTACTCGACGACACTGGCTGGTCTGGCATGGACTCATCGCTAGAGGACACTGGCTGGTCTGGCATGGACTCATCGCTAGAGGACACTGGCTGGTCTGGCATGGACTCATCGCTCGAGGACGCTGGCTGGTCTGGCATGGACTCATCACTTGGCCTCACCGACTGGTCTGGCATTGATTCGTTACTCGACTGCTGTTGCCCGAGCGCTGAAGCATCGTTTGCAGAGATTGTAAAATGCACCAGAAAGCCATCCGTGGGTTCGGATGAAAAAACGAGTGTTGCCCTAGGGAGCGCTGCTTCGTTTGATTCGAGTGGCTCGTTTGAGGAGTCTGAGGGGGATTCACTAACGTCACCCTCATAGTCGCTAGTACGCCCACTGCCAGATGAGTCGCTGTCACTGGCGGCTTCGGCTCTGCTTTCTTGAGCGCCCTCTAAACCAACTCCAGTGCTCGACTGGTTTTCCTTGAAAGATGCTGAAATGCACTCATCAGGCGAAGACTGGTCCTCATTGTGGCCGTCGGGCAAGAAGCGCGCGAATTCCCTGATACCTCTCTGAGTCTCTAACGCCATACTAGTAATGCTTTGTTGCTCCTCAGGACCACGTAGCACCACTTCATTACACGCATTGGGCCTAGGAAGTGTTTTCCACTTCTTCGTCGACTTCTTGTAATAAAGCCGACGCGCCGATGCTGTTCCAGGGGGGAGTCTTGCATAGGGCTTCCTCGCATCGACATTACTCTTGAGAAAGCGTGATGCGCGTCTCGTATAGCGCTCCTGAATGCCAAGACGAGCTCGTCGGCGCAAGCAAACGAGCTGATGCTCGTGCAGCTCTTCAATCGTTGTAAAACACTGTTCAGCGTCGTTACAGTCTCCGCACTTGTGTAGCTCTTCTTCCTGTGAGCTGGTTTCGTCAGTCATAGGAAATTGCTAAGTATTCTGAGAGTCTCAATTGCCGGTAGTTTGTTTATGTGGTCCCAAGTGGCACGCGACGTGGGAAGAGGTCAGGGTTTTGTAGGGTAGGGTTTTAGCGTGTGCGCTCTAGAATTACCTACAGCCCTTGTTTACATTTCTTCAGCCACATTACTAGGTTTTGAGGCTAGCAAAAAGTAAGTCATGTGGGTACAAGATATCCAAATAGATGTTAGCTTCCATGCTCAACCGTGGTGTGCTCACCCTTTTTAGTATTAGTAGGATATGGAATAGAGCGCTTGCCTGCGATAATTTAGTTTTAGGATGTATGGGTTGCTTCGTGTGAAGGCTAGATGGTTTTTTTAGATAGTTCAGCCTCTAACGTGGCAATCGCCTATATCGCTATTATCACCACGTTTGTTGAACGGTATTGTTTTTTGGCAAATCATCATTATCCCTGACTTGAGGCTGAGCAGCGTTGGGTTTCTTTCGTGACAAGAGGAGCATACAAATCTTCAGTAAGGCACGTCGCATTTATATTATTCACGCAGGTATTTAGAATACTGCGCTACTGTATCTTAAAAGGCGCGTTTTTAACAGATTACAATCTCTGACCTTTTACCAACTCTCTTCATCAATGACAGCGATGCCACTATATTGTTTCATTGCGAATATACACTGGTGCGGCCCAACCCGTCGAACGCGCGCTTGCGAGCAGCTACTAGCCCTTCTATTTTTGTGCGGCTCTTCAGTGACGTTTACGGTTAGGGTTTTAGCCTTCAAGCGGGGTCGCATCGTCGAGTTCCTGCACTTCGTTCTGCTAGTTCTGCGCAGATTCCACTCACTAATCGTCCTTTCCGCATAGAACCTCATTGCGACATTGTTCAGCGGTCTCGCCGCCTGGCTGCCACTGAAGCGTGAGAAAGCACGTCTTGATGCCAAGCAGTCGAAATAATTCCGGGTTTACTCGCCACAATTCGATAACTTTCAACCACTTGCTACGAGTCTTACCTTCATAGCAAAACAACCGGACCAATTCCAGTGTGTCAGAGCCGGGAAATATTGTATCACACGTAGGAGTGTTTCAAGAGGGGCCAAAGAAAGCACTTATCCTTGATGTTCTTTCTTACCCATCACCTATGCGTTACTTGTCCGACGCCGCATCTGTAAGAGCCAATTCGTTAAATTAGGAGATAGGGTGGCTAACCAATATATGCTACTTCCGTAGTAGCCTGCCAAGTGATTCCGTATCGTGATGCCAGTGCTACTTCAAGCTAAATCAAGGCTCCGACATTTCTCGAAGACGCCGGTTCACGACTGAAGGATGGCTAACTTTCGTAAATACCGACTATATGAACATCTTCTCCCAAGATTTAGACATCCTTTGCATTTGAAGAAGCGCAGCTACATGAAGTCTGTTGCTGCCTTTCTTCAATGCTTTTGATTTGGCAATCAAAGCTGTATATAGAGAATTGCGTATATAGCGACCAGATCAATACTTTGAGCTGCACTTCACGTAAAGGCTGATCTCCTGCTAGATCAGGGTCTTCAATGGTAAGCTCAGCACCACCAAAATCGCTATCGACATCTGTCGATAGCAAGATCCCGGCTTGGCTAGCCGCAAGTTCCTGTCCCTCGAAGAAGGCCCCCTCTGCGAGCTTCCGTCTGATTAACCTGTCAAGATCGCGTTGGAGGTGTTTTGCATCTCCTAAAAGCAGTCTCTCGTACTCAACAATGCTAAGATTATCCTCCCATTTCCTCATCAGCCGACGCGCACGCTCTTTTTGTTCTTCCATTTGGTCTCTTATGTCGCGCCACGGATCAGTAGAAACACATGAATTCAAGGAGTCCCATATCGTATCCTTTTCTTTGAGGAGATCTTGCAAAAACTGGTTCATCGCCGCCAGAGAAAGATGCTGGCTGAACCCCATATTTTTACCCAGCGTCAATTGAACAAGCAATGCTGCCTTTCTCACTATCCTCAGTACTTCGCGGAGTACTTCAGCTTCAAGTTCGCTAGTAGGTTCAATCTCCGTTGAGAAGTCTGAAATGCAAAGCTGAGTCTTGACATCCTCAGTGCGGAGCGAATGTTCCAACGTCGGTAGAACCATTAGCCGCTGCAGTGATCCCAGGTCGCCCGATTTCTCGAAATCAGAGAACTGCTTTGTGAACACGGCAAACTTTTCAAACACGTCTTCTATGATATATATAAACGCTGAATATGCCCTTATGTGCCACAGGTCAATCTTCCCATAATGGTGGGCTGTTCTTGCCAGTACCATCTCGTTGCCTTGGCGGTACTTGGGCCACGCGGAGTATCGTCGGGCCAGAACCATACCTTGTGCATTTTGTACCAACATAGCGTACATCACATCGTTATAAGCAGTATCTGATTTGGGTGCGTATGGTTCGCTTTGCGTGGCCGCGGCGACATTCCAACGCGCGGCTGACTTCATGTTTCTCTGAATCAAAAGCCCAAAGTCTTTTTGAAGAAACTTGATGGATTCTAGGAGCGATTCGTGAACCTTTAAGGCGTTCACAACCTCACTGCACTCCTCAACATTGGATCCTCCCACCGCCGGCAGCGTTGCAAATACGTAGTTGCTCTGTGGCCAGACGGGGGCCAACTTTTTACGTCTTTGCCTAATATCCAATCTCTGATACTTCAAATAACGGCTCATAGTATTGGCCGAAATAGCACGTCGTTGAGGTAGGTCACTTCGGATTGAAATTGACAGTAAGGTTCGCGCTTGTTGCGCAAGTCTCAACAAGTTCCGAGCTATCTTGCGCTGTAAATCGGTTTCGGGCAAAAGAGCCTTAGTCCTCTCGGGAATCACGACCGAGCAGGCTTCTCCATGACTTCCAGGCAGTGTAGGATCCAAAACTGGATGATTGAATAAGTCCTGTAGCATCAAAAACTTATACAATAGCATTTGAGGACTGCACTCAAACCCCATGCATCGATATTCCGTGAAAAAGGAGACCAGTTGTATCAATTCCGACGTAAAAGGGGCCATACCCACCTCTGAGACCGTGAAAACAGTCTCAATTGGAGGCACCGTACGCGCGGGAGCTTTACACCAAATGGCGTTAGAAGATCTCAAGCTGATGGCCAGAATGTCTGAAAGGGAGTCCAGACCAGACATGTGCTTCCGTCTAAGCCCCAGTTTCAATTCCAGTTGCTTTACAAGACTAGCATCTGGCTTCCGCAAGGCTGCTTTATGATTGCTCGGAGTGTCTGCTGAACCACCGTCGCCAGCCGAGAGGTCGGACTCAGAGAGTTTCAAACGCTTAATGGGAGGACTGAAGCTTGTCTGACAATCAGTTGTTTCATCTTTATGCAGTTGGGACGATGTGCGTTTGGTGGGACCTTGCTCCATGTTTTTCTGACATTGATGGCATTTGTGGCGTGCGTCGGTTGTTTTTATACTCCTGTGTCAAAGGGCTAGGGCTAGTAAGGTGACAAGCAGGCGTCTTTCCAACCTCAGTTGACCTTGAGCAGAGGCTTAGGATTTACTCCAGGTTCCCGGGGCTCCTTGTATACGTCTCACGTTCGTATGTACCATAGATTGGGGGCCTTAAAATGCGCGAGAGCCGTCACCGCCATTTGAGACGATGATGAAGGCCGCCACGTGCAGGGTAACTTACAGAGAACTAATCTGATTTGTGAAAAATGCTGCTATTTATTTTTAAAGTTATAGTTTGAAACCTTACCTCTACAGCCTACGATAGAAGATGATGTTAGCACTAGAAGGGTCATGTTTGTCACGAAAGATCAAGACAGGAAAAGGGCAGCCACGGATTTGACGCATCAGCTTGCAATCTCTACTGCATTATGCTTTGTCGCTTTTCGAGGCCATGTAACACGGACTCATTACGCATATTAGGCCTAGGAAGTGTTTTCCACTTCTTTGTCGACTTCTTGTAATCTCGCCGACGCGCGAATGCTGTCCCGAAGGGGCATCTGGCATAGGGCTTCTTTGCATCGACATTACTCTTGAGAAAGCGTAAAACGCCTCTCGTATAGCGCTCCGGAATGCCGAGTCGAGCTCGTGTCGGCGCAAGCAAACAAGCTGATGCTCGTGCAACTCTTCAATCGTCGTAAAACACTGTCCAATGTCTTTACAGTCTTCGCACTGTTGTAGCTCTTCTTCCTGTGGGCTGGTTTCGTCAGCCAAAGGAAATTGCTGCGTATTCTGAGAGTCTCAATTGCTGGTGGTTTGTTTATGTGGTCCCCAAGTGGTACGCGACGTGGGAAGAGGTAAGGGTTGAATAGGGTGGATAGGGTAGGGTTTTAGCGTATTCGCTCTAGAATTACCTACAGCCCTTGTTTACATTTCTTCAGCCACGCTAATAGGTTTCTAGGCCAATGAGTTGTGAGCCACGAAGGCACAAGGTGTCAGCATAGATGCTACCCTCCATGCCCAAATGGGGTGTGCTCATCAGCATTAGTAGCAGTAGAATCTGGTATAGTGCGTTTCCCTACGAATAAGTTGTTTTAGAACATATGGGTTTGCATAATTAGAAGGCAAATTGCTTTTTTCCTCAGGCAGGTTAGAAAGCTACCAATGCAGTAATCGTAGAGCATTCCTCGCTTTATCACCACGTTCATTGATGTCATATCCTTAAGTGGGGTAATATCTTCACGAGTTGAAGCTGGCTGGCTGCCTTTCGTGGTAACGGTAGCATATAAAGTGTTAGAATAAGGCACGTCTTGTGCGCTAACAATCACGCAAATAGCCGCTGTTGTAAGGTAGTGAAAAGAATATGCGATCACACTTTTCCTCACCGACTCAGAAGCACCGAGAACACGATATTTTTCATTGACTTAATGCGTTTAAGCGTTTACGCAGCTTAATTACGCCGCACGCGTACTTGTAAGCAACCACTGGTTCTTCCATTTCCTGTGCGGCCTTTCAAAACGTTTACGATTAGGGTTATAACTACAACAGGTGGTCCTTTTAACGGGTCAACACAGGCGTCATTTCTGGGCGAATTCGAATACAGCCACGATCGGGAACCTATATGGCTCATATTTCTCTAACAACACGAATATTCACTGTCAGCCATGAGAACAGCCTGCAGTCTCAGGGACAAGGACTATCCACGCCGTGTGAAGCGACACTACTTTCCATTTTACGTACGTGACCACGTAGTTAGTCCAGATTTGACGACTTGAGCGTGTGTCGAGTGAATCGGATTTCACGCCTCTATTAAGAGCTTTAACGCAACTTGCAATTGGGGATGAACAGTCGCAACGGGCGCCGCCGGTGAACGTGCAGTGCCTAAACTTTCAGTGTTCGAGTCATGTGAGGCTCAAGAAGCTCATGAAATGTTGGCGGTGCTTTAGGGATGTTGTCATTACTCCACGATTGGCGATGCGACGTCGCGGCGGCGGCGCTTTAGATTTCTGAGTAAGTGGAGGCGGCTCAAAGCATAGACAAGGTCAATTATAGATAAGGTCAATTGTAAGGCTCCGTCGTCCAGCAATCACCAAGGATAGTTTTTAAAACTCAGACTGGTCGAAACTTGTTGAAAGGGCGCTATTTGCGGATAACCCCAATTAAGTGGCACTTGCGACGCAATTACTTACAAAAAGCGAGTCCACCACATTGCGGCTTCGTAAAGACACTGACTGCATAGAACTATATTCTTACTTAACAGATAAAACGAGCTATAAATATTTGGTGGTAGTGCGATAACAAAAGGTTCTGCATCTCAGTCTAGAAACGCACAGTTGTGTCTCCTGCTAGACCAATGACACTGATTGTGCACAGCAAAGTGCTTAGACTGGCAACAGCTGCAGAATAGATCGCGTATTTGCTCTGCAGCGTGACGCGCGGCGGGCCCTGCTGGGGGGTCACACTTGGGGAAAGAGTATCCCCTGGTGCTGAGACGTGCTCGTAAGTGCTCTCAGATAACTCGCTCGCCTCCTCTGCGCTGGTGCTTGATGAGGACCTAATCTGAGACCGCAGTTCCTTTGCTCCGAAAAGCTGCAACGCGCCCACGAGAGGCGCGCCAAGAGCAATATACAGGAGATAAGGGTGCTTGCTGGCGCGGTTGCTAAAAGTGTAGGCAGTGACATTCGCCGCACACACAATGCCGGCAATCACAGATGCACCCAACGACCGTGACAGCGACGCAAGCGCATTGGCCGCGTGGAAGGGCTGCTCACGCGCGCGATTCGTGTCGGTCGTGTCACTACTGGCATCTGAGGCATCCTCGCCATCGTGGCTCTTACGCGAGCAGTGGCTGAGCAGCTGCTGTTCAAACCAGCGCACCGGCGCTTGCAGCTGCGAGCTCAGCATGTCTTGCTGGACGAACGACAGGTTATATCCGGCCCAGAGGCCAATTGAGACCGTGCCGACAACTTTGGCTGTGAAAACGGTGACAGGCATCAAAAATCGGTTGAGAGGACGGCAGCAAGCTCGGTTGTGACGCGGGTGAAAGTATGGGTGGATAACGGCACGCTGAGGTAGCTGCTGGGAGTGTTCGTGGGCGCCTTGGTCCTGACTCTTGATCATTTCACCACTGCCGCCGGAGCGCACGCGCTCAGCTCCTCCTCTTGTTGGCAGTCACGTGTGTATATATGCCCGGCCCAAGGCACGCGCTGCAGAAGTAGCCCTGCCGGCAATGCCCTAGGCCCACCACCACCTGCGTCGTGGATTTGCGCAGATGTGTTGTTGTTGCCTACGAGTGTAGTCCTCTGTTCGCACCTGCTCGCGTCGTTTGCGAGTTCCATTCTTTTAGCCATTAGTACACTCTGAGATTTAGAGCAATATGTATGCAATGCATAAATAAATAATATAAGTACGAAAGCCTTTTAGCCTTGTGAACAAGACGCACCATGGACCTTGACGTTCACAGAATTTGACTTGGTTTGAGGCATTCACTGACACAATATTGTGCCGTAGCTACATGGCTTCTGCTCCGCCGTCCAGAAAAGGGACGTTGACTATGGGTCCATCTACGACAGCGAAACCGTACGCGACTTCCTCGTCTGCCGCAACGTTACGGACTTCTTCGGCATCCACCTCCTCGCTCTTCGCTACGTTCCCTAGTCCATTTCCAGACCCCGTGGCTAACCCGTTTACAGGCTTGCCCAAGTGTTCATCAGTATGGGCAGGTCTCTCTGGCGAGCCATCAACAAGTCTCTCTGCGGAGCCATCCACAAGTCTCTTTACCGAGCCATCCACAGGGTTTGCTGCAGAGGCGTCCACAATATTCGCTGCAGGGTCGTCCACATGTGAATTTACGGGCCGATCTGCAGTCTCATTTGTTATGGCGCCCGAATGTAGACTACTCAGCTCTCTTGCCAAGCCGTGTGACTCGTTTGTGCCATTTGGCTCGGTCTCCTTGCATTCATTAAGGCGCGAGTTCGAAATTCGCGATGTCTCGCTATGCGCGGTTTTTGGACTCTTCTCAAACCTGGCTGGGTCATTTTTGTCCATGTTGTTGCTCCCTCCGCTACTTTGACTCAAGTCTTCTGAAGTTTGAGTCTGATTAGGCGTCGCGGTCTGTACATCTTCGACCTTTCGCCGCTTGCGCTTGACCTGCTCCATTCCAACAACTTCAATATCGTCGTCGTCATCGTCCTGGCTGGCGTGAACCTCAGCGCTATTTTCCTCGCTGCCCAGTCGTTTGAGTCTGCGCTTTAGATCGTCGCGCTTTGTCTGCAGTTCAGGCTCACGCCAGAATTCGCCCATGTCCAAAGTGCGGTCCTGAGCAGCGTGGACCTGGTTCAGAAACACATCTGGCCTTTCAAATATCTGCTCAACGTAGTGTAACAGATATACGCCGCAATCGGTGAGATTCGTTTGGACCGGCACACTTGTGCGCAGCGAGCGATAGTCGCGAGTGGTGAGCTGCGACTTATTGTGCATTCTTAGAACGCTGCGCAGAACGCTCACAACCTTGCGGAACGTTTGATGGTTTTGAGTAGGACCAAGGGAGTCCAGCACGACGATAGTTGGCTTAGTGGAAGACCCTTCCTGCACAGCCTCGTCGAGGCCCACAATCACGGCTACAGACCAATGCGCGGCCTCATGAATGGGCATGACTGTGATGTGTTTCGAAAGGATAGGCAGTTTGGTGACCCACTTGGGGCTGTCTCCCTTACGCACCTCTGGGTAGAAAAACGTGTTCAACAACAGAATTTTATCGAACATGCTCCTGTCGTGCGTGTAGAGCCGCTCAAGATACCAGCGCAAGAAGAACCAAATGATGTTATCGTTCACGTAGATGCGAGGATTAAGACGTGCTATATCCTCAACAGATACCTCCATAAGCCTACCGTCCCAAAAGCGGTGCGCGACACGGTGAAAGCCTGCATTGCGCAGAATCTGGAAGTCCTCGTCGGTGGGCTCTACAGGAGCAGCATCTTCCTCAAGATCGTGTACCTCGGGTCGAGCTCGACGTCGCAACCTTCTGCTTGGTTTCTCGGGTGAAGTTAAATTGATCGGATCATTACGAGAACTTCCGCCTACACGGTGCACTGGAGAAGCTGGCACCACCACCTCCTTCTCCTTCTCCTCCTCCTCATGGCCGTAGAAAGACTGCGGCGAGATTTCCAAGCTTTTGTCGTTCTCACCGGAGGCGCCATCACCAGAAGTGGCTGGCCGCGCAGGGCGGGCAGTGGGCTTTGGCAGCGGCTTGCTTAAATTGAAAAGCTTCTGGCGCTTTTTGTCCTCGATTGCTGCCCGCAGTGTTGATGGTATTGAGGCATCTTGCTCCTGACTGCTCGGGCTGGAGGGCACTTGCGATCTGGGGGACGACTCAGACTGAGGACCACGGTTAGAAGTCTGTTTCAGAGGAGATTCACTCGCACTTGACGAACTAAGCGGCTCTACCGTACTAACATGATGCGCCTGCGCAGCCTTGTCTAGGACGTGAGCCTCATTGCGGCTGAGTGCGAGCTTGAGATGGTGCCCCGCGGAGTAGATGTCATACTTGATTCTGAGCGCTAAAGACTGTGCCGGTGCACGAACTATGCTCACATCAGACCACTTGAACTTCTTGAACTTGCCGTTGTTCACGTACATCCCTTGGGAATTAAGAGTGATCGTACACTTTTGCACATTGTCCCCTTCAAGAATGTCAACGTCGATAGTGGAGCTATCAGGCCCTGGCCCTCTTTTACCTGACTCCAGCTGCAGCTTCTTGAGTGACTCTGGAGGTCTGTGGTCGCCCACGCGTGTAGCGCTGGCACCGTGCTTTTCGCACGCCGTTCTAAACTTCATGTGGTCGTCGTAGTCGAGCTGGAATGACAGATGCGGGACACCCCGGTAATGCAAAAAAAACCTGAATGTGTGGCCCAGCTCGTCGACAGATCTGAACGTGAACGACGCGCGCCTCCATTCGAAAATCTGCTCTCCGATAGCGAACGACTTGGAGGTCGCCTCGTACTCAATAGCGCTGGGGCGGCCATTGAGCACACAGTGGAGTTCGACAGCTGCATCGGATTTTTTTCGGCTAGCAAGCGGCGCTGTCGTAGAGGGCGGCGGAAGCACGCGCTCGGATGTTCGTTGCGTTTTGATAGGTGTGCTCTGAGTCGTGACATGAGGTTCGTGCGCCTGTCGCTCTTTTGGCTTGCGGTCCGTTGCGGTGCGCAGATCCTGGCGGTTGCTATCAGCGTGCAACGGATGATAAGCCGCTTGTTTGGGAGCCGGTCGCTGCGCAAGCGCGTCTTCGTGTGCGGCGCTGTTTGGGACACTGAGATTGGGCTGAGGCGAGGCGCTGCCTGCAATATGAAGCTTTGTAGTGTGCTTACCCTTGTTGCGGGCCTTAAAGGGCACGCGGTCGAAGCCTAGGCGTGGTCCCATGAGAATGGGATTGTTCATTGGCCTACTACTGCCATGCCTCTTGTCTGAAGACGGTGCGGGTCGCTTGGGCGGGACATTCAAGGACTTGAACTTGTCTGATGGCGGGAGGCGAATAGCCTGCCTGGAGGCGGGCTCCGCATCGGGTTTGAGGTCGGGTGGCATTGGGCGCGCGGAGCAGCTGCGTGGTTCAAGGGGCGCTTCTTCTCCGGTCCTTTACCCCCTATATTCCGGGCAGCGGCTCAGAATAAACTAGGAAAGGATGCGTCCGGAGGCCCAATGCTATACAGCCGCTGCGGGGGGTGCGGGCCTTAATTGAGAATTAAGGCGGTGCGACGTTTGTACAAATGGCTGGGATGGTTTGTAAACCAAAAATTACAACACTCCCTCACTCACACAACCACGACAGCAGGCTAATAGCGGCCAGTTGGGAGTGACTAATGGCAGGTGCCGGCGGCGGTTGACCCACACCTAAAAACTCGAAAATTTCGGGAGGATTTTAAACCCAAGCGCTTGTGGGGCGGTTGCACAAGAAGAAACAGACCTGACATGTTGCGCGCAAGGGTACTGGCGAAGGGCTTCTCGACCAGTCGTCGGGCGCTGAGCAAGACGCCGTTCCAGGTGTTCATGGACACGTTCCGCACCGAGCTGAAGAAGTCCAAGGAGCTACAGACGAACATCCGCGCGCTGCAGGACGAGACGGGGCGGCTGAGCGAGAGCACGGCATTCAAGCGGGCCAAGGAGGCGCTTGACCGCAGTCGCGAGGCGCGCAGCGCCACCTCGAAGGGCCTGAACAAGGCCGGCGAGGCCGTGGGCACCGCCGCGTCGGTGACGTGGAACTCGGCGCCCGTGAAGCTGACGCGCAATGCTATGTCGTCGGCTGCAGATGTCGTTGACAAGGCGAGCCAGCCCATCCGGAGGACGGACGCGTTCCGCGAAATCAAGAGCGTTGTAGACGACGGGCGCTCGATCCGATACGGCGGCTTCGAGTCGCGCGAGCAGCGCCGCAAGCGCCGCGAGGAGGAGCTTGAGCGCCAGCGCAAGCTGTTTGGCCAGCGGCAGCACGTGAAGGAAAACGAGAACGCCGGGCAGAACGTGGTTATGCACGAGACGGCGCAGCCCGACGCTCCCGAGAGCGCGACGCAGAGCCGCCTGCGCAAGCGGCTGGCTGACCTGCGCATTGCCTACGAGGAGAGCGACAACGCGCTTGTCTCGGCCGTGCGCTCCGTCACGGACACAGTCGGCTCCTTCTTTGGCGAGACCGAGACGGCCAAGGTCGTGAAGGCGTTCCGCGCCATGGACCCGACGTTCCGCCAGGACATGTTTCTGCGCGAGATGCGCGCGTACATCCTGCCAGAAGTGCTTGATGCCTACGTGCGTGGCGATGGCTCGACGCTGCAGAAATGGCTGAGCGAGGCCAGTTTCAACGTGTGGAACCAGGTCACGAAGGAGTACCGCGACAAGGGGCTTTATGCGGCCGGCCGCGTGCTCGATGTGCGCGGTGTCGACATAGTGCAGGCCAAGATGATGCAGCCCGACAACAGGCCTGTATACGTGATTGCCTGCCGTGCGCAGGAAACAAACTACTACAAGTCGCTGAAGACGGACGAGGTCATGGCCGGTGTGCCGGACCAGGTGCTTCTTTCGCCGTACGTGATGGTTGTCACGCGCGTCCCCGAGGAGATGGATAATGAGGAGACGAGCGGCTGGAAGATCCTCGAGTTTGCCCGCGGCCGCTCCACCGAATATCACTAATGTACATATCAGCATAGACTACCACAAAAGGAGGCCCGGCCCGGCTGCGGGCTCCACCAGTAATGACCGCTCACATTCATTCTGTACTTTCTGTACTTTCTGTACTTGTGCTTAACCCTACAACTAGCAGCAGCACTGGCGCTCAGAGTCTTCTGCGCCAAAGCGAGAACTGAAGCCGGACTAATGGGCTGTGCTGAGGAGCTAAACTAGTGCTTCGCCAAAAGAAGTCGTTCAAATGAACGGCTCTTGGCGCGGGAACTGCAGGCGTCTACTAAATTTGAGCTGCGCTACTCATGTTTTATTTTAGGATCTTTTTGCACCGAGCCTACTACAAGTAGGCGGCCCTCAAGAGAGAGAGAGAGAGAGAGAGAGCGTTAAGGAAGCGCGCGAAATGGTGTTGGTGGTGGTGGTGGTGGGTGGGGGGAGAAAGCACGGGAGTCTCTTGGGGTCCTCGTCAGGTGACATTTTGTGGACGGAGTAAGACGCACACGCGTGCGCCAAACATCGTGGGAAAGGCCGTCAGGAACCACTGTCTTCTGCGATGCCCCAATCCGACACCACGAGGCCTCCAGAGCCGAGCAGCCCACCGGTGCTGGGGTCCAATGCCTCCACTGACCCACTTCCGGCGCCAGAGGACGCACCCGCCAGTGACAGTGAGGCCGAGACCGAGCGGCTCCACGACTCACCCGTGAAGAAGCGCGGCTCCATTGACGCCTACTCGCCCATAGAGAGCATGCGGAAGCGGCTGCGGCCAGACAGTGACCACGAGGTCTCGGAAGCTGCGAGAGTCGAGCCAGCCGCCACGAATGGGGAGGGCATCACGAAGGCAGAGCTGCGCAATGGCAGCGCCGGCGCGGACCCTGTGGCCGCGCCCGAGCCGGACTCGGTGCCAGATGTGCCTGTCATGCAGATTCCGTCGCTGCCGCCGCCGGACGTAGTGGCGCTAGCCTCCCCTACCGCCGTGGCGGAGGCCGTGGCAGAGGTGCCAGTGACAGCTGCCGATGACGAGGGAAGCAGCGTCGAGGCAGACGGCGTGGGTGCCGTCGAGGACGAGGCCGCTGAGGCGGCGCGGATCGAGGACGATGAGGCCGGGGACGCCGAGGACGACGACGATGGCGACGACGGCGACGAGGACGACGAGGACGACGAAAATGGCGACGACGAGGACGACGAGGACGAGAATGAGAACGACGAGGAGCGAATACAGGCCATCAGTGCGCTCACCGAGATCGAGGTTGAGTTTGCCGACTTCCGCGACAAGCTACACGACCAGCAGATCGCGCGGTTCGATCTCGAGATCCAAATGTGCACTAAGGGCGTGCATCCCGAGCTGGAGCAATACCATGTGCAGATCAGCGAGGAGCGCGAGAAGCGCCTGCACCGCAGCCGCACGCTGCTAGCATACCAGATGCGAGCTATATGCAACCAGTCTCATGCCGGGCGGTGCCAGGTGCACCAGACGCACTTGAAGAGTTGCCACGCTTTGCGCGGGGAACTGCTGGGCCGCGTCACGCGCGACTGGTACCAGATCAACTACGAGAGGCGCGCCGCCGACCGCATTGGCCCCGAGTTCGGCTATGTTGCGCAAACGCGGCCGCATCAGATCCGGCGGCCCACGGCCCGCAGTATGGGCATCCGCTACCATGCGGGCGTGCCGCTGCCTGCGGCCCCGGCCATGATATGCGCTAACGAGGACGAGCGCGACGAGGACCTACGGCAGCTTGGCCTGCGATAGTCGCGGCAGACAACCAACAATGCATCTACAAACGTCTTGGAAACATATTCCCCCAATTTTGCTGTTCTGACTTGACTTCTGACTATTTATCCGCGCCAGCGCGGGCCTTCACTGCACGGCATGGCTTACCCGCAGCATGCATCACCCGCTTGACTTGAGCTGTGGATCATGCACCCCAACTATTGCCGATTCACAGTCTGGCGCCCTTCCCCGAGACCCTCAATCGATCAATTAATTATTCATTTCGCTCATTCATTCACAGCATTAGCGCGGCCGCGCTGTGCCCTCGTATATTAGCGCGGCAGGGGTGTGCTCCATCTAACTCAACTAATGAACTCGGCCCCCCCCATCTTAACCCTAGATAAATAACGCACGCGTTTACCTGCCTGCTTACCTGCTTGCCTGCCTGCTTACCTGCCCTACAACGACGACTACTTGGCCCCGAGCTCGCCGCATCTGGGCCGCGCGTCATACTGCTGCTTCTGCGGGCCCTGGTCTCGGGTTTCACCATAGCGATTTGGTCAGCCGCGCGCATCACCTCCCCAAGTCGCATGTGACGCGCATATGAAGTGTGGGATTACTAACACCGAGGCGCGTTGTGGACGAGCCACCTCAGCAAAAATGGGGCAGCTATATGCGGTTCCTCCAAGACCCCTAGCCCCGTCCCGGGCAATATCTACCTGACGTGAGGAAGAGGGTCGGCTCCACGAGCCAAGCGCGGCGGCGGCGCCGCGGTGCGGGCAAGGGACCGGCGATATCGATCGCGCGAATTTTTTCCGTAACTCCTTTCTAAATAACAACACCCTTAGGCAGCGGATACTGGCCGTGCTCACGAAGCCTGCAGGCACGTCGTCTGTGTTAATTGTGTGAGCTGTGCCCGAGGGACATGTCTCCGGCGGAAATCGAACCAGTGATCCAAACGTATGCCGTTCCGTACCACATCCGCCAGAAACTAAAGAAGGCCCAAAGCAAGAAATCCGGCAGCAGTCTCGACAAGCTTTCGCTGTTCCGCAAAACTAAGCGTCTGCTTACGCCCCCGCAGTCACCCGAGCTTGTCAGCCTAAAGCAGGTCCCAAAGCCGCTACGCATGCCCGAAGAAAACAAGCAGCTGCTGCGCTTCTGCACCGTGTGTGCCAGTAATCAGAACCGCTCCATGGAGGCGCACAAGCTGCTCCAGGAGCAGGGCTACAACGTCATGTCCTACGGCACGGGCTCGTCCGTGCGCCTCCCTGGCCCCGCCGCCGATAAGCCCCAGGTCTACCAGTTTGGCACGCCCTACGACACAATGTACCGCGAGCTGCGCGACCAGAACCAGCGCCTCTACCAGCAAAACGGCGTGCTGACCATGCTCGACCGCAACCGCAAAATCAAGGACCATCCTGAGTCGTGGGCCAAGCACCGCGAGATCTTCGACGTCGTCATCACTTGCCAGGAGCGGTGCTTCGACTCTGTGTGCCTCGACCTGCTGCACCGCGGTGCCAAGCTCAGCCGGCCCGTGCACGTAATAAACATCGAGATCGAGGACAACCACCAGGAGGCGGCCCTTGGCGCTCAGGCCATTCTCGAGCTTGTCAACTCAATATGCCAGTCGCCAGACCCAGATGCAGACATGGTCGACGTTTTACGCAAGTGGCAGAAGTCACACCAAAAGTTCCCGTCTATGTACCAGCTCTGTTATTTCTAGCGTCGGCCCATGCCGGTGCACGGCTGCATATCTGTAACTCTAGAAACCACCTAAAAAGTTTTTGCGAAAGTTGCTGCTTTCGAAAATGTACACGTATTACTTTTTTGCATTCTGCTGCTTTTGAGCGCGCTATTCTATATTTTTGTTGACGAGAAGGAACGCCTTGGCTTGCGTATTGAGTTCCTGGGCCACGACGCCCGCCTACTCGTCGTCTTCACTAAGCTCCAAAATAAGTCCTGCCGCTTTTGCGTTTTTCTTGCGCTCGTCTTTGGCCAGCCAGCGCTCATTCACAACCTCCGGCGCCTCGCAAAGTGGGCGCTGGTTCAATGGGACGTGTTTCGCACAGCGCTTGCCGACGCCGCTGCCAACATTCGCCCGCTGCTGTTGCTGCTGCTTCTGCTCGGCCTCGTCTCTTGGTGTGATATGCGACCTCACGGTGTCGAGCATAAGTCTTCCCATCGACTGTTTCTGCAGGTGTTCGTGCCACTCGTTGTAAAGCAGGTCCGTCGATGTATAGCTAGAAGTCTTCCACTCCATGGGCGCGTACTCACAGTTGTACAACACTAGCGGAATGCCCGAGGCAATCTCGTACGACGGCCGCCGCGGCGTCGCCTCCACGTCGAGAAGCCAGTCCACAACCGACACCGGCTCAAGGTGTTGCCCTACAAGAAATAGCACAGCCATGATCGAGCGCACCTGGTTCCAAAGAAACGCTGTGCCCCTCAGGCTCAGGTAGTACATGCCTGAAGGAGAGCGGTGGATCTGCGACTCTAGAATGCGGCGGCGGAAGTTCGTGATCTGCTTCGAGCCGTCGATCTTGCAGAAATTGCGGTAATCATGCTCTCCCACAAGGCGGCCAGCCGCCGCCTGCATCGCGTCGATGTCGAGGTTGTCCCCAACAAAGTAGTAGTGGTAGTGCCGACTCAAACAGCTGAACCGGGCATCAAACGACGCTGGTGGCCGTAGGCAGACCTCGTATGCTATGATTTGCGCCGGCAGATGACTATTAAGCATCTTGAGGTAGTCCAACTCTTTGGCGTCCATTGCTGGATCGGCGTGATGCTCAACTGGCAGAACCGATCGCAGATCAAGCGAAATCACCTGTGCCATGGCGCTCACGTCCGCATCGGTGCGGCCGCACCGACTGAAGTTGCATGAAGCAAGGTCCATGCTGGGAATGCACCGCGTCCGGTAAAGAGCCTGGATGATCTCGCCCTCCACGGTGCGCTGCTGCTTCTGGTACGCCAGTCCGTGGTACGTCCAGCCCAGGTATGCAAAGCGAATTGCAACGCGTCGCCTCGAGAACTGCGAGAAATCCATCTCCTTTTTCTTCTTCCTTGTCTTCTGCTTGACTGGCGCCACGGCGGCAGGCGCTGCTGCTACTGCTGCTGCTGCTGCTGCTGCTGATGCTGATGCTGATGCTGATGCTGCGGCTACATTCACTTGGTTAGCGGTGCTGTGGGCGACAGAGTGGCTGGCGCCAGCCTCGAGGCTGAGAATCTTGGCTATGAGTGCTTCTCTGGACCAACCTGCGTACTTCGACATTCTGAACATGCGAATGCCGGTCCTCAAGTACAGCCGGCGTAACCCGTCTCGCCCTAATGGGTTTTCTGGCTCAGCACGGTTAACTAACAATATTTACATTATATAATTTTTTTCTGACCGCGTCCCACACAAAGTATGGTCGAGTCAATAAAATGGGGCCCGCCGCTTCTGCCATGGATGATAGAGGCTGCTAATACGCTTGGCTTCGAAACAATGACTGCTGTTCAGGCGGCAACAATCCCTCTGCTCGCGGGCAACAAAGACGTCATTGCCGAAGCTGTCACTGGCTCCGGCAAGACCCTGGCGTTCCTTTTCCCCCTGCTCGTGCGGCTGAGCCGCATTGAGGAGTCCCTGAAGACCGGCCAGACTAACGCGATCATAATTGAGCCCACCCGCGAGCTCGCGTACCAGACGCACCGCGTTCTGCGCGAATTAGTCGATCTCGCGCCGAACCCAAAAGTCATTCGCACACAGCTCGTCACGGGCGGTAATACCAGCACTTCAGTTGCAGACATCAAGAACTTCCTTCAGCTCAAGCCGCATGTCGTTGTGGCCACTCCTGGGCGCCTGCTCGAGCTGCTGCGTGCGCAGCATGTGAGCACGCGCGCAGTGGACTTGCTAGTGCTCGATGAGGGCGATCGTCTGCTCTCTATGGACGTCGACCAGACAGTGGTCAATATTCTGGGGCTGCTTCCGAAGCAGAAGCGTGTCGCGCTGTTCTCGGCCACTATGAATGACAATTTAATGCGCGACATTGTCAAAATGGGCATGCGCAACCCCGTCAAGGTCAAGGTTAGCTCGCCTACACATACCACCCCGGATAGGCTGCAGATTAACTACTACAATTACGGCACCGATCCCGTGGCTAAGATTCCTCTCGCAATCCATCTGCTCCAGACGACCGAGTATCGCAAGGCCATTGTATACATTCCTACGTGCACATCCGTGACGTACTGGTACCATGTATTGCAGCTGTTCGTGATGGAGCCTAAGTTCTACTCGCTCCACGGCAAGCTGCAGCAGGGCCCGCGCACGCGCACGCTAGCTGCGTTCTCGGAAAGCCTGGACAAGTGCGTTCTGCTCACAACCGACGTGGCCGCGCGCGGGCTTGACATCCCTGAGGTCGACTTTGTGCTGCAGCTGGACCCTCCGCATGATCCTAACATGTTCGTTCACCGCGCCGGTCGTACGGGTCGGGCGGGCCGCAAGGGTCTGTGCAGCGTCCTATTGCATGGAGACCTCGAGCAGAACTACATCGACTTTATGCAGGTTCGCAAAGTCCCCATTGATGACGGTGAGGCCGTGAATCCGGTCGTGACACCCGAAGACTACGTCGCCAAACTGCAGCAGTGGGTGCGCTCGGACCGTGCTCACCACGACATGGCCATCCGATCGTTCCTGTCGTTCGTCAGGTACTACACAAAACACACCGCCACGTCGATATTCCGGCTTTCAAGCCTAGACTTGTTCCGCTTGGCCATGTCGTTTGGCGTGCTGAAGATGCCACGAATGCCTGAGCTCAAAAACAAAGAGCTGCCCATGGACGGGTGGCTCACCGAGCCTTTTGAAATGGATGCCGAGCTCAAGTATACAAACCCGAAGCAGGAGGAGGCCCGGCAAACAAAGCTGGCCAGTCGCGTCGCTGAGAGCGCCGAGGCTAAAGCTGAGGCTGTGGCGGCTGCTAAGCACCGGAAACAAATGAACCAGCAGGCTTGGTCGGCCAACCTGGAGCGCAAGGACAAGTCCCAGGCGCGCCGTGACAAGCGCCAACGCAAGGCAATCAAGGCAAAGGAGGCTCAGCAGCAGGTGGCTGGTGATAGCGACAGCGACGGATTCCAGCAGGACTGGAAAGTCTTGGTGCAGGAGCGCAAGAGCAAGAAGCAGAAGACGAACCCGGACTTTGCGTTCGATATGTGAAACCATGCTTCGCAGGGCACGTCTTTTATTCTTTTTATTTATGTACATTGTTAAACCGAAAAGCGGCGCGCTAGCGGCTTTGCCTGCGTCGTTCATGCCTTCTCCACGTCTATGACGTTATACTGATCTGCGTCTTTAACGACAAGTTCACCGCTTGCCGCGTCGTACACAAGAACGCCTAAGACTGGCATGTACTGATGCATGATGATTTTAGTTGCCTCCTGGGTCGCCACGCCGCCAACGAGAGACGCCACGGCGTAGATCTCACGATTAGTGTGCTCGCGGCACAGTTTCTCTGTCTCTTGAAGTTGCGGTGCGCGAGACTCATTTCTGTATATATACTTCAGAACCCGGCAGTTGCGGCAGAAAATGTGTACCAAACCCGCGGGAATTTGGGCTGTCGCTGGCAGATAGCTGGCTAGCGTGGCCGCGTCTTGGTCGAACCGTGCCGCGTAAATACGTTTTAGCGCAACAAAGTTCTCCGTGCTGGATATCATGTCTGGGACCTCTCCGGAAACGGGAAGCACGCCGTGGTTCTCTATGAATGTACCAAGCGCGTGCACAAGCTGCCAAAAGGGAGACGGGTCGTTAAACTTGTGCTCTGTGTAGAACTTCACGAGCTCGAGCGCTCCCGTCGGAACGTCGGTCTCAGCCTTCACAGCTAGGCGAGCATTCCGTATTGCTTCTTCGAAATTCTCTTCCAAAGAGCTTCTCGCTGTGCGCGCTAAGACCTCTTTGAGGTCGCGTACTCCCATGCCCGCCCGATGCACTTTCGCAAGGAGCACATAGTATGGGACGTGCGCGTGGTCTGGGTCGCTCAATTCGTCCAGATTGAAGCTGTTGCAGAAGTCGCGCAACTCTGGCCACTGGTCGAGCGACGCTTTACTGATGCGCAAATCAGCAAGCCCTGCCTCAGGGTGTGGTTGCAATACAAAAAGCGCCGACGCGCTCATCCGAACATATCCTTTGAGCAAATAGGAACCGACATCCAACACTGGAGCATTGAACTTGGCAGCCAGCTGAGGCACTGAATACTCGGAGAAGGGACTGTGAATGACCAAAGTCACCTTGCTGGCGATCTCGTCCAGGCGTGTAACTGCAACGACATTTGCTTCTTCATTCAGGCTTCTCAATTGCTCCAAAAGCTCGTTCTTGTCAGAGCTGAAGAGCGAAAACTCCGTCATGGCACTTTCGGGGCCCGGTACAATCGTCAGTGAGCCTATTCCTGCCAGAACAAGACCCTTGGCAGCTTCTAATGTGGCCAATGAGATGCCAGTCACGAGAACATGGCTCTCGCCTAAGGCGTCTTGGCCAGACGCGGACCACAAACGCAGCTGTCGGTCATACTTATTGTGGTCCATCATCGCACTGGTGTCGCTCCTTGGCCGTAGGACGTTGCCAGCTTTTACGGGACAGAAGAAACACACGCATGTTTGGGGTTGAGAACTAACATAGAATTATATGAAGACGTTGGCCAGTCCTCTGCACAGGCGTCTTTTATGCTGAGGGCATGGTCGAGCCTCGTACCGCGAATAGCGTCTCGGCGAACAGGCCTCCTGGCTCTGTATTCCACCCACGCATTGAGCGGTGACGTCTTGAGGCCATATCAACGCAGCTGTATAGAGGCCATTCAGGAAGCGCTGGGGCGCCGCAAGCGACCCGCCGTCTCTCTGCCCACTGGAAGTGGCAAGACACACGTATTTAGCTACTTACTGCAGCATGTCAAACCCATGTATCCGGAAGACTCATCCACGCGCACAAAAGTGCTCGTCATAGTGAACCGCAAAGAGCTCATGGAGCAGAGCTTGCACAGGATTCGCGAGACGCACCCTGGTCTCACTGTCCTGCCCATCTCCGGCAAGCAAGGCTACGACGAGGACGGCGATGTGTTTGTTAGCACATACCAAACTCTGATGAGGGAGGCGCGCCTTAGCTCAATTGACCCGCACGCCTTCAAGCTGATTGTTATTGACGAGGCGCACCACTCGGTGGCCGACTCCTACATCCGCATTCTGTCGCACTTCAATGCAGTCATCCCGCCTGACCCTAAAGAGCCAGAAAACGTCCCCGTTGCATTCGAGGATCTCACGGCGCTTCCATCAGCTAGGCCTGCAGAACTTCTCAACAGAAATACCGACCCTGAGGGTCGCCGGGTGCATGTGGTGGGGTTCTCGGCTACGTTCTGGCGCAACGACTCGGAATTCTTGCGCGAAGTCTATGACGAGATTGCCTTCCACGAGAACGTGAACTCCATGATAGACAACGGGTACTTGTGCCCAGCAAAAATCACGAAAATTGAGCTAGGCCGCGGACAACTGAGCTCCTTGGCGGCTCAGACGGGAACGCTACGTGCACAAGACTTTTTCATGCACCCAAGTGGCATGGACCTTGTTTTCAATACATGGAAAGCACACTCCACTCAGAAATCCACTGTCATTTTCGGTTGTAATCTTGCTCATATCAATGGACTTGTTGCCTTATTTCGCAATTACGGCGTCGATGCGCGCTGCGTCCACGGAGGCATGGCCAAGAATGTGCGCGCGGAAGTTCTGGCACGCTTCGCCGCAGGAGAGTTTCCGGTGTTACTCAACTGCCAAGTCTTGACTGAGGGGACCGATATCCCCCGCATTGACCAGGTGATGATAGCGCGCGGGCTTGGCAGTACGGGCATGGCGATGCAAATGATAGGACGTGGATTGCGCCCGCACGCTGAAAAGGAGTTCTGTAATGTGATTCTGTTTGCAAATTTTGCGAGGTTCGAAGGCAATTTGGACTTTTTGCCGCAACTAGAATCACTTTTCGACACAAAGGCGCAGAATGCGGGCCAGGAGCGCATTGGTGAAGAAGATTCAGAGGTATTACTTGATGATCTCAATACTGACGAAGAGGCGAAGCCTGGCTTAGACTTAGATATTGACTACGGAAAGTTGATGCTCGAAACAAGACACTTCGAGCCAGCATTACTTGCGTCCGCTCGGTATCGCCCACAGCATCCACTGAAGAGTGCACTTATGTGGCTTGAATGGCAGAAGTCTTTCTATTTGTTCCCAACTAGCCACGGGGGGTATTTTGCAATAAAGCGACAAGCCTCTAGTGGTCTCTGGGTAGCAACCTTCGTGAAGCAGCTGAACGCCAAGTTCAAATATTCCCAGACTATCATCCAGTCCAGTGATCTCGTCGACGTGTTGTTGGCGGCAGAGACGCATGCGCTCTCGAGATGGGGTCACCAGGGAGTGAGGCCGCTAAGCACAGACTCTCCGTGGCACTATGAGGCACCCACGCCTAAACAAATCAAGCTCTTGGAGAAGAAAGATTTCAATTCCGCTTCGGTAATTACCCGGGGTGTGGCGGCTGGACTTATAAACCTTATTTCGATTGGATGCAAGCTTACCCCAGAGCTTGTTCAGGCTGTTCAGAACTTAATAGGGAAATATAAGAGTCTGGCCGAGCCTGTGGATGAAAGGAAGCCTGTTCTTGCTCGCACCCCACGCCTACGCAATCCATCTCCACAAAGCTCCTTGCAGAATTCGCAGCGATACGTTGGTCTTGTACGTAGCAGATAGTACCCATCATGAAGTCGGTAGCCCGCAGGGCAAGAGAAAGTTATCTGGAAAGTTTTCCGGCGGCGTCTACTGGGGAGGAGACTCTCAGTATTTGTGCACGCAGGGATGGCCGAATGTCTTGGTCGTCCTCACAGCCTGAACATGACAGCGACGCTAGTAGCAATCAGCATCATACGGACAGTGCGAACTACGAGGTCACCTTCGAAGACACTAGCGATACCAAAGACGATGTTGTTGTCGGTCAAAGCCTTGGGCATTATAGAAACCACAGCACAGGAGCTACTGCGTCACGCATAAGCAAGCGTTTCAGTGTCCAACCACAAGCACAAGCGCAGCCACCAAGTCCAACAGGTAGCTTGGCCGATTCGGCGCTGCCAAGATACGAATCGATGGCCGCCGCGGATCCTGTGGGAGAAGAGCCTGGGATAGATATAAACACTATGGAAGTCGACATCCCTGACGGAGTGGGGTCACAGGTTACAATCGTCGACTATTGCGATGCCGACTGTAAAATTACACATTATGATGTGCCAAAAGGCCGAGAGTCGATTGTCAGTGGTAGCAACGATCGACGGGCGCTGGGTCGGCGCCTTGACAAAGCTATAGCCGAGCGACCGTCCTGGGGACGGGTGCGGTGGATCGTGGTCAACGGCTTGTCGTGGGAAGCGTTGCGTCCTATTGCTGCTCATTATCATTTACATCCGCTAGCGTTAGAGGACGTGCTGGAGGTGCCACAAAGAACTAAGGTAGAGGTGCATCAGGAGCAGGTTCACTGCTGTTTTCCCATGCACACTTTGCACATAACACCAACCCCGTTCTCGTTACTGCATAGTATTGCACGCAAATGTGTGATTCAAATCTATCAGGTCATCAAAGGTGTCCGCTTTTTGTGCAGTTATGTCGGAGGACTGTTTTTCTCGTTATATTTGATTTTCAAACTCTGGCTTTCGCGCTTTCGAAACAGTTCTTGTAAAGACGCCGAGCAGCAACAACCTCAAGGTGATATATGTACGGTGCATGGTAAAGCGCATTCGCGGACGCACTCGGTTTGTTCAAGTGCCAATTCTTCAAGCTTTGATGAGAAAGCGGGTGACAAGGAAGAGACTAGCAAGCGGGTGTCGTCTGACATTTATGCCTCGTCACAATGGAGCGACTCCTGCGCAACATTGACCGGACAGGACGAGTGCATTCCATTTTTTACAACAAATCACGGCACCCTGTGCTCGAACACGGAATCTACTCCTGTTGAGGCCGCAATTAGCCAGCTTCCCGCTCGTTCTATGTATGAGTGGAACTACGGCAATCTTGCCTTACACAACGAGGCTTTGCAGACCATGAGAATACGTGGCTCGGCTAACAGTTTCGAAGTTGCCATTGAGCAAGTGTCCCTGTTTCTTTTGCCGGATACTGTGATCACGATTTTCGAAAGATCTGCTTCGTCTGTATACGAACCTATCCAGAATCGACTACTGTCCCCTCTCACGTTGTTAAGGCAATCAAATGATGCCTCCGTCCTAGTACAGGCTATTTTTGATGCAAGTGTTGATCTTGTGCGTCCTATTCTGCAAGAGTACCGTTCGCAGTTGAGCCGGCTACAAGTTGAAGGTGTGCATCAGCCGACGCTGCGTCACACGCGTGCCTTGCATGCTTTCACGACAGATTTAACAATGATGCGGTCCTTAGTGCGATCACTGGCCTCACTGGTGGATGCTTTGAGCTTGAAAGGTATGTGGGCTGATCTAGAAGGGAAATACAGGGGTTCGAGCGATGAAAAGCGGAGCCCAGTTCACAAGCCTATCTCACCTAAGGCTGCGGAGTATCTCTGTGACGTCGCAGATCATGCCAAAGCCTATATAGAAGACTTGGATGGCATGTACGCGCAATCTCAGACGCTGAACAGCCTCATTTTTGATACAATCTCCATACGCGCCGGTGACTCAGTCAAGATGCTGTCGCTAGTGTCTGTCATTTTTCTTCCGCTGACATTCCTTACTGGTTACTTCGGGATGAACTTCAAGTCATTCACGACTCTTGACCATGACGTTGGCTACTACTGGCTTGTTTCCACCCCGGCGGCCGCCGCCCTCACGGTGATACTTATGTACCCAACCGCAGTGTCACAAGTTCAAGAATGGTGGTCTTGGGCCAAGCTCCAGGTATAAAGACAGTAGAAGCGCACTTTTAGTAAGTTAACAACAGCGGCGGTTCCAAGAGCTGCATTTTCCGAGCGCATATTTCCACTAAGTAGAACACAATGGCTGTCTTCTAGCTTTTCATTCATTTAGACGTTTGGACGCTTAGACGTCTCGACTTTAAGTACTATTTCTGCTATTCTTGCTCGACAAGAATGGTGCTATTCTTGAGGTTGACTTCCTCCACGGTCTTATCTAGCCCATCCTTCAGTTCTCGGCGTTCTGCTGTCAGTTTTATGGAACCCGAGATGCCGCTGAGCTCTTTGGCTACAGCGTAAACGGTTGTGATGGAGTCGGAGAGGAGGAAGCGCTTGACTGCGCGCTGGCCAGTGCCAAACTTGAATTGTATACGAGTGGTGTCGGGGCCCTGCGGTGGCTCTTCTCGACTAAGAGGCTGTATAGCTGCGACCGGGTCCTCAGGCTCTGCTGCAGATGACGCTGTACTTGGTGCTGCTGGTTGTTGTGTGTCATTGATTGGCGCCGTCTTGTCGGCCTCGGCAGCAGGTCTGTCCTGTGAAGTAAGGAAGTCAAGCACGTCCTCCATGAACACCGCTTCCGCAGGGACGTCAGACCACACTTTCTGCTGCTCGCCTGTCCAGGGGTCGAGAATCGCAATGTGGGGAAACGTCTCGAACGGATATAGAACACGGTACTCTTCGCCGTCGGGGTCCTCGGAGTCGTATTGCAGGAAGACAAAGTTATTATCGACAAGGTCGCGCACTTCTTTGCTGCGCCACAAGTCGCGGTTCAGCCTCTGGCATACGAACTCGGCCGGATCTTGTACATTCACGAGAAGCAGCTTATTAGTCTCCTGGGCCTCGAGCTTCGCCTCGTCGAGCGGCAGATCAGTAATGATCTCGAAGGGTGGGCGGTAGAGCTCGGCGAGACGCTTCTCGTGCCGCGACAGAGGCTGAGCTGAGATGTCCTGCTCGCGGTCCTGGTTGAACACGCCACGCGGCTTGCGGGCGCGCGCCTCGGCGCGGCGCGTCTTTCGCATGGCTTCGTTGTAAAATTGCGCTTCCTCGTCCACAAGCTGGTCGTCAAAGCCCTCAATGCGCTCGCGCACGCCATCGGCGTCCGCTGGCGGTGCGGTGGATTGCTGCGACTCAACGGACGCACCGCCCGTGGCAAAAAAAAGCTCCACGGCATTCTCGAGGTTCCAGTCGTTGGCCTCTAGATACTGGTGCGCCGTCTCGGGCTCGCAAGACGTCACCGCCATGAACTGGGCCACTGTGTCGTCGCTCATGCTGCGTGAAACAGTGTGGTTAGAAGGTTAGGTTACTGGCCCGGACACTCACCGCTTAGGCCCTCCACGACGCCATCGTGCCCGAACGTGATCTCAGTACTTAAATAATACGCAAGCGTGCGGGCAGCGACTGCGCGAGCTTGGCTGCGCGAGCTTGGCGGCACTGCTTTTACTAGTTTTCGATGAGCGCTTAGATGGCGGATCCCTGCGGACCCCTGCATTTCAGACATGTGTGCGGTTAACGAGGCTCCTGGCGCGTCCGTGGCGTGCGCTATGAAGAATCGAGTAGAAGAGCATCTAGTGGTTCGTGAATCCCTCTTTTGTCTGCGATGTCGTACGAAAGTATATATGTACACACGCCTTGGCGCGTGAGCTCTGCGGAACACACGTTCACCGCTGCACAGCATCACGACTTCCGTGCCTCTAACTTACGCCACCCTTCCTGGTGCATCAACGCTAGCTTTGCGCGGTCAATTGAGACCTGTCGCGCCCTAGAATACCTGACTATTTGAGAACGCCGCCTCTCAGGCCTGCGCCTTTGCACCCTCGCCCTGCCTAGGCGCTTGTGCCGAAAGGTCAACGATGATCGATGCAGCGACTGCGCGACCCGCAATGGCAGTCCTCGTACCTGGCTGCTAACGGCACTGCTTATGTGCAGTGGGAACCTGTCTTCAAGGCTTACGAAGACCTTTCGGAGGCCGCCGACGTACTTGGACGGCCGGACCTTGCCGAGGCGTTGCAGTTTCGCGTCACGCCACAATTGTGTCGCGACTACGCACCACTGCTGGCAGTCCTACGGCGTGTGGCCCGAGACCCGCTTTCGCGGCCGCTCGTCGAGTTCGCGGCCCTGGAGGAGCGTCCCTCGGACGAGCACGTATGGGCCGAGGCAATGCAGAGCATCTGGGCCGAGTTGCAGCCCGCAGAGTTCAGCATGAGCGCGGACTCCAGTTGTGAAGAATCCTCGGAGAGTGCCCGGCCCAGTTTGGTGAGCGGTGGGAGTTTGGACGCATTCTATGCGGACGAACCGCCGCAAACGGATGCTGTCCGCTCGCTTGGTCTTGATCTGCAGAGCGCAGAACTGCAACCTTTGTCGCCACAGGACCTGAGCCACTCCGATATCATTCGCGAAATGTCTCTTCGTCTTCTTGGCCTCGCTTCTTTGCACCATGGCTCCGTCAGGGGCCTCTCCGATCAATGCTGTGCCTCTGTGTGGGCCCGCGTGGATCGGCACGCGAGAGAGTTGGCAAAATTGCCGCAGGCTGTGCAGCTGCATGTCCGCTCAGAGATCCTGGGCTGGCGATGTAGTACCGTCCTACAGCTCTTGGTCGCCGCCGAGAAGCTTGTGGCAGCGTATGGCCGTCAGCCTACGCTTGTAGATACTGCGGGTGTCAACATGTTTCTTAACGGTGATCCATTTAGCCCGTTAGTTGTCCAGCACGGCCAGCGCTTCGAGTTTGCGGAGGCCGTGCCGTCCGAGCTCCGGCACCCTTTGCTTCTGCGCGCGGGCGAGGCTGCAATGCTAGCTGAGAAGATACACGGCACGAAGCTGCCACCTGTAAGCGTCACTTTCACGAATCCACAGCAGTACGCGGCCGATATTCATCGCGTTCATGCGCGCAACTGTGGGCTACTCGTGACTCACGACCTCAAACAGCGTCTCTTGACGTGCTGGCGCGCTCTAGCCGGCGTCTATCTAGCGCAGGACGCGCGTACTATTCTGATATTGAACGAGCTTGTAGAGCTGACATCCTCGCAAGCGACGCCAGGGCGCGTCCCTTACGGGCCCGACTGCTTGGCCCAGGCGCAGCGTTTCTTGATTGATATATGGCCCAGCCCTCCATTTGTCTTTAATGAGCAACTTGTGCCCATGTATGAGCAGGAACTAGATGGGACCTTAGAGACTGTGCTTGGACCCCAACTGGAACGCGCTTTTCCGCATAACCGACTCACAGCTGCATGGGCCAAGATCCTAGACGCCTTCAGGAGGGGGGATCAATCAGTGGAGTTCTCGATGGCTGAGCTGGCTCAAAATGTCGAGATGCGCATTCGCACGTTCAACACCCTAGGGCCCTTCATGTAGTAGAATGACAAAAATAAAAAAATAAAGGGAGAAATGTTCATAAATAATGTACAATGGCTAGCCTATTGCGGGTACTGCGGCCAGGCGTACTGGCCAGGCTGCGGCCACGCGGGCGGAGCACTGGGTTGCTGATAGTACTGCCCCAGCTGTTCTCGGTTGTATCCTGGCCACCCATATGGTTGAGGAGGCGGCGGCTGCTGAGGAGGTTGCAGCGGGGACATAGCGCTGGGTATGTACTGTACATTCGGCTGAAACTGGTACGCGTACTGTTGGTACTGAGGGGGCTGGCCAACAGCGAGCCTTTGTTGTTCTGACGGTGGTGGGGCTACCTGCGCCAACTGAGATATTGTTGGTGACTGCACAACAGCAGGCGCTCCTTGCAGTTGCAGACTCGGCGCCTGAGTTTGTTGTGGCTGCTGCTGCTGCGGCGGCGGCTGCGTTTGTTGAGAATGCTGCGGGGATTGCAGCTGCGACGGCTGCAGGGGATGCGGCGGCGGTTGCGGTGCCTGCTGGGGGGGATGCTGTGGCTGATGCTGTGGCTGATGCTGCAGCCGAGGCTGCGCGCCTGAGCCCTGGGAAGATTGCGAAGCCGCTTGCTGCTGAGCCGGCAACTGCTGGGCCGGCAACTGGGAGGGGTGGTACGAAAGCGCCGACAGCTGATGCTGTAGCCGATGCTCCTGTTGCCCTAGCGGCTTGTGAGGCACTAGCTGATGCGTCTTTTGCTGATCCTGATAACGAGGCGAGGTTTGCCCGCTAGAGACATTTTGTTGCGGTTGCACAGTCTGATGCATACGCGGCGCCTCTGGAGGAGGGGGTGGTGCGTGCGAGGACTGCAACTCCGAAGCCTGCCGCAACTCCAGAGGGGGAGCCATGCTTGGTAGGTTCGATGGCGTGTGAGTGTGGTGTGCGCTACGCACAGTCTGCGCGTTTGGTGCTCGAGCCGCGCTCTGCAGAATGCTGAGCATACCTGCCTCTGAGGCGGACACTTCGCTCACAACTGGCGTCCTCGGCGCCCGAAGGTGCATTTCTGGCGGAGACAGGTGGTTGTGCGCGACGCCTGTCTCTGTCTTCACTTCTGTCTGCGGTACGGACTGTCGAAGTTGCTGCTCGCTCAGCTGCGACAGAAGCTCCATGCTTGTGGGCTTCCGGTTTTCATCTTTGAAGGCGACTTCTATGGATTGGCTCAGTTGGCCGTGCTGCTCTTCATCGCTGCCAACACTCTCAGCATCACTTAGGCCAGCGTCTCCCGCTAAAAGCCGTGACTTCGAGTCAGCAATGCATCTCATGTCTGCCAACACTTCGCCATTCTCAAGACCTGAAAGAGGCTGCTGCGTGGTCAGGTAGTACGCGGTGTCCAGATTTGCACTGATCCAGTCTAGAACGGGCAGGTCTGTCGACCTGGTCAGCTGAGATCGACGATAGTCATGCTGGAGGCGTGCGATTTTGCGCTGCTTCGCCGTGCTCAGACGCTGTCTCAAGTCAGCCTTTTGGCGAAAATAGTCGCGCCAGATATTTTGCGCCTCATGGTGTGAATTTTCGCGGATGGACGAGGTCTGGTACCACAGCAGGCGCTTGATGCGCTGTATATGGGGCCGCTCGCTGGGCGTCTCTTCTTTAGGCCTTGCGTCCAGTGCTGGCTTATTTTCCGTCGTCTCCATGCGCCGCAGCACGCGGCTAACGCGGCGTTCAAGCGCCCGTGTGAACACGCGCGCCAGCTTTGTGTACTCAGCAGCCAATGCCGACTGCTGCATTTTGATCTGAGACTCTGTGAATTCTGCGGCCTGCACTGTCGTCAATGACGCAGGATTGGGCTCCGGCACGGGCTCCTCGCTCTGTTCTGGTCCGCGCTCATTCTCAGCCTCGGCCTCGCCGTCTTGGTCGTCGTTTTCCTCATCGGCCTCGTCCATCCCATCGTCATCGTCATCGTCAGGCACTTGTCCTCCTTCTAACCCATCGCTTGTGGGAAGCGTGGGTTCGGAAACAGGCTCTGTTTTCGGCTCGGGGGTCTCTACGCTGTCCATCACTCCATGACGACTTGACTCTCGTCGCTGCAGATCTTGTTTCATGTAAGCGGGCTAGGGGACTGTCGCAAGAACTGCTGCTGCAGTCGGTTTACACCCAAGCCGGTGCGCTTGGCTTGCGTGGAGAAATGTACACAAAGCAAGTGCGGCAAAAAAAACGAAGGCCAAGCCAAGCTTGCTGCGATAAGAATTATAATTCCCGGTGCCGCGCAAAACACTGGTTCAAAATAAAGTGTTTGTGTAAGTAAAACAACGCCTGAGCACGTCGCACAGTGGCTTCCCTCGCAAGCGGACTCTCAAGCTGGGCTGCACGCTTGTGCAAACTCAGGAAGGTTGTGATGTCAAGAGCCTGCGCAGAGACGCCCCATTCCCACTCGCAAATCGAATCGGCAAACCATGTGACTATGTATTATCAGTGCGTAAGCGTGAGTAGCGACCCTGCATCGTAGGTTAGGGTCTTTTCGCCCGTCAACATGATGCAGCGCAATCAAGCACGCTCAACCATACGACTCGAGCACACAACTCAAGCGCTCCCCTGTACGCACTTCTGGTCAATCATGTACGAACGAAGCGCATCGCATTGTTTAGATTTCGCGTCAGCATGTTGAAAACTTCTAGAGCATGCTTGCTGGCGCATTCTTTTCGACGCTTCCCGTTGCCCTTTGCCCTTGTGATGGTCCCGATTATAGAAGGGCAACCCTCTTTGCTTAGTTTTCAGTGGTTTCCTGTCTTTTACAGAATCTCTGCCTGGCGTGCTATCTATTTAGCACGTCCCTCAAGTTGCAGCCAGGCCCGCCATCATCGCCGTATCCAGTGCCTCTCTCCACAAACAGATTTGTCGCAAGCGTGGCGCCATTCAGGCTTGCGCGTGGCTCCGTCTCCCCTCCTCCCGCCAGTTACGAGTACCCAACAGCGCATGCGGATCCTTCTGCTGCCTGTCACCGAGAGCCGTTCTCTGGTGTATTTCCAGAGGCTCCTAGCCCCCTCGGTGCGCACGAAGCCTCGCTTGGACGAGCGAGTAGCTCGCAAGGTCCACAACGTTTACCAGGGATTTGAGAAGAGTGACAAAAAATGGAAGCAAACAATCGTCCGCTGGACCGGACGTCTGCTGGATACCGTTCCGTTCGAGGAGAATGGGCTGCGCACGGTTCCTTCATTGAACACGTTCAAGCGAAAGGTCTCGGGGCAGAACCAGTTTATTGCTCCGGAGCATGCGATCCAAGCCGGCCTCGAGCGTACGCGCCTCGAGCCAGTGCGCCTGGTCTACCCGTCTACTTCGACGGCCTGCCCAGACTTCGCCGCGGCCAAGGCAAAGCTCAAGGAGTACGCCGAGGGCTCGGTTGGTACTCACAAAAAGCAGATGCTGTGGTGTGTGCTGGGACTTCCGCTCACCCTGCCATTTGCGATCAACCCGTTCATGCCGAACTTCCCAGGAATGTACCTCGTCTACCGCCTCTGGTGCAACTGGAAAGCCATGAAAGGCGCACGCCATATTCAGCACCTTGTTCAGCAGGACTCGCTGGTTGGGGAAACGCTTCCTGCTCTTGACAGAGCTTACGAGGGTCATCCTCGCATAGACCCCGAGCTAATATCACTTCTGAACCGCATTTTCGCCGACGAGCAGCTCGCAGGCGAGCTTGAACAGGCCCAGCGACAGGTGAAACGGCTAGATGATAAGCGGGATAGAAAAACAACATAGCCATAAGCGCATAGGCAAAAGCGTCGCAGCGTATGCGGTGCCTGTGTATAACTGCATAAGTCGAGCTAAAAATATGTCTTTACAGCTCCTTTCAAATCCATGTGTTTAGCACTTGCGCCTGGGTGGGGGCCCCCTCGTGCTGGCGCGCGATTATTTCTGCTCCAGCATTTTTTTAAAGGGGTCGTGGCGCCGCACTGTTGCGCCGAAGAACCAGAAAAGGTACGACAAGGCACACAGAGCAATGCTCACGAACCCGAGAAGAGAGGACGCCCAGTGAACACCGAGTCCCTTATACATTTGAATGGCGAATAGAGGGAACACGCCTCCGAAAATACTTCGCATCATTGTGTTCGAGCCAATAACACTGGCAATATACTGGATGTAGATGTCGATGAGGTACATGAGACATCCCTGGAAAATGACCATGAATCCAGCGCCAACAAGGCCCAGACCGACGGTGGGAACGATCCAATGAATCCATGATTTCATGGTCCAGCCATATATGAACATGCCACAAGGCATGACCCAACCAGCGAGGACCAATGCCAGCAATCGCTCTTCAGGCGGGGGCCGCCCATGAATCTTTTGGGCTATCTTTGTGTAGCGCTGCGCACACACAATATTGAATGCTCCGCCCATCATAATACCGACCAGGAAGCCAAACAGCGGCAAGTACGATGTTACGAGGCCAAAGTGGTGAACCCTCTTAAATTCGAAGCCGACACTAGTGATGATGAGGAAAAACAGGCCATACATAAAAGCAGAGAACAGGTTCATCAGCAGCACTATTGGCGTAATCAACATCATAAAAGGCCGAGCAAGATGCACAGCCGCGAATTCTTTGAAAGACAGATCCCACTTATCGTGAAGCGAGTGCAACGCCCAAAATCCAGATGCAAGACGGACTTTGCGTACGCGGGCTTGCTCCACCACAGGCTGAAAAGATTCACTCAGGGTCATCATGTTCAAAAAAGAGATTGCCATGGCTGACAACCCACTCAACCAGCATGCCCACCTCCATCCGTAGCCACCAGTGGTAACAAGTAAGGCGCCAAAAACGGGGGCGCTAATTGCACCCAAGACCAAATTGCACGCGTACAGCACAATCGCCCTGACCAGAACGTGAGGAGCCCACATGTCCCCCATTGCGCCTACAGAATTAACAATGGGCGCCGCTGCAAGTATTCCTGCCAAAAACCGAAACACCGTCAAGGCGGCAATGCTAGTCACATTGGCACATATGCACATGCCGCCCCCGGCAAGGAATGTGGGAATAAAAATAGAGCTTTTGCGGCCATACAATTCGCTCAGCGGCGCGAAAATTGCTGGTCCAACCATGTTTCCTAGCACAAAGATACTAAAAGACAGTGTCGCAACCTCAGTGCCGACGTGAAACTCGTGCGAAATCTGCTCAGCGCCTGGCGAGATGATGGAAGCACACAGCTGAGCAGAACACGTCGTGAGACCGTAGGCGACGGTGTGCCATATTTTTTTCTTCGTGCTCCAGCTTTTCACGACGAGTGGGCTGTCTGGAGCAAGTGAAACAAGTCCCGTGGCATCTACAACGCGAAGGCCCTCTGGATCTAGCTTTTCATCCCAGTGCTGCTCGGGAGCCTGCTCCTCTGCCTTTTTGATGATGTCCTTATCTTCATTGAAGTCTGCAATGGACGGCTCACTCGGCTCATCCAGGGATCTAGAGTCCGGATTCATCGAAGACTCTATCTAGTGAGTACTGATCTACTTATTAAATATATTCGATTTCAAGCTCGGCCGTACGGCAGCCGGTGGCGCTCTAGCGCACGCATCCGAGGCCCTCCCCCAATGCGGAGCTGACCGAGTTACCAGTCAGTGATTCTCCTCTTCGTGAAAGACACCCTCGCCCTCTTCAAGCATAACTCATGCGAGCTTATGAATTCACGAGATGTTCCTTACCTCTAAAAATATGTGACCCAGCCCTACCGACCGCGAGCGCATCGACCACATCTATCTGTGTGATGTGATACTCTCTGTTGCAGTTGTAGCTGACACTTTCCTTGTGATCCTAGCTTGCATTAATTGCTGCGCACTGGGCGCGCAGTAGCACTTTTTGATGCGCCGCGTGTGCTATCAATCTCGATGAGTAATCTGGTCGATGCATCCATCATCGTGCATACCCACCGCACGCACAGACATGGCACTTCGAAGGTCTTCCAGTTCTGTTTAGGACTATGTTTTGTTGAATGGTGACAGCGGCACATGTAAGAAGCTGTTTCTAGTATCCGGTGTGAGAATTCTATGTGGTTGGGTGTTTGTTTTGTGGGGTCCCTGAAAAGAGTGGAAGGTGTGATCAGTGTGACCCCCCCCCCTGCGAGCAAAATGTTACAAATTCAGAGCATCTTCAACTACTTATATGATAAGGGATGAAACAAAGACTCATTCGGCCGCCTAGTTGAATTGTCACACTCCATTGATGATTTATAGTCGCACGAATTCGCTTGCGCGTCGGTAGGAAGGGTGTCACATGGCGATCAGGACCTAATAATAATCACCTTTGTGCCTGAACTGGCTTTTATTCAATTATTTTAGGTTTAGGTTCAAGCCAATGAGTGCGCAGTCATAGCTGCAGCCTCAAACACATGTCACCTGCCGATCGCATTTATGGCACTCACTGGTTGGAGCACGGGTTCATGTGCTGTTGCCGAATTGTACTGTAGCCGCTGTATTTCGTTTCTGTGCTAGGACGCAAGCTCTATGTTATATATTCTACTGCATCTCTGATCTGCACCCTCCGCCGACCGCGTCAGGCCCAACTTTTTCTACTTGCGTCACCACTTACAAGTGAAGACAGTTTCATGAAGCAGCTCGTACTGAATTTTCTTGTGATTGCTGAGGCCTTTTTTGATCTCTGAATGTTCATTTTGTGCCCGTCCTTGTCGTGACCGCACCTGGAGAGCGTCTGCTGCGCCATACGTTTATTAACTAATACTTTCAGGAAGCCGAAAGTGTTCGCGAGCTTAACATGGTCTGGCGCTCAGGGGTCACCAAAGTGGCATGGATTCTCCTGCTTCTGTGTCCCTTTCGGGCCAACTCCGAGGAACCAGCTGCGCAGGACCGCTCTACTCTTACGCTCGAGAGCCGCTTGTTGGATCAGTTCGACCTCGCTGACTTCTTGCTTGTTTCAACGCTTGACGGCGCTCTGCAGGCGCGCAAAAGAGATTCTGGCGCCGTGCTGTGGACCCTAGAGGGCTCTTCGTTAGTGGAAACACAAATGCCACCCGGAGAGTCCGCAATGGCCTGGCTTGCCGAGCCGACCGAGCACGGCGGTTTGTATTACTTCACCGAGGACGGAGGCATCGATCGCATTCCGGCGTCGGTCCATGACCTTGTGGAGAAGTCGCCATTTGGGGTTGTTGAGAATGTCGTCTACACGGGCTCGCGGCAGACAACATTGTATGCCATTGACGCTCGCACAGGTGAAATCTTGCACGCTTACGGCGGCATTAACGCCTATGACACGTCCGGTGGCGCTGTGGACCCGCACCGCGTCATAATGCTCGGTCGCACCGAGTATACGCTCGAGATACATGAGCGCATAGGAGCGCCGGCGTATCGCCTGAAGATCGCATCCTGGACTCCAAACTCGCGCGACCAGGACCTAGAGGTGCAATACACGCAGCCCCTGGATTCCGTGTACGTTACACCGCTTAGCAATGGCACTATAATGGCCCTGGCAGAGCACGCCACTCGCCCACAGCGCTGGATTGCCGAGGTGCCCTCGTTGCTAGTGCGCGTATTTGATGTGCTACAAGATGGCGACGGAAAGCTCGCTCTTGTGAAGCAGCCGCCGCTCAGACTAGCCGGGGTGAACACAACAGATTGGGATTTGTATGTTGACATGACCCCTCAGGGCGACTACGCTGTGGTGAGCGGGCCTCACTACGCCGCGCTGCTGAGTTCGGCCCCGCTAGCTCCTTACTGTAGTCCTCTTGGTGGCGAGATTGTCGGCAAGCATACTCTGAGATGTCAAGAGCGTCGGCATGCATCTGACAGCCGTGCGTCTGCCGCTATGTCACTTTTGCCGCCGGCCACCCCCACACAGCCGCCATTTCCCATGCTCGATCCACCGGCCGACCCGGTCTTACCCGAAAGTGCTGCACGTAACAGGTGGTGGTCATCGTTCGGTGCACTGATGGAAAACGTGTTCGCATTCATTGCACTTATCAGTATTGGCGTGTCGCAGGGCTGGCTTCCGATGATAGCTGTGGGTGACGTTGTGCGGCGGTTTAGAAGCCATGAGCCACCACGGGTCGAGCAAGAAGAAGTCAAGAAGCGCCGTCGAGGTACGCGAGGCGGTAAGCGTGCCAGAGAGGCTAAGGACGTGCGCAGCGTAACTGCCGAGAGACTCACCAACGAGCTGGACGATACGCTCGAGGTAAGCGATGACGTTCTCGGTTGCGGGTCCAACGGCACCATTGTGTTCAAGGGGCGATACCAAGACCGCGACGTGGCGGTGAAGAGGCTTTTGTTGGACTTTTACGACGCGGGCTCTCAGGAGGTCAAAACGCTGGTACAAACGGACGAGCATCCGAACATTGTGCGCTATTTCTACAAGTGTCAGTCGGACAAGTTTCTCTACATTGCTCTTGAACTGTGCCCTGGCACGCTAGAGCACCTTGTAGAGGGCACAGCACAATTTGCCATTCCTTTTGACCCTCTAGACGCGCTGCGGCAGATCACGTTGGGATTGCAGCACCTTCACGGCAAGCAAGTAGTGCACCGTGACATCAAGCCGCAAAACATTCTTGTTTCTTTAAAGGACACGACTGAGAAACCTAAGAAGGGAAGTGGCATGAAGAAGCGTTCTCCAGTATTTTCGTTCAGATATCTGATCAGCGATTTTGGCCTGTGTCGCAAGCTTGAAGTCGAGCAGTCATCCTTTCTCCCTACGGTAGCGAACGGATCTCGTGCCGGCACCGCTGGATGGGCCGCGCCCGAGATTGCTGCATACTCAGCGAACCAGGACCGCCTCACGCGCGCTGTGGACATCTTCTCAATGGGCTGCCTGTTCTACTATGCGCTGAGCGGTGGTAAGCATCCGTTTGGTGAGGAGCACATGCGTAAGGTGAACATCGAGCGGGGCCATGCTCCCGAAATCGAAGTTGGTGGGTCGGTAACGCCCGAGGCTGCGGACCTGATCGTCTCGATGATCAAAACGAATCCTGAGCAGCGGCCCGACACGGTCGAGATTCTGAGCCATCCTATGTTTTGGTCTGACCAAGCGAAGCTGGACTTTCTGGTCAGGGTCAGCGACCGTCTCGAGCACGAGAATCGGGTGGAGCACTCGCGGCTCATTGAGAGTCTTGAGTCGCACGCAAAAGACGTAGTCGGATCTGACTGGCATGAAAGATTTCCAAAGCTTTTTCTGGAGAACCTTCAAATGTTCCGGCCGTACCGGGGCGGGCGCATTCTAGATTTACTGCGCGCCTTGCGCAACAAGCTGCACCATTATAACGACTTTTCGCCTGAGCTGAAAGAGTGCGTTGGCGCTGTTCCCTCGGGCTACCTCGACTTCTTCACGTCCCGCTTTCCCGAGCTGTTCATGACGGTGTATCACTACGCGCACGAGAATTTCAGAGAGGAAGATGCTTTTCACCAGTTCTTTGCATGAAATGGGAGTCTAAGAGCGAGGCCCTGTGTTGCTTGCTTTTAGAGTCATTTTCTTGCTGTCGAGAAAGTCAATCATGGCCATTTATTTATGCCCAACTATTTATCTATTTATTACCGTGCTGGCGGTGGACTTGCCCTCGCCCAGTGTTTACATAACGACTTTTTTTGTTCGACCCGATCAAACCTGCGCTCTGTGCCTGTAGTTGAAGCCGTCGGCGCAAGATCTGTAGATGGCGCTAACGAACCAGCAGCTGCTCACGCGAGGCGACCGCAAGTATGCTGCCAAGAAGAAGGCCGCCGCCGTGCAATCGCTCGAGTACAATCCGGAGTCGCGGCAGGACTTCCTGACCGGCTTCCACAAGCGGAAGCTGGCGCGCCAGACCGAGGCCAAGCGCAAAGCAGAGGAGCTGAACCGCCAGCAGCGCATCATTGAGCGGCGAAAGTTGCGTGAAGCCCGCCGCCAGCAGGTTGAGCCTGGGCTCGAGCGCCTGAAGGAAGCGGAGGCGCTAATTAGCGGCGGCGGCAAGACGGCGGCCGCGTCTGATGATGATGCCACGGAGCCGCAGACGGACGCTGATGAGGACTTTAATGGTTTCAACGACAGTTCTGGGATCCTCAAGCGCCGCGACGTGGCATACGGGGACTCCAAGGTCACAATAGAAGAGATCAGCATGGACCCTTACGTGGACATCAGCCGTAGCGAGGCAGTGCTTGACGAGGCCACCCGCAAGGCGAACGAGTATGCTTCTTATGTGCAATCACTGGATGCAGCGCAGGCCAAGGCGGAGGCACGCGCGGAGGAGCAGCGCCAAAAACAGAAGAAGAAGAAGTTCCGGTACTTGCCGAAGTCCGAACGCAAGAAGATGACCTCCAAAAAGCACAGGTGATGGAGCCTTGCGGGCAAGTGTGATCGGTGTTCGTGCTTGATGATATGTATGTAGATGTGTATGTATGCGCTGCGCCCCTCGCAGTTGAGGGAGGGGGTCGGAGGGCCTATTTATTTTGCTTTTTTGTAGTGCTTTCTTCTGGATTGTACATCGACAACAAAGACGAACCAGCGGGCGCTCGTGCTCGCATGTGCTCATTGTGAGACCTGGCTGGTCATGTAGGGTATCCATCTGTAGATAGCCATCATAGGCCGACATGTATCTTCAATTAGTGTGCGTTTAATTCTCTGTTGTCTAATTAGTCTGCAGCTCAATAGAGTCGGAGATGTCCAGAGGCTCGCTCTCCACACGAAACACGATCCACATTCCTCGGCGCAAGAGCTCCAGCGTCTGCAGCGTGAGGATGCGGCTCTCGGCGGGTGTGCTAATGACGAAAGAAAACCGCAGCAGGGCGTCCACAATGGCGGCGCCTATGTAGGACCAGCGCGGGAAGCGCATGTGCATGCCCCTACGGAGGCGGCCCAAGCGCCAGTCTACGATTAGGTCCCACGCAAGGCTGTAGACGGCGTTCGCGACGAGGGCGTACTCGAGAAGACGCAAAAACATGTCCCGGAGGCCCTTTTCAGCAGCGTTATCTGCACTCAATGGCGCGATCTGGACGCGCAGCGCGTGTGGCAGGTTGCCAATGACGTACTTTAGGAGATTCAGCAAATGAATCTTATCGCGCGAGCGACGGAAGTCCAATATGCACTGCTTGACTCTGATTCCGGATGGGATGCTGGCAACTAACAGCGTCTTCTGGCCAATGAAGGCTTTTCGGTCGATGGGCTGCGACGCAGACGCGCGGTACCACGACAGGCTCAACGCGAGGGCAATGTCCACAAACACGTTAGCCATTGACACAAGCGTATCGGAGACAAGAATGTCGCCCAGGCGCCACTCGGCGCTGAGCCCGCCCAGCGACACGCGAGCCAGGACTCGGCGCAAGCGCTGCTGTTTGAGAGCGATTGCAATCGTAAGCGCGAGGGTCGCCAGCGCCACAAGGCGCGTCTCTATAAACGGGAATAAGAGCGCCTGGACGCCCACGGCCACGGACCCGGCCACGAGCGCGAACAGCATGAGATGGGCGACGCGTAATGGCGACGCCGACCCGGCCGTGTGGTATCCAAAAACATTGGCGATCCCGATGTCGAATCTGGCCAGCAGCGCCGCGTCGGCAGCAAACAGGTAGCTGCAGAGCACGAGTAGGCCAGCTACGCGCAGCTCAAGCATGTTGTTCCCACACGCGTAGAGGGGTGGATGATCATGAGTTTGTCAGGCAAGGTGTTTACTTTAGGGCTTGGTGCCTACGCGTCAGTGTGAATGCACGCTGGGCACAACCTGCACGCCGCGCCGGCTCACAGCCGTCTGTTAAAAATTCCTAGGTATGGCTGAATACGGATGTTATTTTTAGGGCGGGTGCAACTACTATGTGGTGGTGTTAGCTCAGTTCACTTCAGAATTTTCAGTGTGTTTGGTCGTTTACTCGTCACTGTGTGTCCGTTTGGGGCGACAATTGTCATCAGTAGTGTCCCGTACTTACGTTTTACCGCTCTCTGTCTGGCGTTAACAACCAGACAGAGCTAAAGGCAAGTGTTAAGAGAGGAAAGGGAGAGTGGTAGCTTATTTTTTTCTTTTAACGTTCGAGCCCCGTGATACTGCTGGGGCAAGGGCCGCGTCTGTGTGTTCACAACTGCTTGGAGGGCACCACTGCATTGATGCAACGCAGCAGGGCTGCGTCGCGCTCTTGGTCAGAGTCCTCAGTCGTATAAAGGTCGAGCAAACCTCCCTTTGTCGCTCAGTCGTACAGTGCTGTGACCCTTTAATTTTCTTTGTCGAGCTTCAATCCATACTTGACAAAAAAATGGTGCTGCTCTCTACGCTAGTTATTTACATTGCACATTGGGGGCCAACAAATCTAGGCAACTCTGGAAACATGAACCACTACAGATGGCTTCTAAAAGTAATCCTCGACCGTGTAGAAAAGACATAAGCCGGCCGCGGCAATTAATGCGCTGCCGAAACCTCTTAGAACCGCTTGATCGCCTGGAAAGCTCCCATGGGCACTCAGATACTTCGCCGTCCGACTTTTGATATTCAGGTGCGCAGAGTACAGGTAGATCGCGCGCATGCCGCCCGACAGCACCGGCGACAGACGCGCGGCCATCACGAGCTCAAACAAGGCAATCATGAGCACATAGTACACGAGCACACCGGCGTTCTCCTTAAGGAAGTCGACCGGAAAGCCGCGGCTGAATTTGCTTGGCTTGTGAGCAGGGGCAGACGACATGAGATGGCGATGCGGCTCGGTGACTGCTGCGGAACTGGATCCGCTGCTTGCCGTGGCGACTTAGGCGGCGCCGAGCACATGACGGCGCATGCCGCGCGATAGCGTCAGTAGACCCGCCCCCAATTAATGTGGGGAGCATCTTTAGAGGAGAGATGAGCGCGTGTCTAGGGTATGCACCCGCGGGCCTCAGTGCATAGTGCAAAGGTACACGGCAACAAAGAAAAGAACTCACGATGCATGGCCTGGCCAAAATTCCTCTCTGGCCAGTGTGAGACGTTCCGACTAGTAGTACGGCGCAAAACATCAACAGTCACATGAAGCGGCACTTAGAGTAAATGGCCCGCGGCGCTTTGACTTTCCTCCATAAGACGCTGGAAGTAACACGCAATTGCCTTACTCCTAAAAAGGTCACCTCTCCGGGTGAATATCATTGCATTACGCAGGGTCACACATACTGGTCACTCGGCATCAACAACGAGCACTCCATTCGGCCAGACGGCCGGCTCGTCCTTGACAAGCGTGTCCGAGGCAACAACAGCCTTGCGCAGCACAGGGCTTTTAAGCACAAATGCGTAGGGTGCATCAAAGCCGTCAAGATCGACTGCGCCACCCTCCTCCTCGGCGGGCGCCGGCAATTCATCGGGATGTAAGTGCGCATAGGCAACGTCGTAGATGTCGGAGACAGGAGCCGACTCGGGGAAGTGTAGAGTGAGTCGCGAACCACTCGGCATTCGAAGCCCGACGCGTGCGCCGGTAGCCTCATTGGGCGAGTACTTCGCGGCGCGAGCAAACACCCTGCGCTTCCACGCCAAGAGCTGCTGCGAGCGACGCGCGTCGTCACGCTCCCGCTGCTGAGCTGCCTCGGCTCGCCGGCGATCCGTCTCCAGACTCTGTTGATAGGCCGAGTCCTGCTGGTTGCGCAGCTCACGATCGGCATCAAACCGCCGGCGCTCGAGGCGCAGGGCAAGCAGCTTCGGCTCATGCAGCTGTACCACCTCATCGGCCTTTGCCACGAACCTGCGCGTATCTTCAGGCCCGGCGAACGGGCCGCTGTGGCTAAGAAGCGACTCCATAACGATCGTGCTCGACTGGGCCGTGCGCGGACTAGCAGCAATTAGCACCGTGAAAGGATACTGTGTTGCCCCGAAGCCTAACGCGACACGATAGCCCTCCGAGCGGGCAATTGAACCGAACCAGACAAGCGTCTCGTCTCGCGTGGGCAAGCCAGTGGCTAGCAGCTGGTTGATGTAATCCTGCGGGCGCACCTCATGGACGTCGCTCGTGAGCACAACAAGCAGATACTTGAGCTCGCGCTTGGCACGTTCCACTGCTTCAAGGTAAGTAGCTTTGGACAGGAACGAGTCCGGCACTGGCTCGTCCCGCAGGGCTAGGGCCGGAACCACATTTCGCTTGAAGTGGGCTTCGGCAGCCGCGTGTGGCGGCGCGCTCCGGTGTGATTGACCCGTAAAGAGCCAAGAGCAAAGATCGAGCAGCTTTCCGAGCGGGTACATGGCGATAGACAACAGGCACGGCAGCTTCAGCACGTAAAGATCTGGGTTGGGCGGGACTCGCGGCGCTTTGGACTTCACCAGCTCACGTGTGTACTCTTCGTTGAGCTCCTCAATGAGAGACCTGCGCGGCGGCGATGCGGGCGGGCGATTCGGGGCAGGCGTGCTTTGTGTGGGCTGCTCGTCCTCGAAATAGACACTTAGGGCGGTCTCAATCCTTCCGCCGTTGATGTCAATGAATTGCTGCGCGCTTTCTCGGCCCCTTGTCCAGCCGGTTATCTCAATGAACGAATCAACGGGTGGTGCCATAAATTCTTGACTTCGTGCTGCACAGAACCCGGACAAGCGATCGGCTCAGCGTGGGGCGCGCGTGGTGGACAAACTAGGAGCGAGCGCTTTGGCAACGTAAGCCAACAACTTCCAGCTGCCTACTACCCACCGGCTGGCAGTAGGTAGTAGCGGCTCTAATTCAGGATACTGCATCTAGTAGGTATAACTTAACGCAGCCTTGATTGTGACTTCTTGCAGTCAAAGTGTACAATTGGTCTAGCTTGATAACGCCTAGCCTGGCACGCCGGCCGAATGCCAACACATGTGCGCTACTAGTTCACACTCATGAAGTTTACACCCCGGCGCGGTACTGGCCGTATAGCGGCGCCACTTCTGGTTCAGGTTCGATCTGACATCGTCTAGTCGGGGATTCATTAGGATCTCTCGCCTTTCACGGTTCACTCGCTCAGCTCGACGATGTCCGAAGACCCGAACAGCGAGCGCGAGGTCAAGGATATACCGGTCGACACGACGCGCGTGCAGCCTGATGAGGGTGGCGCGAACGCCGTGCCGCAGGACGAGGACGTGAAGCCAGAAGACAACGGCGAGCTGAATGACGAGTTGCCTGAGGACGGAGGTGGCCTGGCCGAGGCGGAAGGAGCCGAGGCAGAAGGAGGAGAAAATGGGGATGAGGATGAGGACGAAGACGACGAGGAGGACGACGATGAAGACGAAGACGACGACGAGGACGACGAGGCACAGGCCAAGTCCGGTGGCTCGCGGCGAAAGAAGCGGCGCGTGCGCAACCAGTTCCTCGATGTTGAGGCTGAGGATGACGATGAGGAGGATGACCTCAGTGGAGACGAAGAGGGTCTAGCTGGCGAGGACGGCTTTATTCAAGAGCCGGACACTGAGGAGACCCCCGGCGCCGAGCGCGTGTACAGACAGCTCGACCGTCGGCGCGAGCAGGAGCGGTTTACCGAGGAGGATGCCGAAAAGCTCGCCGAGCGCTACCGCGAGCGCTATGGCCGCACGTCGGCGTCGAAGTACGGCCAGAGCGGCGCCAGCGTGCCGCAGCAGCTGCTGCTGCCGTCAGTGGATGACCCGATGATCTTCGGAATCAACTGTCGACAAGGAAGGGAGCGTGAGGCGGTGAAGGCCGTGTTGCGCAAACAGCTCAGCCTGCAGTACAGCAACCGCTCGTCACCCGTGTACTCTGCGTTCCAGCGCGACGGCTTCCCTGGCCGTATCTACGTCGAAGCAGCAACTGAGGCAGCCGCGCTTGCGGCTGTGGCCGGCGTCCCGAATGTTTTCTCTACGTCCCGCGTGCTCAAGGTTCCCATCCGTGAGTACCCGGACATGTTCCATGTCGCGCGTACGCAGGATGCAGAGCTGCAGCCGGGCCGGTATGTGCGCGTGAAGCGTGGCAAGTATGCCGGTGACCTGGGCGTTGTAATTGATCTCAGCGAGAACGGCCTGGATGCCCGTCTCAAGATTGTACCACGCCTTGACTACGGCCGCACGGTTTCGGTGTCTGGCCAAACAGAGAAGCGCAAGCGAGGCGGCGACCGGCCCCCACCAAGGCTGTTTTCCAGTACCGAGGCGGCTCAATATGACCCACGCAGTCTCATGCGTAATGGCACTGGTAACGTCTTTGTTTACAATGGTGAGGATTATTTACAGGGCTTCTTGCACAAGGACTTCCGCATTGCCATGCTTGAAACCACGGATGTGCTCCCGACACTTGCTGAGATCGCTCAGTTCCAGGACGCGCAAGACGGCGACATTGATCTGGCATCTTTGGGTGAGTCTTTACGCTCGTCGACAGCCGCCTTTGCCGAGGGCGAGCGCGTCGAGGTAACGCAAGGTGAACAGACCGGTATGCAGGGTCGCGTTACGGACGTGAACGCAGCAGATGCCATTGTCACATTGAGCGGCGACCGTGAGCCCTATCTGGGACTCACCGTCAGCGTTCCGGCCGCCCAGCTTCGCAAGCACTTTGCCGTGGGTGACCACGTGCGAGTAGTTCGTGGTAACTACAAGGACGACACTGGCCTCGTTGTGGCCTCAGCGAAGGGTCGCGTCACTTTGCTCTCGGATTCTAGCCAGTCCGAGATCACCGTTTTTGCCCGCGACTTGCGAGCTGCGTCAGACACTGCCGTGCAGAACCAACTCGGCGCGTACAGCCTCCAAGACTTGGTCCAGCTCAATGCCCAGATGGTGGGTTGCATCGTTGATGTGGAGCGCGATTCCGTGAAGGTGCTGGCGCAGGATGGCCAGCTCATGACGCTCAAACCTGAGTCCATCGCTATGAAGCTCCGGGCCGGTGGCCAGCGCTCAGCAACAGACGCGCATGGACGCGAGGTGACGATCGGCGATACTGTCCGCGAACTCTCGGGCGAACAAGCCACAGGAACGATCATCCACATATATCACCAGTTTGTTTTCATGCACAACCGTGAGCGCACAGAGAATCTAGGTGTATTTGTGAATCGCGTATCGCAGATCGCTACGGTAGCGACCAAGCAAGCCCGCGAAAAGGGCCTTGATCTGTCGCGAATGAATCCTGCGGCTCAGGCCTCAGCACCAGCCCCGGCACCCAAGGCCGCTCACTTCAACACGCGAAGAATCATTGGCCAAAAAGTAAGCATTGGTCCTGGCTCGGGCTATAAGGGACTCAAAGGTGTCGTGAGGGATGCCAGTGAGACGGCAGCTCGCGTCGAACTAGAGGCCAAAAACAAAGTTGTCACAGTCGACGTGCAGAAGCTTTTGTTCATGTCTCCAGCCACTCGCAAGCTCGTACCGCTGCGCGAGTTCATGAATCCATATGGCCGGGCCCCAGGCGAGCAGCGATCTGGAGGATATGGCGGTGCATCCAACGGAGGCGGCGCTACTCCGGGACGTTCTTGGAACGCCGGTGGCCGGACTCCAGCATGGGCATCCGGCGGCAAGACGCCGGCATGGAACTCGAGCGCGAACAGCGGGGGACGCACGCCGGCTTGGAACTCGGGAGGCCGTACACCCGCGTGGAACGCGAGCGGTGGCCGCACACCTGCTTGGAACTCGAGTGGGGCAAAGACGCCTGCGTGGAACGCGGGCGATGGTGGAAAGACGCCAGCGTGGAGTGCCGCAGACGGTGGAAAGACGCCCGCTTGGAGTGCCACTGACGGTGGAAGGACCCCCGCGTGGAGTGCGAGCGGGTCCCGCACGCCAGCATGGAGCGCCCAAAGTGACAGCTGGGACTCTGGGCGTTCCACCACCACGGCGTGGAGTCCAGGAGCGGCTGCGTCTCCCGAGACTGCCGCAACGCCGGGCCCGGCCCCGACCCCAGGCGGCGCTTGGGACGATGACGCCGACGTGCCGCAGTATGAGGACGATGACGACGAGTAAACGACGAGTTCATGCACCTTGTCCATTCTAATTAATTCGGCGACGCTGTTTCGCGACAGCGGACACTGCCGGGGGCCACCAGACATTCTAAAAAAAAAGTATTAATGATATGTACAAAGTCTAGCACAAATGCTTAGAACAGCCGGTTCCCGTTCTTGTCGTAGGTGGCGTTGCGGAATTTCGGGAGCTGCTTGGGCTCGACCTTTCGCTTCCTGCCCTCGGTAAACAGGACGTGACGCATGACAATCGGGTCATAGCGGACCTGGGTCATGAGCGGCGAGTTACGCGGCCGGTGTACATACCGCATGAACCCGGTCTTCGCGCTGGACACCAGCTTGATCAGCGTGAGCCTCGATCTCTGTTTTGCCATGCTCTGAACCGCTTTGGCGAAATTCGCGCGCTTATGTGGATTCACACACGTGACATGCATGAGTTGTTGTGAACGCGGCGGCGGTTCGGCAGAGGCTATTGCATTGTTAGGCGGTGGTTAAATTATTGAACGAGCTGATGCATCATCACGTCTGCATTCAACTAGAGGAATTTGCTAGGAGCGCATCGCCTCGCAGTGGCATGTTCATGCTGCCCATGACTCGTCTTGACTACTAACTCTATGCCTACATCAGCTAACGTGGATTTGCAGTATCCCGTCACTACATGAATGCCTATTTGGACGAGCGGTTTCCGACGTTGGCGGCTGTCTCAGAACTGGTGGACGGCGAAGCAGCGCGCATAGAAGCCCTCAAGAGAGAGCGGCAGACCTTTCGGGCCCAGCATGAGGCCGAGGCTCGCGAGCGTCGGCTCAAGCAGCAGGAGCAGCTCAGCCGCCGCATTCGCGCCGCCATTGACCGCGACGCCGTCTTGACGTCACAGTTTTCTCCGCGTGTTGCCGCGAAAATCGAGGACATTAGGAAATTGAAGACTCACCAACGAGTCTTGGAGCTTGCGCTCGACGCAGCGGCGTTCTTGAAGGACCCCGACGCCAATGGCTTCAACTTGGCCAGCGTGCTCACGAGCTTGGATTCAATCGGCGACTCAGACCCGCTAGCCACCAGTATCCGCTCGCAAATCCTACAGCAGTGGTGGCAGCCGCGTATGGACGAATACTGCGCGGCACTGCGCTCCGTGCTCTCTGCTGCGGGCTGGCCGCGCTCGAATCCTGCTGCAGGCAGTGCCACAGTTCATGACGCGCTGAAGAAATGCCTTGAATTTGAGCTAGAGGGCAGCGCCGATATGCAGACTTTCCAGGTGCTAGCCGAATCGCTTGCGGAGCGAATTGCATTCAACTTCCGACCCGGCCAGGACACGGCACGCGAGGACCGACCAGAGTGGCTGTTCAGCTATGCTTTGAAGCTGATTGAACCCCACACACAATGGCTCTCGACAGAAGTGCAGAAGCTTGTGGATATGCCGGTTGAGCGTCTTTTCCGCGCCCTGAGCCCGGCAATAGTGAGTGCGCTGCATTCCACGTATGTCCTGGACGCGCACTTCGTTTCGGAGCTCCTAAAATTCGCGCTTGCTGTGCAAATTCGGCTCTGGGTGTCAAACGACACTGTCAATCGCTACATCATATCCAGAGTCATGGACGCGAACACGCTGTTAGCCTACTTGGATAGCGAACAAAATGAACGCGCTACTGCTCTTGAGCGCATAATGAGTCCAGATAGCAGCTCGCACACTACAGACTTCGATGCTGATGTACCTAGTGCCAAGCCGCCCTTCACTGCTGAAAATTCATGGCAACTAGTTGCGCAAACGATGCCGCTTTTACCGCTGAGCGCTGAGCTGGTGACTACTCGCATTCAAATACCGCTTGTGGATCGCATCTATGCTTTCTGGGAAGCGTCGCTGGATTCATTCAATAAATCCCACTCGTCCCTGGCGAGGGCTGTGGGGGGTCACGATGCCGACAAACTTGTGCTTCCGGAGATGCCCGACCTCGAGTATCTAGCTCAGGTACTCGGCGCGGCCGCATACTTCGAGGTGAACCTGCAAACTCTCGCGTCGCAACTGGAAATTGTGGAGAGCGGATGGCCTATCGCAGATCATATTGCCCGCTTTGCAGGCTTAAGGACGCAGGCCGCCCAGAAACTAGCCAGTGCGCTGGCTCTCGAGGCCCAAAAACAACTGAGGCCATACTTACAGATTGAGTGGCGCGAACCGGACGATCACAGCCATCGTCTTCGCCTAGGAATAGATGGGCTGCGCCCGCGTATAGAGTTTGTCTCGAAACTGTGCTCTTCGAGCCGCGCTGATCGAGCTCGCATCATGATTGGCTTCGCTAACTCGCTGGCCGAGATTGTTTGGCGGGTCATCATCAACGCCAATGTCTTTACTCCTTCTAGCGCATCGGAACTCAGGTCTGACCTGGTCGAAGTCTGGAACAAGTGGCATCTTCCGCCCATTAAGTCGCACCTTCGTAACATCGGGGCAACACATGTGCTTGAAACGGGTGAAGATCGCGTAGAAATTCAAGCGCAAGAGGCTGATGGCCTGCGACGCCGTCGTAAGTAACTGTGGCAAACTGAAGGAATCGATGAGTCGAATTTTCTATTTATAACTTCTTTCTATTACATCCCACTGTAAAGGTATTATTTGGTAAAATTAGGACTTTGTGGGAATGATCTTCAACATGGAGAGTCGTTGTGGATCGTGATCCTCAAGGCCCTGTTCGGTTGTGCTTTCTTTATCCTCGTCGCTTTGGTTCCACAAAACCTGCTCTTCAGGCCTCACCGAGGTCACCGAGGGGTCATGCGCTTCGTGCGATTCGCCTGGGTTGATAAAATGCTCGCGAACGAGATGATGAACGACGGGCCACCCGTACGCATTGCTGAATCTTCGACGGACGATAATATTATTGTGAGCTTCCGGTAATAGCTGCACTAGAACCTTCCTCCATGTCATATCGTCGTGATACCGCCTTGCGATCCGTTCCTCACTGCGAGAAACCTCAACTTTCTCCTTGCGACCCTTTCCAATACTGAGTTTTTCTTTGAATCTTCGCTCTGGCAAGTCTTCAGGATGGTATATGCGGTCGTGAAACACTACATTGTCACGACAATCAGGGTCGGTGATAAAATTTCTGTCAGGATGAGGCGGAAGAAGAAGGGACATTCCCGACTCAATGAGGGACGTCTTGTGTGGTAGTCGTTCTCCTACTTCTTCGAGGGGCATGGAAACATCCGTACTAATCGTTTGATATCGGGACAGAATTTTTGCTTTGCGACTTTCGCCAAACAAGAAGGTTGAGAATGGACTCCCTGATGAATTAGCCGAAACAGTGGACCCTGGAGATTCCGGCGACTCGGGAGGATTGCCCGACTCGCCTGCCATTGGTATAGGGCTGATTCTCTTATCTCCTTGCAGGCCCCGACGGACATCTTCAGGCTCCTGTTCGCTGTCAGTGTTATCATGGCTTGGCAACAGGTGGTAGTGATGCTTCTGCTCTGGTTCGGAGTCATCCCCGTTGTGGCCATGATGGTGTTTTCCAAGAAGGTGATGATGCTTCTCCTCCGCGTCTTGATTAGTTTGATGATGAAAATGGTTCTGACTGTGGCGATGCCGCAGAAGATGCGGATGAGTACTGTTCTCATTGCTCTTCTCAAAGACGTTGTGCTCGTGCTGAGATTCGCTAGCTAAGCCGAGTGCCCGCCAATCTAAGAACAGCAGCGAAGCTGTACCCAGTGGGACGATTCCATCGTTCACAGAGTTTGCATACAAGGTGCGATGCTTGAATCGCCGAAGGATGCGTCGTGTATGATCATTTGGTAACTCCTCTAGCAGAGGCCTGGAGCCCGGGACCCAGCTGAGGCCCAAGTCGCGGCCAGTTTTGCCCACAAAGCCGAAATCCAAAGCAAAGCGTACGTAACCCGGATTCTCATGGGATATCCCTAGGAAAGGGGACGCCATGGCCACGAAATTAACAAGTTCGATACCGCGCAAAACTTCAGGATGCGTCGCTTCAATATAACCCAATGCATATGTTTGGATTGTCCCCCCAAGAGAGTGTGAGACAAAGGAGAGCTTGGCTGGTTGGTAGGTGGGAATGAGCTCGTTTACGATCCAGTCCGCAACGCGACGGCCAAGATACTTGACTCCCCGCTCAGTGCGGCACACATTACCGGTATAACCCTTCACCACGAGGTTCTCACCTGTCTTCCTCGCCGCCTGATCAAGCAACTCCTTCATGTAGAACATGTCGGCTGTCACATTGGACACTAAACCATGTGTAAGAACACAAACGTGCAACGGCTCATTCGGCCTGGGGATAGGCAACTGCCAAAGCGATGCTGTGTCTTGTTTGCGCACTCTAAAGTTCCTTCCAAATGCCGCTGGCGCAGTCATGTGTTTTTGTATAGTTGACGAGCCATGCAGCTTGGACGCAGCCTTGGTGGTCCCAATTAACACTTCATAACCCACGCTGGCGCTTCTACTGAAAAGAATCTCCGAAACTATGTCCACCACCCACACTTGGCGGTTCTCCAATACCTCCAATTCAGCCGAAAAGTGCGAGCCGGCTTTTAAATGGTTTTCGTAGCGTGGCTCGGCCCCCGCACCTGTTTTGGCATACTCACTGTACTGATGGGGCGTCATATCCACATAAAGTGTGAAAGGCCCTGTTAAATACGCTGCGCGCAAGGGCGCTAGCTCCAAATTGCGCACGCGCACGAACAAAGTATCACCGACAACGTCTGAGTTGAGTTCTATTGTGTAGCGGTGAAAACCGCCGACATGAACCTTGTCACGGTCATAGTATAGCACCACGTCGTCCTTGCCCATCTGACGCGGGCCCCCTTCACTCTTGGTCGGTCTCCCGTTGTCGCTTGCCGAATGGTGTTCGGTGGTGTCGGGGATCATGCGCGTGAGATAAACCTGGGCTAGGGTCTTTCCTTCAACGCGAGACACTTTGTAGGTTATGCAACAACCTCCTCTACCAAGTGAGTCCTGAGGTGTTGTGGTCGACTCGGCTAAGGTAATTACTCTCAAACATTCTCGACATTCCAACTTTACCTCAACATGGGTTGTAGCGGCTGCCTTGTCTGCTTCGACTAATGTTTACTTCAACCGCCAGCACAACATGCTTTCCTGATTAAAACCCTTGTCTGCGGGCAAAGTGTGATGCGCACTCTGGCAATATTTATAGCAACCTTGCACTCGTTTATTTCATTTAGTGAGTTGAATGTCGCCGCAATAGTCTTAACACAGCTATACACAATGCAAGAGTGATAGCTGATTCTCTACCCAGCCTGCGTCATTTCAGGATTACTGCTTCTAGTTTAATGAGTGATGTTATTTGAGCATTAAGCTTATTCCGTTAAATATGCGACTTTAGAGGAGTTCAGCCTCTTTCTTTGTTACGGGAGATGCTACCTCTGAGTAAAGTTTTGAAATCTTGTGACAACAGCGTAATGATAAGAGAGCGTCTTGCTGCTAACTTGTGGTTTCTGTTCGTTCAGAAAAGCTCGCCCAGAAGACACCACCAGTCAAGTCAATTTTGGTGGCCGTGGTAGGGTCAGGTTTATTTATGTCACTAATCTACGTTCTCGGCGCCACCACCAGTTATCAATTGACTCATGTGTATCTTTCCCATCAAAATAAATCTGAATAGATGATGCATCGGTCTGTTGTTTTAAGTTTTGAGTTCATCACTCCCATCTTGAAGATGACACAAATACTCAAAAGCTTTCCGCCATCAGCGGACGGGAGAAACCAGAAATCTCATGGTAGGTTCGGGATGCAAGCGAACCGTCCGTTGAAGGCGCTGAATTCTTCTGGCTTCGTGACACCCTTGCTTCGTTTCAATAACAACTCGTGTAATTTACCCCTATCAGGGCTAATAATTGGCATTCCAGAGTAAACTTTATCGTATTTGTGTGACCGTAATACTGTTTCAGTCTATTCCTACAGAGGTTGGACAAGCCAGGTTGTTGTGCTTGAAGAAAGTTAATCAAAGGTCAATAACTATGCCCTCCATGAGGTGATGCCTCACCTAGAGCTGTGATGATGAGGCATTGCATACGCTATATAAAATTAGTGCCATCCAGCCATCCAGATTAAGCTTCTCAAAACGATGCTTCTCTTGCTTGCTTACCACTCAGGTGGATCAAGTGGTCACCCAATCTAATTGTCCGGCACATTTTTTTTTATTCCTCAACAGGCTAAAGAGATTGATTGCTTCTAAGTTATTCTAGTGAGTCAAGAATCAGAGTTAATTGAGCCAATCTTCTCAAATAATCCGGGAACTGAAGTAGATGGACTGCGAAGAAGCCTTCACGACCACTTGATAACCCGCACATGTGCCTTATTACCGTTGACTTTTCTCGTCATTGCTTGCATGGAATGCCGACGCTAAAACTCTCATGATTGAGTTTCCACTTGTTAGGCGAGCCAAATCCACAATCTAAATTTTCATTAATGACAAGGTTGAGACAGCAGAGCAGAGCACCTGCCGAATTCGGAAGCTTGAGTTTGAAAAGATATTCATATACACTGACCGTTTACTACGGCAAAATCGCAAACACGGCCAACACAGTAGCGATGAGGATTGATCAATTGCTAGTTGTCTTGCTTTCACCAGTGTGGGCCACATCGGCTAATAAGAATAAATATGGACTCCAGCAATATGCCCCTGGCGTGATTGGAGCCCCTATTGTACACGTCAAAAATGCAACCCACATAGAGCGTGGACATGTCCGTCGGCTGAATGACCATTTGCGTTCGCGAATGAAGGTGAGATTTGGCAAAGCAGTTGATAAGGCGGCTAAACTAGGGGCGCTTTGGGCGCGTGATGACAACGGAGAGGCAGAGTACATTAATATCATGGAGGAGCCCAGTTATAGCACACACACAGACTCTGCAACAGAGCTTGATGGCTCATCTTCAGGCCCTTCAGCCTACTCTGAGAGCATATACAATCGCTTGACCTACTACCTCATGAACATAACAATGGGCTCGCCGCCGCAGAACTTCATGGTTCAGGTTGATACTGGCTCGAGTGATTTATGGGTCCCGAGCAAAGTCATTCAATACAACGGGTATGACTCCAAGCGAAGCACCACGTACAAGGATCTGAATGAGCCGTTTACAATCAAGTACGTTAAGGACTCAGCACAAGGGCACTGGGGAGTCGACACCTTTGGCTTTGGCAGTAACGACGTGAAAGTGGAAAACCTCCAATTCGCTGTGGCAACAAGTGCACCAGATGCCACTATGGGCATTCTCGGTATCGGCCCATTGGAGTCTGAGACAAGTACCATTGCATACCCGAACTTGCCGATCATGCTTGTACGTGATGGACTCATTTCGCGGGCGGTATACTCTATGTATATGGGTGGAATAGATGACTCTGCAGGAACCATACTGTTTGGGGGTAGTGACAAGGCAAAGTATAAAGAGCTCACTACACTCCCAATTGTGTCCAAGTCAACGATCTCCGTCGAATTGGATATTATTGCCCTGACCACGTCACAGGGACCGTCGCGATCGGACGAACGTGCAGACGTTCTTTCATATGCTCTAGACATGAACGGTACTGAGTCAATGGCGACCGAGGATTTGAACTTACAGCAACACGACACAATTGTAACGCAACAGCCTGTTTCGGTGCTTCTTGACTCCGGCACGTCGCTGACCTATCTTCCTTCTGACGTTGTAAAAAACGTTGCAGCAGCATTCAAGGCCACGTATGAGAGTGATGTCGGCATGTATGTTGTCCACGAGCAAGACTTGAGTAATAATCCACTTCAAGGGCTCAACTTTCAATTTGAGAATCAGCTGGTGTACATGCCAAAATCGGAGCTGTTTTGGCCCCTGTCATGGTTCTCACTCGAGCCAAGCCCCTATTATGCAATGACCATGCTACCTAGCGACACAGCAATGGGGTATAATATTTTGGGCGACAGTTTTCTGCGCAACGCATATGTGATCTATGACTTGGATGAGAAGGAGGTCCACATAGGCCAATATTACCCATCGGCGTTCAGCCACATTGTTCCTTATTAGCCCTTGTTTTAAGGTTTCTCACTTTATAGAAAAATATGAACGCGTTTGCTCACACCGGCAAGCCTCCTATAGTACTTGTGTACCGAAGCAACACGCAAATTATGATAGAAATCCCGCCAAGGGAAATCAGCGCTGAAATACTGATTGGCCACAGGAACTGGGATTCGTAGGGCCAGATAACGGTCAACACATGAATGATCAATTCTGATTCGATTTGCAGCAAATCAGCGCCCTCTTTGTATAGTTTAAGCATTTCATCGTCAGCCAAGTAATCTGAGACAAATTGTTCACAAATGACGGTAATACCAGGAACACCGCAACGTGCCAGCACGATCGCGAAGCCAAAAAGCAATACCCAGGCAGGGTTGCTCCAGACACTGTAGGTGGCCATGGCTAGAAAAACGATGCTAAGGATAGTCCCCACAGCGGCAATCAGGAAAGAGGGCCACCCTTGTATTGCTGGCCGCAGCGTTACGAGCGTTTGGAGCATCTTGACCACACCAAGGGCTATAGGAGACACGTTTCTGCGAAGCATGTACCAAACGACATGCGGGCCAATGGTCACCAACGAAATGTTAGCCAGCACTGAGCCAAAAGTAGCTAATACCGGCACAGGCTTGCGTTTGATGTACTTTATGATTCGCGACAGCGGCCGCGATGAAAACGGTGTGAATTCACGGGCAGCGAGCGGCGAATGTGCCGTCGTTGTGAGCGGCGTAGTGAGCACACCGATCATGGCGCCCTGTTCTAGTGAGTGCTCGCCATGATTCGACGTGTATGGTGTACGAGCAAGGTGCAGTGCGTAGCAAGTCGAGTAAAGTTTGTAAACGACCGAGAGCTCGACTAGCATCCCAAGTACTGCACCGAAAATAGTGACATAACAGCATTGCTCCACCGACATGAATTGGGCCATTGCACCAGCGATTATGGGGAACACAAGCTGTGATACCGTAGACATGCCATGTATGCCAGTCTCAAACAGCATGCGTACGTTCTGCTGATTGTTAGCAAGAATGCGCAGCCATTCCCATCTAAACGTTGTTTGGTAGACGACCAGCGAGGCCTTGAGCCAGATCATGGCTGCGGCCAGGCCAACCACATGAGCAGCGCGCGTAAGCACGTTAGCGTCGGCAAAGTGCCACGCGCGCAAAACCAACGCAAAGAACACGACCATTGCCATCCTCTGCTGAACAATTACCAGTGCAAGAAGGCCCAGGCGGGACGTGAACGGCCGGGCCATGGCCACTGTGATGCGGTCGTACCACGCCGACACGGCAAGCACCGTAAACGAGTAGAATGTAATTGGCAGCAGCGAGCTCGTAAATGTCAGGGCCAGCATCAGCGTGCCGGCTATCTCACAGTACCTCGAAATCAGCGTCGTGGTCAGGTATGCAACGTAGATAGCATGCTTCTGCTCGGCGTTGGGGAACGACCGCGCCTCGTAGCGATAGGAGTCGTCATCAATCGGCGGGTCCGCGAGCAGCGGGGTCACCTCCATACCTGGCATCTCCGAGGTTGTGACCACTGGCCTGCTGGAAAACAAAAAGCTCCAATGCCGGACGAAGTTTCCAAGGATGTGGTGGTGGGGTCAGGGTGCGGTTAGTGTGGTGTCGCAAACCCTTTTGCCTGGGACCACCTTCGCTTGCCGATCCTTTGCAATCATATCAGCGCTTCGTAAACGACCAATAACAGAGTGTATAGTTCTGATTGACTGACCATTATGTGACCGTGAACGCTTTGACATCTTGGCTAACGCTCATCCTGCCCAGCAATACCACTTGAGGAAATTTAAGTTCAGAGGGCTAGGCATTCCGACGCTATTTTAGGTAGGAAATCGGTTCAGTCCAGCAGCCTTTTAAGCTGGAATATCAGCGCACGAGCAGCAGCAGCAGCAGAAGCAGCAGCAGCAGCAGCAGCACATTTGGACGCAGGGAGCGCAGGTTGGGCTAGAGTGCGGTGCTTCGATTGGGTGCTTAAAGGAAGAATTAAGGCGTGGCTAATCGATGCGAAACAAAGTGAGCACCATATGATGGAAAGAGAGGTATTTAATTAATGCTTCTGTGGAGCTATGTGCCCAAAAGGCTAGGACCTTGTCATGCGTTGCTTTGAACATGGTTTGTTACCCTCGCTGAGGACTGCAGATGGACGACTTGTTGAATCCGGCCGCTTCAAGAGTTTCAAAAAGGCCGGCGCTGGCGAGCCGGCCATCCATGATTGCAAGCGGCAAATGTGCTCCTGCGCCTGAGCAAGCAGTGGGCCGTGCGTCACTCGAGACCTTCAAGGGGATGAAAGCTCTAGATCCTTTGGACGGGCTCAGCAGCATCCGGCTGAGCGTCCTGCTCGATGATTTTCAAGATGCGCGCAGGCACCCCACCAACCACGACGGAATCGGGCACGTCTTTGGCCACAACGGCACCGGCCGCGACAACCACATTGTCTCCAATGGTTACACCCGGCAGAATCGTCGCACTAGCACCAATCCACACGTTATTACCGATCTTAACTGGAGAGGAAAACTCAACGCCATCGCTTCGGGTCTTTGCGTCCAATGGATGACTAGCAGTGGTGATCGTCACGTTTGGACCAAGCCACACGTTGTCGCCCATATCAATCACCGAGCAATCCAACAACACGACGTTGAAATTAGTGTAGAAGTTGTCCCCTGCCTTAATGTTGTAACCGTAATCAATGTACAAGGGCGGTTCTACAAAGGGCGACTTTCCCACGCGACCGAAGATTTTCCGGATGTACTCCTCCCGGGCCAGAATAAACGCTTTGACATCGGGAAAGTGGCGCAGGCGCATCTCTGAATACTCAAACATTTTTTCGCTGGCCTCGAGGCGGTGCTGCAAATATTCCGGTTTCCAAGGTGCGTAGCTCATTCCGCTAATCATCTTGTCGTAGTTGTCGTCAGCAGGGAGACCCTGCAGGTTCTTTCGGGCCCATGCAACAAGATCCTTATCAACTTCGCTTTTAATTACGCTGCGACCAGACATGGCGCTGCTACCCAAGTGCTTCGTGGCTCTCCACAATGTGGACAACCTTGGAGGCCTGCAAGAACATCACATGACTGTTATCAGCAACATGACGTGAAAAATTATGAAGAGATTCTCAAAACCAGGTTGGTGAGACAATCATGTGGTTAATGGGCCGAAGCAGTCGCGAACACTTTGATTTCCTAAGATTCTAGTGCCGTATTGAAGTTGCATCTACTACAGCCTATGAAGCAGCCATTTAAATTTTCTTTCTTCCCTTTGCCAAACTTTCGATCGATCGTCCCCTACGTAGCAGTCGGGCGACAGTTTATTATATAAGAGAAATAAAGTCTCTCTCTCGTAATGCTCAGGGTGCCGATGTCCGCGCGTTTCGTGACAAGAAAATTTAGAGCGAATGCTCACGTGTCACGTGTACTCGGCGGTAGTTGAATTACGTGTCGGCGGGGAGTCGGCGATAACTATCGCGGGATGGGCGCTCACCGTTAGGTCCCAACCCACACTGAGCGGACCCATGACTAACTTCGCCGTGGGGATCGAAACTTTTCACGATGGCGTGGGAAGCATGGTTAAATAGGAAAACGTAGATCGAGCGATTGGCAGGCCGCTTGACCACTAGTTTACTGGTTTCGGCTTTAGGGCAACCATAATTAGTGTTTAGACAGTATGAGGATCGTGTCGGCATTCGATCTCTGTGTGTCGCACCGTTCTGTCACGGGCTTCGCCGTATTGGGTTGAGGTATAAATAGAGGGTAAGGGTGGAGGCAGGGGAAAGTTGAAAAACGGACGCTCTGAGCTACTGTTATTGTGTACCTCATGCGTAAACAATGCAGGGCAGACGCCGAGATAAATAATGCAGCCGTCGTAAATTCATCTAGCCGGCACTGGATGGACGCAAAAGCACGGCGTCGGTACTAAAAGGTCATAAAATAGTACCTGAGCACTTTGTTAAAGCTCGCTAGTGATGCCTCATGCCTAGTGTTTCTGCACTGGCATTCACGCTCTTAGGAGGCCTGCGCGCAAAGGGCCGACCGTGGACCATCTTGTGACCGTGTGCAGCTCTTGGGACTAATTAGATACAATGATATAAGCTAACCTAGCCCTGAAACTTAATGCTGCCTCAGCGGCGGCGTTGTTGCAGCACCATAGCTTCAGACACTACAACGCCAGCAAGCGTGTCTGCCGACACCGCCAGCCGGATATGCAACGCTAGCTAAAAATTTTTAAAAAGAGCCTGGCTCGTGTTCGTCAAATTTATCTAAGATCGATCATCGGCTGCCGACATCCGTAGCAGAGTACTCTATGACCGCTATTGGCCATGGCGACCCTGCCACCTTCGGATGCAGGCAGTAAGCATGAGGCCGACCGTCGGTGTCGAGGGATCTACCGCTGCGTTTGTTTTGGCCATTTTTGGGCCAACGCGCTAGGGTTAGAGGGGTCTGCAGAGGGCCATGCATCGGGCAGGTGTTAGAGGAAAATGATGCAGTATTTGTCGTCTAGCAGCGCCGTGATTGGCTGATGCACGCTGCGTAACGACGCCCTGACTGGGTAAACTAGGGTAAAAAACATTGTTTTCCTCCGGGCCAGTCAGCAGTCGATCCCAAACCTACTGGGCTAGGGGAGCACATTTTCGTATTTAACTGCAAAGGGACACATTGCCCCTAGTTTTTCCTGAGCGACCTTCCCTTCGAGACCGCTGGCCTGCACTTATACCCCTTCAAAGGACTCTAGCCAGTTTCTTGGAAAAGAACGGAAAACCACAGCATGTATTCTACGGCAGCTCTGCTTCTTCTGGCCGGCTCTGCCATCGCTGAGCCGCGCAACTTCACAACTAAGCAGCCGACGGGCACTTTCAACCCGGCCGCTGCCACCGCCGTCCAGACGGAGTACCCCAAGGACCACCACATCGTGAGGGGCCGCGTTGTGGACGAGATCTGGACGATCGTTCTCGACAACGCCGACTACGACGATGCCAAGAACAACGCTGACCTGCAGGCTCTCGCCCAGCACGGTCTGTCGCTGGACAACTACTACGCTGTTGAGTCGAACTCTCAGGCGAACTACCTGGCCATGATTTCTGGTGACACCTTCGGTCTCAACGAGGAGCGCTTCGTTTCGCTGCCGTCGAACGTCTCGACGCTTGTCGAGTCCATGGAGGCGGCCCGTGTTCTGTGGGCTCAGTACGCTGAGGACCAGCCGTTCACTGCCTACGACGGCTGGGAGTACCCTGCTGGCAACGCCAACTACAGCCGCGCCAAGAACCCGTTCGTCGCTTTCGACTCGATCATGGAGAACGAGAAGCGCTTTGTCAACCTGCGCTCGCTGGCTACTCTGTCTCAGGACGACGAGAAGCACAAGTTCCCCCAGTGGAGGTTCATCCGCCCCAACCTGCAGCACGACGGTACGAACTCCGATCTTGCCACGGCCGCTAAGTGGGTGCGTGACTTCATTGAGCCTTATGCCACGGACCACAAGCTCTACCACCGTAAGCTTTTCCACATCACGTTCGCTCGCACGTCGTCTAACACTGGCCCCAACCACGTTTACTCGCTGCTGCTGGGTGATATGCACAAGAAGGACCGTGGTGGAAGTGACAAGACTTACTACGACCACTTCTCCATCCCGGCGAGCACTGTCGCCAACTTCGACCTTCCTTCGCTGGGTCGCCACGACTGCAACGCTAACGTGTTCAGCGTTATCAACTACAAGGCCCACCAGAAGAACGATCAGAACCCCGAGATTCCGAACGACTATAACCAGGGTCCTTTCGTTGGCTACCTTTCGGACGCTTCGCTGCAGCTTCCTGTGCCGAACCTGAACTGCGAGGGCCGCGGCCACTCGGGCATCCTGAAGCGCGTCAAGAAGATTTGGAAGAAGGCATCCTACGGATACTACGACTGGGAGGTCAACTACTAATCGTCTTCACCGAGATGTTAATATTGTCCTACCCAAGGACGTTTAGATCTTCATAAGTATTGTTTATCAATAATTAATTCATAGCATTGGATATCTGCGAACGAAGAAGGGGCATCGCTATTATGTGTGGTGAGGCGTCGGTCACTTGCGACCAAACCATTTGTAAATTGCAGCGGTGGGCGCCTCAGCTTGTTGCGAGGATAGCAGGCGAAAAAGACAGTGAGTAGCATTGCCACGCAGGAGGAGCGTAACATGATAGGCCGAGGCGGCCCCGCGTAGGCCGACAAATGCCTCGCTTGGGCAAATAGAGCGAGAACGCAAAGAGAGAATGGGGCCCTGTACCATAGAACAAGCTTCTTCACATTGAGTCTATAACAGCCATGCCCCCTTCCCCCCCTCCAATGCATCGTTCGGATCCGGCGTGGTCCTCCTTCCGTTCCGCAAGAAAAAAAAAATTATAGATGTCGCCGACGCAGTCTCTCAGAGAGCACAATCAGCCAGGGTCTTTCTTAATTGCGAGCAAAAACGAAACGAGGGAGTAAACCTTTTCTTCTGTTTTTATCATAAATTATATGTGCTTGGAGTTAAGCTTAGTTATTTAGCGACCACACGAGTGTAAGTCTTCTGCTTGGAGTGCGTGATGACCGGGGCAATGACACCCTGCTCCTCAAGAGCGCGAAGAGCGCGGCGAGCCAGAGAGCCGTTAACCTTCAGACGGTCGACAAGCACGGAGACAGTGACCAGCTTGTAAGTAGCGGCGTCCTTGAAAATACGGTCGTAAAGAGCCTGGTCAACAACGATGTGGTGCTGGGCCTTTTCACGGGTCTTGCCGGAGTTCCACTTCTTCTTGCGGGCCTTGCCACCAGCCATGGCGGCGGCGGCCTTCTGGGCCTTGGTAGCCTGGATCTTAGGGGCCATTGTGTTGTGGTAAGATCAGACTATTCGTGGTAGTGATTTTTGGATGCGACGGTGGAACCCAGGGGCGGCAGGGCAACCGCGTCGAACAGAGTCGGTCACGTGTAGTTAGGGCTCCTGGGTGTGTCATCAAACGCGTCACTAAGCGTGTCAGCCCGCGCATGCCCGTCTTGGCGGCGGCGCCTCGCAGCCACAGCGCAGGAAGCTCGCATGGACATACTCTGGGGCCCCAGTGCCTCTATACCTAGTACAGAATCGCTTCTGAGTGGCAAAGTGTCTCTACATTCAAGCACGACGGCAGCGTCCTTGCCGGCTCGCTGTGACTAAGCCGCACTGCTTACGCGAGTGGCCCCGATCCTCAGATCTGCTGCCAGGGCACGGGCCGTAACAGGGAAAGCGGCGTTGATAGGAGTATGTAGTGGCCGCTGGGTGTTTACGGTGGTGGGTTTGTGGTGGTAGTAGTAGTAGTAGTAGTGCAACACATCAGCTGTGTGCCCCACCGAAGTAAGCTGCACAGAGCTCGCAACCCGTCTTGTTAACCGGGCTGTAATTAGCTTCGAGACTTGAACATGGCAAAACGCAGAGCCACAGACCAGATCACCAAGGACGGCGCCTTCCAACGCGACGACAGCTCGTCATCGGACGCGGATGACAGCGCGGGTGTGCAGAAGGCAGGTGCCGACGTTATGGCGCGCCGCAAAATTGCTGTGCCGCGCTCGCGGCTAGTGCGCACAGGTGACACGCCTGCCCCGGCACCCGCGAGCTCGGCAAGCCCGTTTGCGTCGCTGAACGCGTCGGCTGCGACGCCAGCGCCAGCGCCAGCGCCAGCAGCGAAGCCCACTGCTGCCAACGCCGCGACACCGTCGAACCCATTTGCATTCCTGAGCAGCTCCAGTGGCGCGGACTCGACGACGACTTCGTCGCTGTTTCCGCAGTCGACGACGACCAGCAGCAGTGGCAGCGACGGCAACAAGCCTACGAGCGCTAACAGTACACATTCGAGCCAGGAGCTCAAGCTGCGCGGGCTGAACTCGAGCTTTGCTGCAAAGATCGCCAAGGCTGACGCGAATAGCCCGTTCGCCGACTGGAGCCACATGTGTGAGAAGTATTTGGCGTACGCGAAGACGGTTGCTGCTGGTACAGCTGCGTCTCCCGTGCCTACGCCGGCGCCAACAAGTGCGACGTTCGGCGCCAGCACGCAGGAGCCCAAGGCCGAGGGTGAGCCTAAGGCTGAGTCCAACGTCAAGCCAACATCGGGGCTAACGGCCTCGGGATTCAAGTTCAATGCTGGTCCTACGTCGGCTGCCACATCTTTCCAGTTCGGCGATAAGAAGATCGACATCAAGGAGAGCACGCAACCCGCAAAGCCGTCTGGCGGCTTTGTGTTTAATGCGAACGGCAAGGGTGAGATCCGCACCGAAGGTGCTGCTAGCAAGACAAATGAGAGCAACGGCAGCGCGAAGCCTCAGAAGCCTCAGTTCACCTTTGGTCAGCTTAGCAACGGTAGTGGCAGTAACGACGATAAAAAGGAGAAGCCAGCCACGCCCGTAGCATTAGGCAGCGGTTCTCAGCAGCCTGGCAACAAGCCACAGTTCACGTTCGGGAACAGTCGCAGCAGCGATGATGCGAAGCCCACGTTCTCGTTTGGCGCTACCAAACAAGGTGAGACTGCGAAGCCCGCGTTCTCGTTCGGCGCATCCAAAGAAGCCGAGACTTCGAAGCCTGCGTTTTCTTTCGACGCAGCTAAAGAGGGTGAGACTGCAAAGCCCGCATTCTCGTTCGGCGCATCCAAAGAAGCCGAGACTTCGAAGCCCGCGTTCGCGTTTGCGCCCGATGCAGCTAAAGACGAGACTGTGAAGCCCTCGTTCTCGTTTGGCGCAGCTAAAGAGGGTGACAGTGCGAAGCCGGCATTCGCATTTGGCAAGCCCGCCGACAACGAGCCATCGAAGGGCGAGTCGAAGCCCACCTTTTCATTTGGCGCCCCCAAGAGCAGCGGTGACTCGAAGCCTGCGTTCTCGTTTGGCTCTGCTGCTGCATCGTCATCGTCATCTCCCAACACTGCATCTAAGCCTGCGTTTTCATTTGGCGCGAAGGACGAGTCGAAGCCGAGTTTCTCATTTGGAGCCCCCGCTAGCTCAGATGGCGCGAAGCCCAAGTTCTCGTTTGGCAGTAGCAATGGCAGTAGCGGCAGTGGCAGCGGCAGCGGCAGCACCAGCCCCGGTCATAAATCCAGCCTCTCATTTGGCACTGGTGTGAACCCGTTTGGCTCGACGCAGAGCGATGCCACGTGGAAGCCTGGCAATGCCGTTAACATAGTGCCTGCCGATACTGCCAGCTCAAGCGCCGGCGGGGAAGACCAGCAAGCCGGCGACGGGGAGCCCAGCGAAGAGCAGACGGACCCGCAGACGGATCTGGGCGGGCCAGGGCCTGGCGAGGAGAATGAAGAGTCCGTTTACGAGAAGAAGGCTAAGCTTTTTGAGCTTGTTTCGGGTGAGTACAAGACCTTGGGCCTGGGAATGCTGCGTGTCCTTGTGCACAAAGAGAACAAGAAGGCGCGCGCGTTGTTGCGAGCCGAGGGGTCTGGCCGCGTGCTTTTGAACGTCATGCTGCGCAAAGAGTTCAACTACACAGTCGTTGGCAAGGGCCAGGTCAAAGTGCTGGACGTGAAGTCTGGCACGGACGCGCCAACGGTATACCTCATCCGAGTGAAGACCGAGGAGGACGGCAATGCGCTTAAAGATAAGCTTGAGGAGGTGAAGCACTGAAATAGCGCCGTTGCCCAGCATATTTATTGCCAAGAATTGTAATTTAGTAAAGCATAGTTCGTGATGCCGGATGTCCACGGGCAGCGCACTGGCTCGCCTTGCCAACAAGAGAGCACCACACAGTGCTTCGGGGTTGAAGAACGTGTTCTAACAAAGATTGGCGCAGTCAAGGTTCTAGGCACACATGATTAGCTAGGCTGGCAATAGATAGATGTCTTTTACACATGGTCGACCTACAAGCACGCGGCAAACACATGGTCACTCAACTGCTCTGGCTTGGCGTTGTGTTGTGTTGTATTTAATATGAATTCCTCACACACTGTGTATACACACATTTGTGTACATGTGAGTGTGTGTGTGTGTGGGGGCCCGCGCGTGGAGCTGCTCCGCATGAGAGAATGACTCACGTCACGTGACAGAGCGCCGCTACCCTGGCCCCCACCCTCCTCCGCTTGAGAAAGTGAAATTTGTAAAAAGAAAAGAGTAATAAGATAGACAGCGGTTAACAACTCACACAATTCGCTGCGGAATGTTGGTGAGTCGGGCCTACGCAGGTAATTGCGCATGGCGAAGGGCGCTGAATGCGCCTGTGCTGCAGCGCCTTGCCCACACCATTTCTCCGACGTCGAAGGTGCCCTCGCCGGCATCGGCGCAGCAGACAAAGAGCATGCCCATCAGCGAAGAGAGCACGGACCCAAAGGTGCGGCCCACACCAGCGCCCAGCTTCTACCGCGAAACGTCCCCGGCCGACGCGGACCGGGGCAAGGCGCTGGACGATTCGATGATCGGCCTCACGGGCGGCCAGATTTTCCACGAAATGATGCTGCGCCACAACGTGGACACGGTGTTCGGCTACTCCGGTGGCGCCATTCTGCCCGTCTTTGACGGTATTTATAACTCGGACAAGTTCCGCTTCATCATGCCGCGGCACGAGCAGGGCGCCGGCCACATGGCCGAGGGCTATGCGCGGGCCACGGGCAAGGCCGGCGTTGTGATTGTCACGTCCGGCCCCGGCGCCACCAATGTTGTGACGCCCATGCAGGACGCACTGAGCGATGGCACGCCAATGGTGGTTTTCACGGGCCAGGTCGCGACGTCGGCCATCGGCACGGACGCGTTCCAGGAGGCCGACGTCGTAGGCATCACGCGCAGCTGCACTAAGTGGGCTGTCATGGTGAAGAGCATCGAGGAGATGCCGAAGCGCATCAACGAGGCGTTTGAGATTGCCACGAGCGGCCGTCCCGGGCCCGTGCTCGTGGACCTGCCCAAGGACGTGACCGGCGGTGTGCTGAAGCGCGCCATTCCTACGGAGACGACGATTCCCTCGCGGCTGCTTGCGGACCTGAGCTCTACTGCTGCCGCGCAGTCGATGGTCCAGGACTCACTGGTGCGCGCGGCGGAGCTGGTGAACAACGCGAAGCGCCCGCTGCTGCTCGTGGGCAACGGCATCATGGCTGCTGGCGCCGAGACGGCCAAGTTTGTTACTGACATCGCTGAGAAGGCACAGATTCCTGTGGCCACAACGCTGCACGGCCTGGGCGCCTTTGACGAGGAGAGCCCGCTGGCGCTGCGCATGGTGGGCATGCACGGCGCGTGGTACGCAAACAAGGCGTTGCAGAGCGCGGACGTCATTGTTGCGCTTGGAGCGCGGTTCGACGAGCGCGTGACTGGCAAGATCTCTGCCTTTGCGCCCGAAGCGCGCGCGGCAGCTCTCGAGGGCCGCGGCGGTATTGTACACTTCGAGATCCAGCCCAAGAACATCTCGAAGGTTGTTGAGGCCACTGAGGCGATCGAGGGCGACCTAGCCGAGACGCTGCCACTGTTTGCGCCGCTGGTCGAGCCTTTGCAGGAGCGCGCCGAGTGGCTGGGCCAGATCCAGGCCTGGCGCGAGAAGCACCCGTTCTGCTACGAAAAGGACGACCCCAACGAGGCGATTCGCCCGCAGACGGTCATCACTACGCTCTCGGACGTGTGCAAGGACGTGAAGGACCGCGTCTTGATTGCCACGGGTGTTGGCCAGCATCAGATGTGGGCGGCGCAGTTCTTCAAGTTCAAGCACCCGCGCTCCATCATCACTTCCGGCGGCCTGGGCACCATGGGCTACGGTCTTCCGGCGGCGATTGGCGCCAAGGTGGGTCGCCCCGAGGCGATTGTCATCGACGTTGACGGCGACGCGTCGTTCAACATGACGCTATCGGAGCTCGGGACAGCGGCTATGTACAACATTCCCATCAAGGTGATTGTGTTCAACAACGAGGAACAGGGCATGGTCACGCAGTGGCAGTCGCTCTTCTATGAGGACCGCTTCAGCCACACGCACCAGGTCAACCCGAACTTCATGAAGCTGGCCGAGGCGATGGACGTCGAGGGCATCCGCATCGAGCGCCTTGACGAGCTGAAGCCGGGCCTCGAGAAGATGATGGCCACAACGCGGCCTGTACTGGTGGAGGTGCTTGTGGACAAGAAGGTACCGGTGCTGCCGCTCGTGCCCGGTGGTAAGAGCCTGGATGAGGGCATTGTTTACGACGAGAATGTGGAGAACGAGCGCAAGCGCCTGCGCGCGGAGCGCATGGCTCGCCTCGCGGCAAAGGAGCGCCGCGAATACGACGGCTAAAAAGTGCATGCAGCAATTAGGTCTTTTTTAACAAGTGATACTTGAGTCCCCCCTTTTTTTTTTGCCCCATAATTATATATAAATACATTTTCGCTATGAGGGCTCGCGGTCTGGTGTCCAGAAAGCGCTGTCTGGCGTTCGGCAAGTGCTGCTTGGCTTCCTACTGGTGCTGTTTGGCGCCCTACGAGTGCTGGCCAGCGTCCTGGAAGCGCTGTCTGGCGTCCTGAAAGACATGGTTGGCGTCCCGTGCGAGTTTGGCATCGAGTGAGCGTGTCCACAGCTCCGCTGCGGGGCTGCGCAGCAAGGCAGTGCAGTAACGCTCAAAAACGGAGCGCGGACTCGCGTGTGCTGGCTGTCGCGGCTGGCTGATGGGCCAGGCCGCAGGCGCGCTCAGCCCGAAGCGGCGCAAGTCTAAGGCTCGGCCATGCAAGCCAGGTTTTCATCTAAACGTTAAGCTATCTAGTTTTAGTGAGCATCCAGCTCCTCGGCGCTCTCAATGGGGAACCAGTCCGCGCCCGCGGCCGGCGCAGAGCCCTCCTGGGCCGGCGCAGCAGACCCCTCGACCTCGACGGTCTCCTTAGCATACGAGTCAAGCTGCGCCACGTCGACCTCCTCGCCAGGCACCTTTGCCGGGCTCGGGGTCTTCCAGGTCAGCACGCTGCCCTCGGCGTCCTTGTCTGTGAGCGGGCGCGGCTTGAACGCCTTGACCTCCGACGAGTACAGGTCCTGGATCAGATCACGGCGGACAGAGGAGACGTGCAGCGTGCGGCGCGACGCAGCGCCTGCGATTCTCGGCGTGGCCCTCAAAACCCTCGACAGCATTTTTTTGTGTGTGTGGAGGAGTCGGCTGGTGTGTGGGCTTGACCAATCCTGATGAGCGCTCAGCGGCGTGACTAAGCGGCCTCCCACCGGCGCTCGGTCATACGCCTAGCAGGCGCGCGGGTCATGTGCTTGCTGGGTGGCCGCGCGTGGCAGCAGCGCTTTTGAGGCTAGCCGGCCAGACTGGCTGGCTGGCGTGTCTGGCGGGCGGGCGGGCGGCGCTGGTGCGGGGTGGCTGCGCGCTGTTCCAGCATTTGCTGCGGGACTTGCTAAGTGAAGCAGTTTATTTTTACGTCAATCAACTTGGAACGGCTAGCAAAAATACTGCCTCTATATGCGACACTTTGCGCTGGACGTTGTGCTCTGCGTTTAGTCGCGCCGACACTGCGTCCACGATCCACAATCTACGATCTATCTCTTGATCCATTTGCCCTAGTGCTCGCAAGCGCATGTCTGGCATCGCTAGTGCTGCGCATGGGCACAGCTTTACGGTCCCCACTTTTACAGATAGCCCCGGCGCCTTGCTCAGCCCCCTACCTACGCAGCGCGCTCATCTCTCGTCTTAGCCGGCGGTGCGTTCCATGTACATTGTTATCAGATAACGGCTACCCGAACCCTGCGATTCCGACCGCGCCTTTAGGGGTCCCCTCCCCCACCTTCTCGGCTATTACTACCCCTACCAGCGCTAGCGGTTTCAAGAAACCTGTTGATTCATGGCGTTGGCTCGAGCACGACTAGCGCTCTTACGTCCGGCGGCGCGCCGGTTCCACGCGTTAGCTCCGCGCCGCTACGACTTCCACTTCCCCACATCGCACGCCGCCATTCAGAACCCCCAGGACACGCCGCTGTTCCGCGACAACCAGTTCGTGACATCGCAGGCCAGCGAGTGGATAGACGTGCACGACCCGGCCACAAACCAGCTGGTCACGCGCGTGCCGCAGGCCACGGACGCCGAGCTCGAGGCCGCCGTTGCCAGCGCGCAGGCCGCGTTTGAGGAGTTCCGCACAAGCACCGTCATCAAGCGCCAGCAGATCGCGTTCCGGCTCGCGCAGCTTGTGCGCGACAATATGGACAGGCTGGCGCAGCTCATTGTCATCGAGCAGGGCAAGACGTTTGCCGACGCGAAGGGCGACGTGCTGCGCGGCCTGCAGGTCGCCGAGGCTGCCTGCGCAGCGCCGCAGGACCTGGCCGGCAGCGTTCTCGAGGTCAGCCAGGGCATGGAGACGCGCATGTACCGCGAGCCCCTGGGCGTTGTTGCGGCCATCTGCCCGTTCAACTTCCCGGCCATGATCCCGCTGTGGAGCCTGCCGCTCGCCATCGTCACGGGCAACACGCTCGTGCTCAAGCCCAGCGAGCGCGACCCAGGCGCGGCTATGTATATTGCTGAGCTCGCGCGCCAGGCTGGCTGCCCGCCGGGCGTCGTCAATATTGTCCATGGCCAGCACCGCGCCGTCGACTTCATTCTTGACCACAAGGACATCAAGGCGATCTCGTTCGTCGGTAGCGACAAGGCCGGCGAGTACATCTACACGCGGGGCACGGCTAATGGCAAGCGCGTGCAGGCGAACCTCGGCGCCAAGAACCACGCCATTGTTGTTCCCGACGCTAACAAGAACCGCACCGTCAGTGCTGTCGCCGGGGCTGCGTTCGGGGCTGCTGGACAGCGCTGCATGGCGCTCTCCGTGCTCGTCACCGTGGGCCCTGCCCGCGAATGGGTGAGCGACGTCGTGGCTGCCGCAAAGCAGCTCAAGGTCGGCGGGGGCTTCGATAGCGGCGCTGATCTGGGGCCCGTCATCTCGCAGCACTCGAAGCAGCGCATTGTTGATCTGATCTCCTCCGCCGAGCAGGAGGGCGCCACTATCGCTCTGGACGGCCGCGACTTCCAGCACCCAGACTACCCGCATGGCTACTTCGTGGGACCCACCGTAATCACGGGCGTCAAGCCGGGCATGAAGGTGTACGATCAGGAGATCTTCGGTCCCGTATTGGTCGTCTGCGAGACGGAGACTGTGGACGAGGCCATCAAGCTTGTCAACAGCAACCCTTACGGCAACGGCGCTGCTATGTTCACGCAGTCCGGCGCCATTGCATACAAGTTCCAGCGCGAAATTGAAGCTGGCCAGGTCGGCATCAATGTGCCTATCCCCGTGCCGCTACCCATGTTCTCATTCACTGGAAATAAGAAATCGTTCCTGGGCGACGCAAACTTCTATGGCAAGGCGGGTTTGTACTTCCTGACGCAGTATAAAACAGTAACATCTCTATGGAACGGAGAGGACGCGGGTATCCAGGAGAAACAGGTGGTCATGCCGACGCAACATTAGTATCTTGTTTTAATGTCATCATCTACTTAATGTCTTACGCTTTTCAAGCCATCTCCGCTGTTGAGAGTAGTCTCAAACCTTTTTCAATTCTACGCGGCGGCGTTGTGGAGAGAGCTAGTGTATTTAGGCGGCATGTTCTTAATAAATAGCGTGCGCCAGTAAGTTGAAACAACCTACGAAGTTATCCTACAATGCGCATGCTTGACTATTATTACTCACGGCCGCGGAAAGCTATCAGCACAATGGCGGCGCTAAAGAACGTTGTCTGCAACGAATGCTCTTGAATGACGCAGTTGCTTGTGTTCATAATATCACACACAATCATGAATAAAAGCCGGGATAATCAGGCTATATTAATTATGATATATACGTGAAGAAAGTATGGACATAGCTCGTAAGCGCAAATTTGGCCGCCGCCGCCGCCTTGTCTAGCACCAAAACTTGAAAATGCGGTACCACCAAGCGCTGTTCCGGATGCGTGCCTTTTCCTGCTCGTTCTCGAGAATAAGCTGCTCAGTATCAACTTCGCGACGGCCGCTATCAAGGTCCATGTCTTTGGCACGGACAAATAGGGTCCAGTCCTTGAAGTAGATTTTGCCGACGATAACGAAGACAATAACGATGGGAACCGACAGATACGCCTGGAAGAAATCGGAGGCATTCGGCGAGCCACCAACAGGGAAGAGGGCAATCCAGAACTGCAGCCCCACAATGGCCGCGTTGATGCCGAAGCCGACGATCGAGCCGTATACACCAGCTCCCGCTTTGAAGACGAGCTCATCAGTCGAGCGGCCCTGTCTTGCCATGCCCATACGGAATCGAATATGCGCAAGGTTGACTGAGCCCCAGGTGAAGATTGTCGAAAGACCAGACAAAGCCAGCATCCAGTTGAATACCTCGGGGTAAACCTTGTCGGCAACTAGGAAACAGAGCAGACCGATGATAGCAGTGCAGAGAATGCCCACCAACGGACGACCCTCTCTGTCAATGTATCCCATAAAGCGCGGCGCAAATCCCTGCGCGGCCATAGCTGCAATAGTACGCGATGACGCATAGACACATGCGTTACCCACCGACAGCACAGAGATGAGGATGACGACGTTGAATACGGAGGGCAGGCCCGAAACGCCAGCCCGCTTAATCGCGATGACAAACGGCGAGGCTCGGCCGTCAGAAGTGGTTCCCAAGCGCGGGTCCGTGTAGGGAACCATGCAGCCCACGATGGTTAGCGACACAATGTAAAACAGCACAATACGCCAAAAGACTTGCTTGACCGCCTTCGGTAGGGTCTGCTTGGGGTTAGCAGTCTCGGCAGCGGCAAGGCCACTCAGCTCTGTACCGCTGAACGCAAACGCTGCGTTGACAAGCACGCTGAATACACCCTTCGCACCATGAGAAAACGCTCCGGGGTGGTGCCAGTACCTGCCTCCAATGTACTCATGTTGGGGTCCTCCTCCGGCAGTGATAACAATTCCGAAGATACAGAAACCGATAACAGCTGCGACCTTGATTATGGAGAACACAAACTCACCCTCACCATAGCCTCGAGCACCGAAGAGATTCAAAACCACACAAATTGTGTAAAACAGGGACACCCACGCCGCCTTATTTACCCGTGTTGCGCCATTATTGTCGCCATCCCAGTAGCTGATGGTCACTGCTGTTGCAATAAGCTCCAGAGGGAAGGTGACGATATAGTTCAAAATGTAATTCCAACCCATGGCAAACCCCCATGACTTGTTGAGAAATCGAGTTGAGTACTGGGCAAAGGCGCCTTGCACTGGGAATCGTACGGCCATTTCACCTAGCGCGTGCATCGTGCAAAACAACATGATGCCGATGATTCCAAAGCCAATGACGACGGCCGCAGGGCCTCCGGTCACAAATGAGTTACCGCTACCGATGAACAGACCCGAGCCAATCGAACCACCAATGGCGATCATCTGCAAGTGCCTGTTTTTGAGGCTGCGCTTGAGTGGTGCTCGTGACGTGAGGTATGCTTGGATCTCAGCAGGGGTCATATTTTCGGTGTCAATATTGGACAGATCCGCCCGCCTGAAGCCGTCAGCTACGTTCTTAACATATCCCTTCACGCCTGTGCGGTGCCCTTGGCCGGGGTGCAGGTCTGTCTCGCTCGGAGGCGGCGACATCACACTCTCGACGCTGCCTTCGGCAACGTCAGTGCCATATTGTTTCTGCGGCGCGGCTTTCTCGGGGTCCATCTTGAAGTCGGCCGGGATAACAAGCGGGCGCGCGAGCGAGATATAGGGCGCAGTGGGATGATCGCTTTATAAGAAGAATGCGACGCGAAGCAACGCACTCAAAACGAGTTATCTTATCTTATCTGGGCAAGGTTTGGCTCTCTTGTCTTCTAAGCACATACTGCTATCGGCAGAAGTCATGCGAAATTTCTCGTATAACGGAACTGCGCATGGGGCTACTACGCACACTGGTCACTTGAGCTGGGCGCCTGTAAAGTTCAGGATTTCACGATGACCAAAGTTCAGGCTCGAGAGCCAGCTGAGTATTTTTTCAGTCGCTCTTCATTAACCGCGCCATGAGCGCGAGCTCATTTTGGCCCACCTGAACGGCGTGCTTGGGCTCTGGCAGAAGCGGCCAGTCCGTACGCTCAGCCTCACCGTTCCAGCGCTAGTCTTCGAGCCTCTGAGGAGACCCCTCTCCCCCTCCGCCCCTCTTGCCGAACCCTTCATGTACGCTATGCAGGTGCCTTGTCCTGTCTGTGTGACATTTACTCTTATGCACGAATAACATGCTGCAGGCGACAATGCAGTGCTTTGAGATCTACATGTGACGTACGTACACTCGCGAAGACCATTATGCACGCTTATCTGCGACGGTCGTACCTTACACGAGTGTAGCGGAAACTCAGTCGCATTTCCCCCTGAGGAGTGTGGAACTGAGCATCTGGTCTTATCGTATATGCGACTGAAACTTAATCTTGTTTAGGTTAAGGGTAGTGCTACAGCATCGCCCCAGTAGTCACACCATCTTGAACCGTGGTCGGCTCTAGAAAACCTGGTGCACGGCTTGGTGCTAAAATATCTGCCGTCATGTCGTCTCGACTACTTCTGTGCTTCCGGCTCGCCCGCCCTTTACGTCTTCAGGAGGCTTTTGTGGCCAAAGATCACGTTAATGTTCATTCTGTTAATCATTTGTGAGTATGTCGTGATTTGCGGCTTTTCCCAACTGTCGACGCTCTGTCAATATAGAGAGATATGTTGGAAATGTACAGAAGCTAACCAATGACTGGCCTGGTGCCCAAAAACGCTGAGCAGTAAGCAGCAGGCATGGCCCCTTGTGCCACATGTGAACAAACCCTCCTGGCCATTGAAAGCTTGGCTGGGGCTGGGGCTGGGGCTGGGTCGTGTTAGTTATTGTTGGAAACTGTAGCGGCAGACCAGGATATAGAGGGAATTCAGACAAGAGTCGCCCATTTCCTCGGGCTACGCGGCTGGCTCAAGGGGCGTCGAGAGTTCCTATTTATCTTTGACGAGCTAACCTGCCGAGCTGCGAGGCACAGAGGCTTTTGTCTGCCACCCTCGAATGTGCCGCCGCATTTGGCCGCACTGCGTGTGTGACAGTTGCTCATGGTGGTAAGTCGGGGAGGGAGGACCCGACTTAGCCTAGCTTCAAAGTGGCTAGCAATAATTGTTGCGGCTAATTATTATTATTAGCATACATGTACAGGTATTCTCCCTTTAAAGCCAACCGTGAAGTTGTGGCTGACCAGAATGCTGGCGTTCTGCACTCCCCGCGTGAGATGCGGGGGCCGAGCACAACGCCAAGCCTAGCTGATACAGGGGTTTTTTGAAACAGATAGGGGTTAGGTTTATGTGGCGCCTCGTACTCATCTTCGGACCTGCTGAAACGAAGGGCCAGTTGCAATTCCCAAAACGCCACATTGCTCGTACTATCTATGACTTGGGAGCGACCATCAGGGCGCGCGCTCATTCAAGATAGTGCTGGCACATGCAGGCGAGTCACTTTCCACATGGGTCACTCGCAACGCGAGTCACATTGACAAAAAGTAGGTTAATTATTATCAGACAAAGAGTGGATTAAAGCCGACTTCTATCCATGAATCGCATCCGCGTTTGGTGAGCGGTGGTTAATTCATTGTCTGCCGACAATAGTAGTATATCATCGCGTTTAATCGTTCCTGAATAAGTAGATATCACTTTCTCAGCTTTCATTGTTCAACAGACTGACATTATATGGGCGTTTCTAGTCTTGGACACCGTTCAATTGCTATCTTGTGCTTCAGCTTTTTTAATGGACACCGTGCTATGTCGCAGAGCGACGAAAAGAAGAACCACCGCCTTACAACTGCGAAACCATGTAGATTTGACCTTCCTAATAAGATTTTGTGACAGTAGTTGATATGTGAGGCGGAGGCGAAGCTTCATGAAGGTGTAATTGTGAGTTTGGCCGAGGCCATGCTTTTCACCATGCACAGCTTTTATAGTTGACTAGGCCAGGTTGTCCAAGTTCATCGCATCCCTGTAGCATGATTGTGGTAACTTCTCTTCGAGATATGCGTGTGATCTGGCGGAGAGGAACATAGTCGTCTCTTTAGGCTGCTTAAGGGGAAGATTTATTGACATCTTAATGAGACTGCAAACTTATAAGTAGCGACACTATGGCCTATTACGAACTTTGTGGGTAGACGATGCATTTTACTAATTTCTTGTCAGTCATGCGCAGAGGCCTAGAAAGGGTATTCTTTGTTGTCATCTGAGCCCTCGTTTTACATTTGTGTGCTCTTTGGAGTAATAAGCTCGCGTTTAGTCCAGCAGAAGTATTTCATGACATTCTTGCCTGTTTGTAAGCTCATGCGGGATCAAGGTTCTGACGCACACACACATGCAGGCTTTCCGCGGGCCCTAGCCCCTAGACGCTCTTTGATCGATATAATCAATGTGTCCTCCGTTTTTTTTTTCGCGGTTGCAATAGAAATGTCTGCGCGTAGCGTCAAATTGTACAGCTTGATTGAAGTGGCATCACCCTCTGAGACCTGTCCCATTGGGTCCAGATCAAGCGCTAGTGACAGTACAGGCAATTCAGCTACCACTCGTTCTTCGACGAACAACCTTCGAGGAGGATCCCAGCTCGGACAGACTAACAAAACCCACAAAAAGCCTGATATCTCCCTTGATGTAAGTGACTTGACCAAAAAGAGGTTTGCTGAACGCACTCGACTGGACTTAAAAGGGACTTACACGTGTGACTCTCCAGCTATTCAGGGCCTCTTATCTACAATTAGTAGTAAGCCACCGCGTCGCTCGAGAGAAACGATCAAGACATACACATAATGCTTCAAGAGAGAGCTGCCTGAGTTCCTGCGTGGCTTCTTGACCCTCCTTGAATATTTTACGAAGTGCATGACACAAGGCATCGACTCACCTCAGGTATGCCAGTTTTTAAAGCTGCGGGAACTGCTATTGTTCCCTACACTGGACCATTCACTTCCTGAAAGCGGCGGGCAAGCTGCATCAGTCGGCATCCCTGAGTCAATTCGAAAGAAAATGCCAACATCTGACGTGGAACGTGACTTATTGCGAGGGATAGTAAGAGCAGCCAACCAATTGAGGGCTTTACTCTCAATCCTAGCCGATCGTGAAATCCTGTATCCTGCTACGTCTGCCGTGAAGGTAACTCGATATCTGTGTGATTCAAAGCAGCGCAACTATCTAATGGCTGACAAGCTAAATCTGGTGTCTGATGATCCTATTGTCGCCGTCTTACCCGCAACTAAAAGAGTTGATGCCGACAAAATTAGAGAAATATGTCCTTGACCAATCTTTACAGACTTTTGAAAAGATCAGCAGATGTTCTCCAGAGCGAGATCAAGGCGCTGGTTTTCCAACTTCAACCATCAAGGGAATTGGAAGATTGCTTATTGGATGATCAAGAAGACTTCATCCTATTTGCCACCTTGGAAGAAAATGCAGAGGCAATGCTGCTTCGAGCACGTATATCAAGCTTATTTTTACAGCGTGAGCCCACTGTATGGTCTGAACTGCGTCCAAATTTGAGAAAGGAGGCCCAATGGTTTGATGCTCAGCATCGAGGGTTTGATTCTGAGTTCACGTGTGACGTTGAAATAATGGTGAAGGAATTCCAAGAATTTGAGTATCACCTACGACAGTTGAAGAAAAGTTCGGTCTCAGATCCCTTGCTTGGGCGACTCGTCAATCTACCAATTCTGGACGCACCTTGCATGGATGAGATTAATCCTGCCTTGGTTATTCTTCCTGACTTAGAGGAATCGCGTCTTCCCACGACTAAAGTCGAGCATGACATTTTGCGCGTTACAATCAAGGTGGCCAGAAAAGCTGCATTCCTTGCACAACTGGCTCTTAAGCAGAGCATAAATCCTTCTTCTGCCTTATCGATAGATCGCATGAATGAATTTGTGGGCACCTTGATAGAAGAGGAAACTGAAAAAAGGCGTTTATTAGACTGTTTAGTGAGTGATGATAGTCTTCTTTCCCAACGTAAAGCACGTCATAGATTTGTTACCTACCAAACATACTCCAACCCTCAGCGGGAATCGGCTGATAGTCTCCTTGTGCATCAAACCTTACTGCTGGAGGCTTTGAGAGATCTTCAAAAAGACTTTGAAAAACTGATTGTCAAAGCCCTCAGTGAAGGTGCTTTTTTTAAAGAGTGCGAGTGGGCAGCGCATCTTGCTGGGATCCGGAAAAGTCGTAGTGGGAACTGGATGTGGGCTGATTCTGGCACTGAGCCTACCCAGCACCTGAACAGCTTTGAGGGAAGTGAAATTGAGCTTCGGATGTCACAGTCTTTGCTTCTTGCTCAGCTTGAGATCTATATGTTGGATTTGGATATCAAATATTGGACACAAAAGGACGGAGCGTAGGGCAAACGCTTTTGAGTTACGCGATGTTTGTTTTACGCAAAGAAGTGTTTTGTGAAAGGTGCAATCTCTTTGCCGCATTGGCTTGAGTGAGCAAAGACTCGACTCGTGTCTGGGCAACCAAAGTTTTGGCGACATCAAAAACATTACATGCCCTATGATGCGACCAACTGCTGGGGCCGCGAGAGAATTGGAGACATCGGGAAATGCTTGTACTTCCTTGCAGCTGCTACTAGCAACTCCAGTGTGTTGGTTAGCTGAATAAGTGATACTTACCTCGGTAGCGCTTCGAGTAGCCCGCTGCTTTCTTCGAGGTCAGGAAAGTGCAGCCGGTCGACGCTATGAATCATTCAATGAGCAGCACACTTCTCCTTTGGAACCTTGACCAATAGCCGCACGTTTCATCCCAAATCTGCCCCACGCGGTATTGAAGTGGCATCTCCGTGCTTAATCCTTTGCCTTTTTTTAAGAGACGGTGCGTGCGGGAGCCGCACTAGCCTGATGTACTCCCTTACCCTTTGGGTGAGGGTATTCGAGTAGCCACCCCGGTCGGTAATTTTAGTTAGCCAAATCTTTTTACTACGATAGGCTCACACTTGTAGACATGACCTAATGCAGTACTTCAGTTTTTGGTGTTCTTCAGCCCGCTGGCGGCAATCGAGTTCTATTCCATCAACAACACCTCGTTCACATGTGGCTGTAAGATTCAAGGTACGTCCAAGCTGTGATTATGCCTTTTTACATGGATTCTGAACCTGTTCGCTACCTGATTGGGTCCATTGATTTGTTCCATGAGTTAAGGACGTGATCTGTTGTTGGCTATTTTGCCATTGCTTCCCTCCGTGTCTCTTTCCACGAGCACGATGACGCAAGTAAGTACCGTTGCAGTCCATGGCTGACATAGATGGATCTTTATCTACTTCGCGCTTGTTTGGCGTCTGGTGGAAGGTAAAAAGCACAACGGGTGCGTTGTATTTGTAAAGGTCAACCACTGTTGTACCATCGTCCTATTCTGACTTCTATCACGCCATCTATTGTGGCAGTTTTTCTCAGGAAACGGGCTTTTGGTCGGCATTTGGCCACCTTTCCTTGATCTTGTAAGACGCCGTTACGTACAATCGGGTTGCTGCTCCCTGCTTCCCAGATGGTGGTTATGCGAGTTACTTTGGCATCACATATGTATGTATACCTTTGGATGCAACTTTCAATGAGAAAGTGGAAACAACGAGGAATCGGCCACCAGAGGCAACAACTAGAGGGCCACAGTTTAATAGCAACAGCTCGGAACTAGAACTGTAAAAGCTTCGTTAATAGCGTTGGGCCTGCGTCCTACGTCAAGCACAAGTGAAAGTCTAAGAAGCGAAATGCTTGTGGAGGTACTCGTGCCTGCCAAACCATAAAAGGGAAGGAAGCTATATATAGCGCATCTCCACGCCAGAGAGAACGAGTGAGGAGCGCGGAACCGCATTTCCAAGCATCGGCCAGCAGAGCTGGGCAAGGGCGACGAGCCTGCCACTTTACAGCACGAGCAGGGAATCCAGTTGGAAAGACAGGCAGACAACCAAACGAACATACAGCTCCGGCGCAAAAGACAGCCATGACCAAAACACTGTTGGAGCTAGTGAGCATTGTCGACAACTCTCCGTACGCGGGCACGCCCGATGGAGTGTACCGCTTTTTTACTCACGATTGTGTGCTGATTGGGAAAGTTGCGCCGAGCGTAGTCCCCGAGCTCGAAACGGTCACATTTTTGCGAGTGGACCATTCCCAGAAATCGATACATGTCGCAGACACGGCTGGTCTAAGCGAACGGTTCGCCTCTTTGTGTGCGAAGTGGCGATCGGCAAAGACCTTCCAGTGCCTTGAAGGCTGGCGCGACGAACTCTACGCTGTATACACGACTCGCGGCACCAAATACTTCGACATCGAGCGGTCTGCGGCGGCCCTGTTTGGCCTGGTCACGTATGGATGTCACATCACGGGCCACGATCCCGCCACGCGCAGGGTGTGGGTTCCCCGGCGGTCGTACCACAAGCAAACATACCCAGGAATGCTCGACAACACGGTCGCGGGTGGCCTGGGCGATGGTCTGGGGTTCTGGGCCACCGCAGTCAAAGAGTGCGGCGAAGAGGCAGGGCTCGCAAGAGAGTACGTTGAGAAGCACTTGCGCCAGGTTGGCGTTGTTAGCTATGAATTTATTGATCCCGCGACTGGGTACTTCCAGCCGGAGGCGGAGTGTGTATACGACCTTGAGATGCCCGCGGGCGTGATGCCGAAGCCCACAGATGGCGAAGTACACGAGTTTCTGCTGCTTGGCTACGACGAGGTGCTGCAGCGCCTGAAGGGTGGCGAGTTCAAGTATAACACGGCGGTTGTGCTCATTGACTTTTTCGTGAGGCACGGCGTCATTACCATCGAGAACGAACCCGAGTATCTTGAGATCGTGGCGCGCAGCCATCGCCGCCTCGAGTACCCTCTGCCGCGCCCGGGCGCAGCTGAACAGATATAGCCTATCGTCGGATGAAGATGACTTGGTCGCCACGCACGAAAAGCATATCACTCGAGTTCTTCGTCGCGCTGATCTGGCTGTTTTCCGCCCAGGAATAAACGGTTTCCTCGCTGTTGCCCAGCACGAGATTGCAGTGCTCGTCGAAGGCGTGGAGCGTGCCGCGGAGCTCGCGGTTATCCCGCAGCTTTACGTGTATTGGCTCGTCCAAGAGCGAGCGGATCATGTCCAGGGGAGCAGACATGTGTGTGCTATTTCTGTGCTAGCAGCTGCGTTGGTGTCGTGGGCTCGCTCTCTCCCAAGAGGGTGGTGGTCCCGAGCAAGAGCCACACACACGGCCAAAATGGGCGGTTTCCTACTGTCCGGCGCTGGCCAATGCTCGCGCCGGTCCGCCAACAGCCAGCGAATGCCTGCATGCGGCAGCCTTGGCCATTGCACTGACAGCGCCGACTAACATGCTTGGCGCTTTTAGATGCAGATCGGCGCTGGCGTGCGTGCTTGTGTGTCCTGCTGACGGCCCCAGATGTCGCGATTAGTCACCTGAAATTTAGTTCTTTCGAACCACGCATTTTGGATCTACCATGCGCAGGTTTAGCACTGCTGCGCCCGTATGGCGACGGTCGCTCAACGTGAAGCCGCTTGTACTGCGGCCACCCGTTGAGCCGAGCGTGAAAGACGTCGTGACGCCGGAGGACCATCCGCTGTGGCAGTTCTTCGGCTCGGGCCGCGAGTACATGCGGCCCACAGCTCAGCTTGAAGACATTGGCAACGCATGGACGGTGCCCATGCTGAGACGTAAGAGTTTCGAGGACCTGCACACACTGTGGTATGTGTGTCTGAAGGAGGACAACCGCCTTGCCCGGGAGTCGCGCCTGCTTGTACAGTACGAGAACGGCCCCAGCGACGACGTGAAGGCCGCGGATAACAAGTTCGAGGACGTGCGACAAATGGTGCGCACAACGATGTGGCGCATCAGGCATGTTTTGAGTGAGCGGTATCATGCGTTCAAGACGGCCGAGACGTTCGAGCTCGGGCCCGAGTACCCGAAGCTGTTGGCCGAGTTCCGCCGCGGGTATCTGGAGGCCGACGCCAACGCCGACAACTTCGTGAACGGACAGCTCGAGCGCTTCCAGTACGCCTTCTTTGGCATCAACCCTCTGCTGGAGGGCAATTTCCCCGAGCCGCGCCTCGTCAAGGGCCTATATACGGTTGCCGACCTGAAGCTCACGCGCTTTGCCGCCGAGCGCTCGGACGTCACAAACGCCAGAGACATCCGCGAGGCCTACCTGCTGTTCACGGCGGAGCCGACCCCCGAGGGCATCGCCGCCGCCGTGAAGACCATCCTCGAGGTGCGGGCTAACAGCGAGCCCATCGCCAAGAGCCAGGACGTTGAGGTGCTTGCCGAACTTATGGCAGCGTCCTCGACGGCGTGAGGTTGCCCGTCGCCACGCGAGACCCACTCTAGCATGTACATACGTTATTATAAGCCGCCCAGTGTGAGGGGGGGCCTTTGCTCTCGGAGCTCACTTGCATGTAACATTCATGCAGATTTGTCGATTGCCGGCGTGTGCAGCAGCGTCTGCCAAGTGCAATTCTAGGACACCGTTTCTCATAGCCAAATTACTTACATAGTCATTACCGCCTTGCCTGCCCAAAGGAAAAAAAAAAGCTCATGGCGAAGGCTCAAGCTCAAGGTCACCGCGGGCCGGCACGGGACCCCAGCGCGACAGCGGCCACAGGATCCAGCGGGCCTTTCCAATAACCAGTCCGGTCGAGATGGGCCCAAACTCGTTGCTGTCGACGGAATGGACGTTGTCGCCCTCTACCCACAGGTGGCTCGGCGGAACCTGCACTTGTGCCTTTGGATACGTGCTCAACTCGCGCGGGGTTATTACGGCGCCCGAAGTACCCAGGACCCGCTTGATGAGGACCCTATCGGGGTTCTCGGGCGATCTCAGCAGCACGACGTCACCCACTCGGAAGCTGTCCGAGCTATGAAGACCGTACATTTGCACCGCCACGAGGTCGCGCCGGCCCAGCGACGAATCCGGGTTCAGCGACGGCTGCATTGACCGGCCCTGGATCCACGTCAGCTGCCCACATGTCTGGTTAAACGTCATGGCCACCGGTACCCAGCTGAGGGACCAAAGTGCCGTGCACACGACGCTGGGTCTTCCCATACCGGCGGCTTGTGAACTGAAGGCGGCCTGGTTTTGGCCCAGCTAAATTAGAGGCACATGATACCGTGGGGGAAGATGGAGCAGAGAGGGATACAAACAAGGCGCTGCTCACCAGTCAGTAGTTCAGTGCCTTTTCCACGCGCACAGCCCATCGTCGTGTTCTGAGCGACCGTCCATGGCTGTTCCGAGGTGGCGCACGCCTTTCCTGCAGGGGGTCGTTTCGTATAGGCACTGCCACAGTGGGAAGGCGATAGGGCTAACCACGCTGCGCGGGTTGGGCCAGGGTTCATGCACTGCGGCCGCAAAGAACCGCGAGCGACGCTAATCACAGATCCAGTGAATTCTAGACGTCGCGAGTGCACTATTCGTGCGATGCAGAGCACATATTCACTCCAAAAATCTCATTGTCTCACGCTAAATGAATGACCCGGATGTTTCTAGAATTGCTGCCGCGAAGCTTCCAGCACCTTCGCTACCCACGCTTCGAACCTTCTCGAAAGGCAGAAGTGGAAAGAACCTGACGGAAAGTGCAATGACTAACGGCCCTTACCCACGGGGTGTGGGACTATATAGACGGTACATAATTAGGGACACCATTCTCTCTTCACTAACAAAGTCCAACAAAGAACTTTAATAGAAAACATGACAAACGCAGTTGGTATTGACTTGGGCACCACGTACTCGTGTGTGGCTCACTTCGCAAACGACCGAGTCGAGATCATCGCTAACGACCAGGGTAACCGCACGACGCCCTCGTTCGTTGCATTCACTGACTCGGAGCGCCTTATTGGTGACGCCGCTAAGAACCAGGCCGCCATGAACCCTCATAACACCGTCTTCGACGCTAAGCGTCTTATCGGTCGCAAGCTTGATGACCCGGAGACTCAGAACGACATTAAGCACTTCCCATTCAAGGTTGTGGCTAAGGGCGACAAGCCCGTCATTGAGGTCGAGTTCAAGGGTGAGACTAAGCAGTTCACTCCCGAGGAGATCTCTTCTATGGTTCTCGGTAAGATGAAGGAGACCGCTGAGGGCTACCTTGGTGGCAAGGTTGAGCAGGCTGTTATCACCGTGCCCGCCTACTTCAATGACTCGCAGCGCCAGGCTACGAAGGATGCTGGCACTATCGCTGGTCTGAACGTTCTCCGTATCATCAACGAGCCTACGGCCGCTGCCATTGCTTACGGTCTTGATAAGAAGCAACAGAGCGAGCACAACGTGCTCATCTTCGATCTTGGCGGTGGTACCTTCGATGTCTCTCTTCTGAGCATTGATGACGGTATCTTCGAGGTCAAGTCCACTGCTGGTGACACTCACTTGGGTGGTGAGGACTTCGACAACCGTCTTGTCAACCACTTCGTTCAGGAGTTCAAGCGCAAGTACAAGAAGGACATTGCTGGCAACCAGCGTGCTCTGCGCCGTCTGCGCACAGCTTGCGAGCGTGCTAAGCGTGCTCTCTCCTCGTCCACGCAGACTCCTATCGAGATCGACTCGCTCTACGAGGGCATTGACTTCTACACGTCCATCACGCGTGCTCGCTTCGAGGAGCTTTGCCAGGACCTGTTCCGCTCTACCATGGCTCCTGTGGAGAAGGTGCTGAAGGACGCCAAGGTCGGCAAGTCTGACGTGCATGAGATCGTCCTGGTCGGTGGCTCCACTCGTATCCCCAAGATCCAGAAGATGGTCTCTGACTTCTTCTCTGGCAAGGAGCTTAACCGCTCGATCAACCCTGATGAGGCTGTCGCCTACGGTGCTGCTGTTCAGGCCGCCATCCTGACTGGCGACAACTCCTCTAGCACGAAGGACATGCTTCTGCTTGATGTTGCTCCTCTCTCGCTTGGTATCGAGACTGCCGGTGGCCAGTTCACGAAGCTCATTCCTCGTAACTCGACTATCCCCACCAAGAAGTCCGAGATTTTCTCCACCGCTGCTGACAACCAGCCCGGTGTGCTTATCCAGGTCTTTGAGGGCGAGCGTCCTATGACGCGCGACAACAACCTCCTCGGTAAGTTCGAGCTCAGCGGCATTCCTCCTGCTCCTCGTGGTACTCCTCAGATCGAGGTTACCTTCGATGTCGACGCTAACGGAATTCTCAACGTGAGCGCTGCTGACAAGAGCACTGGTAAGAGCCAGAAGATCACGATCACCAACGACAAGGGCCGCCTTACGAAGGAGGACATTGAGCGCATGGTGTCTGAGGCCGAGAAGTTCAAGGATGAGGACGAGAAGGAGGCCAAGCGCGTGCAGGCCAAGAACGGTCTTGAGTCCTACGCCTACTCTTTGAAGAACTCTCTCAGTGAGGACGCCTTCAAGGAGAAGGTTGGCGAGGAGGACCGCCAGAAGCTCGAGAGCGCTATCTCTGAGACTATTACGTGGCTCGACAACTCTCAGTCGGGTACCACTGAGGAGTACGAGGAGAAGCAGAAGGAGCTCGAGGGCATTGCTAACCCCATCATGATGAAGTTCTACGGTGGTGCTGGTGGCCCTGGCGCCGGTGCTGCTCCCGGCGGTGCTGCTGGCGGCGCTGCTCCTGGTGGCGACGATGGCCCGACCGTCGAGGAGGTCGACTAAGCAGTTGGCTTTCAATGAGTACATACATATTTCATAATCATCATCATCATTTATCTGAATTAAATATGTGCGAGTTTTGATTGTTTGCAAGAGATCTATTCCCATGATATTGACAGAAGAAGAAACAGTGAACTGAAGGCTGATGACACCAGAGTCAGGAACTGCTCAGACAGTCTTCAAAGTCTCTCGCACTGACAACAGAACTTATGAGCCAGAACTGATAACGTTAACACTAGTATTATTGTATTCCCATAGACAAAAAATCACCATCACCATCTCTAGCAGGGTGTGACTAGTGTGAATGCTCGTCGTAGTGCTGTTGAAACCATCGCCAGGCTTGGGTCTCCACGATCACATGCTCGTGCATCAAATATTATTGAGGGCAAGGGTAACATCTTTTGTGCTCGAGATTACACACGCGATTGCACACGGCAGGGCTAATAATGCGCTTTACGAGGAACGTCAACGAAGAAAGGTGAAGAGTCGCATTCGCGCTCACTAAACTTCTCGGTCTCATATTCCTTTTGCTTTATAATGAATTGGCTGAATCTCGCTAAAGTGCAAACTTTCAATGCGACTCTGAAACCGCACTATTTGTCAAACTAATAAACAATTATAATGCATGAGTGGCTGAACTCTCTCGAACAGTCAGCCACTTCTCTTACCCACTGCCGATAAGGTGAGCCCGTGTCTCGCAAAAGCATGACAGATAGACGCGCCAGCTCTTCTTCCGCAGAAAGCTCTGCCATGGTTGCGCCAACTTATTCTGGGTGTGAGCGAGCGCCCGCTATCACTGCCACGGACTCTACTCGAGTCGGCGACGTGCGTGCGCGATGTGTTTGATGTGTTTGACAACTCTCAAATAATGCCAGGAAGTGGCGGCAGAGCCACAGACTCGGATGCGACCCTTCTTTCGTGAAGTTCCGCGTCTGTCATGCTGTTCAATGTTTTAAACAGTTTCCCCAGGTCAATGGCTATCAAGTTGAAAGTTTACTTGGTTAGATCCCCCTGTGACCCTTTAATGTGAGATGCAACTGTGCACAAAGACCGCATTTGCGACTCACATCAATTCTGTGGAAACATTACTCCACAAACCAAGCATAATGCAGGAAACCACGCATCCCACAAGGCGTCGCGAGTAACATGTTTCGAGGCAAACAACTTCGTGTAAGCTAACAGACGCTTACCAGCTAGTATGGCCATGCGACAAAGCAAATATTTGGCGTATGTTGAGGCTCACGCTTCCAGCAAGGACCGCTCCGTACCTGCCAATATCGCACTTAGACCCAGCCGAGATAGCCATGTCAGACCCCGAACCATTGGCTGAGCCTTTTCCCAGTAGAATGCCTGTGGTTTCGTTCAGTGGTTTCACATGGGTCTGAATCGGTAAAATAGTGGGGAAAAATTCTGAATCATACTTCCGGGATTCAGGCATCGCTAATCAGTAATTGTCCTTTTTGCTTTGACTGCAGTCTCCTCAAGGTCTCCCGGTTTCCCCTCATGCCAAAAAACGACACTAAGAGTGTGTAGAGCTCGATGGCGGATATGTACCACGCAAAAAGTCCACCTAGGCTAAGAAAAGCATAAAGTGTGAGCACAGATAGTGCTATCAGTCCGACAATGGAGATGTAAATGGATCCCTTTAAAACCGTGCGCATAAAGGTTACTTTGTCGTCCACAACGGAGAATTCCATACTTTGGGAAAGCCTCTGTTCTAGACTTTTGATATGGTCCGGCTTTGTGTTGCCCCATGATTCATCTGCGGGGTTGAATGACGGACAACGTATCAAGACTTTCTTCCGGTGTTCGCTTGTGAGTGGCTTCCAAAAGGCCTCTCGCTGCTGGCTACTAGAGAGTTCGCCCTTGGACACGAGCTCGTCAAGCCCACGCCACAATCCCAACGCACTCAATGATCCTTTATTGTATTTCGCCGCAATCTCGTCGACACTTGCGGCGTCCACGGGCGTGCTCTTCGGATGCTGCAAAATGTCACGAATAGACAGCACTTCCTTCACGCCATCATTCCATTGGTCCCACCCCTCAGTTGTCTCGAATCGAGGATGTTGCCGTACGAAGCCGCCCAAGCACTGGATCGCATCTTTCGACATGAACTCGCGAAAAGTCGCGATGCGGTCACTCATGAGAGGCGCATCAGCGTGCACCGTATCATGGTAGCGCAATGCATTGACGTGAAACTCATCCCAGTTTCTGAAGTCGAAGGTTTCAGGCTCTACAGCCATTTGGCGGTTTTGAAGATGCATAGCTAATAAGCCAGCCCAATGCGTCAAAGCGGTGGTGATATGCTGTACGATGACATCAACATTACGTGCTCAACGGTTGTGACCATGCGTTCCTATTTCTGCTTCTTAACGGCCGAGCAAAGGCGCTTTAAACACAAACAATACATTAATTTACATCTCAACGCTTCATAGTAGCCCCAGAGGCCCTTGGGAGAGTCGAATATCATGAGGAGACAAGCATGTTTAAGGAAGACGCGTTGTGCACGCGCGACCCACATTAGCACGCTCTCGATGCTAACATTCGAATCTTACGCTGCCGGAGCTTCCGAACAACCTTCCAAATTTTGAGTGTAACGGAAGATACAGACCCGATAGACCACACGTGCAGTGAAATCCAGGCGCCAAACAAGAACAATTGAAGACCGCTTGCATGAACGACGGTCCCTAACAAGCGCGTCGTAAAATATATTAGGCTTATTGTGACAACGAGCACGGCGCACATGAGGGACCTTGTGAATACAATCCCGCGGCGGATAACCTCATCTACAAGCCATGTCTCTGCAATACGGCTGAGCTCCTGTTCAGCAAGTTTTGCATCATTCGAGTCACCCTTCTCCCAAACCTCGGACGCTGGATCAAAGATGGTGCATTGTTCTGTGAAGCGTATTCGGTCTTCCTTCTCAAGTGCGTTCCAAAAAATCTCTCGTTGCTCACCAGCAGAGAGCCTTCCCGTGGCCACAAGCTCATCGAGTTCCTGCCAGAACAAGTAAACTCCGCTCTTGCCGCTCTTGAACTTCGAGGTAACATCACCAACGACGACGGCGTCGCCGAGCCCATTAGGTCGCCTCAGAGGTACAGACTCCTGAAGAGAGAGAGCGTCAGCTACACCTTCCGTCCATTTATCCCATCCCTCGGTAGTATCAAACCGCGGATGCGCACGCAAAAAGCCACCTAAGCACTGAATAGCGTTCTTGGACATAAACGCGCGAAAGGTTTCAATCCGGTCATTTAGAAGTCGTTCCTGCGGCCGCGTGGCCTCGTGAAAGCGCATAGCGCTTTCATAGAATTCGTCCCAGTTTCCGAAGTTGAAGACTTGGGGTGCTGCTGTGGCCATTGAACTGCTGCTTGTTATTCGTGTTTGGAAAAGTGATCACGTCACCCAGCCGAGTCAGAGCCGCACGATGACATCATGACGCGCATATCCAACACAGGGGCCGAAGGCAGAGAGAGAAAGCCTGTCGATCTACTAGGTGACGTAAGAAGCTTAATAGCTGTATTCATAGTTAAAAGAATGCTAAGGTAGGAGACAACCGGCCGCTTTGAATGCTCTCGTCATACAACAGGAGCAATCAAATCGCGTTGCCTGCATTCGAGCTTCCGGAGGGCCGTCCTCTTCTTCATAGTGCCAAAGACACATAGAAAGAGCTGTAGCACCATCAATGTAGCAAAAAATGGGTACCCGAACATACCATTCATCTCAAATGCAATACAATTCAACGCATTGGTCAAGAACTGAAGGAAAGTGATAGCAGGAAAGAACTTCAGGAACGAGCGCGTCTGTGCAACTTTGTCATCTACAAATGACAGTTCCATGACGTAGCAGATCCTCTGTTCCGCGAGCTTCACCGTCTCCGCGTCCGGTTTCTCCCAGACTTCACTGCTAGGATCCAAGACGGGGCACCGTCTCGAAAGGGTCTCCTGATCTTCTTGTTTCAAGGTGATCCAAAAAATGTCTTGTTGGTCTTTACTCGCCAAATCATTGCTTCCGACGAGCTCGTCAAGACCCCGCCAGAATGCGCTGGGGCTCAACTTTCCCTTCTTATACTTGACGCAAACGTCGCTCACATTTTTCGCGTTTACGGGCTTTATCTTGTGCTCGGAGCTAATCTGGCGCAACGACAAGGCCTCAGCTACACTCATTGCCCACTGATCGCATCCCTCGGTCGTATCAAACCGCGGATGCGCACGCAAAAAGCCACCTAAGTACTGCACAGCGTTCTTTGACATATAAGTGCGAAAAGTTTCAATTCGATCATTCAGAAGCCGTTCTTGCGGCCGCGTGGCCTCGTGGTAGCGCATAGCGCTTTCATAGAACTCGTCCCAGTCTCCGAAGTTGAAGACCGCTGGTTCTGCGAGCGCCATTGTGGGATACCAACTTTAGTTGCGCTTGCGTAACAGATAAAGAACAGTAGGGTCACCTGACAGGTCCCAAAGAAGAACATACATATTAATGACGTCATAATACTTATCAGGGGCAGCGCCGACATAGCGGCGCTTTCGAAGTTTATGGCGCTGCCAGCACTTGAAAAACGCAATGTCAGTGATGCTTGGGGCTAGAATGCTCTTCTATTTTTCAATAGCGGTACTGTCAGCTATAAACGCGGTGCGTACACTCATGGCGCAAAATGCGCAGTCACATGCACAGACAGCATAGAACAATGTGACCTAGGCACACGGCACACTGGGAAGAGACCGCGCCCGTTGATTACAAGCCGGTAAAGCAGACACAGAAATATGAACTACCTTTACGCGAGTTGAGGCAATTCTCCTCAATAATAAAAACCGGCCTGCGACAGCAACTGTTAGCAGGAACTATTTCTCAAAGACTGCTGTTCCTCAAAGACATTTTCGAGTGTTGCGGACTACCGATCTAGCCGAATTTCTCTCACTCTTTAGTTTATTGTTCCAGTACCTGTACGAAAAGCCCAAACTGCATCGATACGAAAAGCTCAAACATTGAAGCTGATAATTGCAATTGCCGGATACAAGCATGCAGTGATACTTTAGATCTATACTTTTTTGATGATGAAGCTATCTTAGTGACTAGAAGACTAGCTTTTGCAAGAGCGCTACCCTCCACTACTCATAAATCCGTTCTGCTCTTCAAAACCTAAAAGACCACAATACTTGACAACAACGTGGCAAGAACAGAACAAATTAAAGCAGGGCTGTGACAACGCTCTGCGTCCAACCGCGCTATCATACAGACCCTTTGTAAAAAAGAATCGTAACATCAAGCACAGCGGATAACGGAGCTCTTTTCCTACAGCTTTGAAGCTGCCAGATGCATTTCACTTCCTGCCGCTCTCGGGATTGCTGTCACGGCATGCCCTCTAGGTCTGCTGCATTTCTCCTCAACAAGAGTTTGCGCACTTCTGTGGCCAATGGAGCCGACGTTAGTGAAGAAGCGAAAGCCTTTGAGCAAGAACCATAGCCTGTGATACGATGTCCACTTTCCCTACCAAAAACTGCCCTTACAGTGGGCAGTCACTCGCTCGAGCCCATTAAACGTAACACTCAGAACTGCACCCTCTGGCGCGTAGAGCTGTTGAATTATTTAAAAGCGTCAATGACACCAACACATTGAACATTAAGGGACTTTCCAAAGTGCCAAGTAGGTATGCCCAACCTCATAACCTTCCACACTTTTCGCAGTCGAGCTTTAAACGCTTGCACACATTAAATCCTGCAATAGTTCAACGACCTCGTCAGTCTCTAAGCTGCGAAAGAACTTTCACCGTCAACGCCAGTAAACCAGTTTCGGGTGACAGGACTGCCGCGCCCGTCCATGCCGATAATTCACAAGAGAGAAAGAGGTGCATACGGCATACTAGGGGTATATGTATCGTCGACAAGGTCGTGGCTCAACAAAGCATGAACAGCGATCATAGTAGAACGGACCGGAGCCGTAATACCAGGGCCGTTATCACCAGGGCCGTTATCACGAGTCTTTATGGCGGGTTGGGATTTCTCCACATGTCCATGTAAGAAACCCAAACCTCGACAAAAAACCCACTCTGCGAGTCTAAAATGAAGACTAGGGTGTTGGGCACTGCGCAGCTTCTAGAAGCTGCTTCATCAAGCCTTAACATAGAAAATAAATAAGCTTGCTTGAAGTCATGCAAGCAACGTCAATAAGAAACATAGAAAGTCGAGTGTAGAAACCGATTTACCGCTTTCTATACCGGAGCTCGAAGTGTTGCACGAAATGCTACCTTCGGGTAACGATGCCGGTGCATCCGAGAGTGGTGTGGCGATCTTAGGTCATGAGGCCTTCTTGGTAAGCGGTATCTATTTCTTGTATAAAAGGTTTCGAACCGCAGGAATTGAGCAATATCTACAAGATACGATGGTAACCAGCCAAGCATTTGTGCACAAGTCCCGCAAGGCACAACCTTTCGTAGCCCCGGTAGAGATTGGCAAGTTGAAACCGTCGCAGCTTCTTGTGAAGACAAGTTATGCGTCAATTAACCCCGTGGATGTGAAGCTGCATTCTCTGACTTTCCGCAACAAGCTCGTGCACACTGTGAAAGACTTCGCTGGTACTGTGGCTGAAGTGGGAAGCGATTTGAAAGGCAAATATGAGGTGGGACAACGCGTTTGTGGATCCGTGCACCGCCCCTCCGATGAGCACTTCGTAGGTAGTTACACTCTCATTGAGCCTGAGCATGGCGACTGGGCGATCCCCATTCCTGGCAAGTTGACCGATCAGGAAGCGTCGTCTATTGGCGTTGTTTACAGCACAGCGTTTGAGCTACTGGAGCGCTGTGACAAGGGTAAGACTCTGGGGCCCGAGTCCAAGGTGCTAGTCTTGGGCGGCTCGTCCACGGTGGGCACTTACGTGCTGCAGCTTGCCAAGAAGTACTTTAGCGTTGGCAAGGTTGTGACAACGGCTGGGTCGGCAAGTGAGAGCTACGTCAGGGAGTTTGGCGCGGACGACATGATTTCTTACAACACGCCAAATTTGTCGCAGAAGCTTGTGGAGTATGTTGAGAAGCAGGGCAGCAAGTTTGACGATATCATCGACTGTGTCGGCGGCTACGATGCTTTGGCTGTGTACCCTCAGATTTTGAAAAACAACAAGGAGGGTTCAGTGTACGCGACCATCTCCGGTGATGTGCCACCGACAACCACCTATGGCCAGTACATGATCAAGTCGTTTATGTCAATGCCCCGCACCGTGCTACGCTACTTATTTGGGTCTTGGTGTGGTCTCAATTATCAGATTTTCCTTGTGTCAACGCGTGGAGCACAAACCGCAGCGAACGACTTTTTCTCTAGCCCCGGAGTGCGTGCTCCTATCGACTCTGTATATGACGCATCGGAGCTTCCAGAAGCGTGGAAACGTCTAGACAGCGGGCGCGCGAAGGGTAAGGTTGTTGTCAAGGCTCCTGAGTAGCCTTGTCTCTAAGTTTATGAATACAGTTAGTTTATGAAGATTATCTACTCAGTGCACCCCCGTAAAGCATCCTGATAGCAGCCAACTCACACAGCCGAGACAAGGGGGACAACTATGCCCCTTTCCACTTCACTGGTGGAATACCACGAAACCTACCATTCCGGAAGCGCTTGCATGATGCAAACTCCTGCCTGGACACATGAGCATTCACTCTAGTAATGGTATATCGAGGTTCATTCAAAATCGAAGTTCATTCAGAATCTTAGCGGTAGACGTTTGCCAATAGGCTGAGCCATTTATGCGTCGTGTTGCAGCCACTCGCGATCTGCAGACGAAAGGGACGTATAACGTTATGATCTCTCTTTTGATAAGTAGCTGTACAATTACTATCACATAGAAATAACCTGAAAACACGGGCGATATCTTGCTGTAAAATTGAGCGGCTGTTGTACCATGCACAACCCCCACCTTGAATGCGCAGTTGAATATGAAACGAGAAACAAATGGCAGTGACCGGTGTAGCTGATCCGTGGCCAAGCTCAACAAGAGAATAGACTTGACGCTAAATACAGGCTAGGATTAAGTCAAGTATCGCTAAAAAAGAAAGGTCAGACGGGCCGACTTGCATGCGGAGAGCAACACATAGCAATGTAACCACTTATAAACTTCAGCATTGCTACTATATGTTGGGCGGCAACTAAGCCTAGCGGATTTGCTGCGAACAGAGTTAATGCTCTGAGCGCTTCTCACACGGCAAGAGTGTTGCGGGCCTGGTACGAGGCGATACCCAGATCATGCAAGTTTAGAAGGCGGCCAACTTAGGCAAGGGCAAACAGGCTTCAAGATACCGAAGCGTTCAGGTAGAAGCCAACTGGCAGACCTACTTCGGTGCGTCACTACCCGATGCTTGATGTAGAACCAAAGCATCGAGCCTCATTGCCGATCGGGGCTTGCCAGTAGTAGTAAACCATCAAGAAGGACTCATGATGATCTAGTTCCACGCAATCATTCATAGATTTGAGCTTTTAACTAGCTCGTTATAACAATTAGGTATATATGACGACTCTTATGGTAAGCCGATAGCTCAATACGTAGTAGGCACTGAAACTCCTGAAGAGTGTGACCAGGGTGCACCTTTGAAGATGCCTTCGGCATACAGGGGTTGGAGTGTCGGTAACAAGAGTGCTTCCATTGCAAGCGCCTCAGTTATGCACGCTCTATGAGGCTCCATCAGAACCGAGTTGAGGCGTGACGATAAGAATGCTTCGTCCGCAGCTCCTGATAAAAGACACAAAGTGTCAGACAGTCCTACTGGCTGGCTGTAGAACAGCTGTAGCCCCGTACCTCCATACTAGCACTGCAGCACGCCAGACAACAGCTAGGGTAAGTACAACACACCGGCGAGCTTCACGTATCGCATCGAATGTGGCATATATGCAGGAGAATCACACAGGTTGAGTCAGTACGAGCTTAGCAGCAGCTGCCGTTCGACTCCTGCACCGGTCGGCCCAAGTTGACCTTATCCTTGTCGCCCGCCGCGCTTCCTGAGCTTGGCATCTTCTCCTTGATCTGACGAGCCATGGCCAGGAAAGCCTGCTCAACGTTGGTGGCATCCTTAGCTGACGCCTCGATGAACTGGATGCCCATTGAGTCGGCGAACTCTTTGGCCGTGTTGTACTCCACAACCTTCTTCGCCGTCAAATCGCTCTTGTTGCCTACGAGCAGCTTCGTAACGCCCTCTGTCGCGTAGCGGTCAATCTCCTGGAACCACTGCTTCACGTTGTTGAACGAGTCCATGTCCGTCACGTCGTACACAACGATGATGCCGTGACTGCCGCGGTAGTACGACGACGTGATCGTGCGGAAGCGCTCCTGGCCGGCGGTGTCCCAAATTTGTAGCTTGATCGTCTTGCCGTCGATCTCGACCGTCCGGATCTTGAAGTCCACGCCAATCGTCGAAATGTACGAGTCCGTGTACGAGTTGTCGGCAAATCGCAGCAGCAGACAGCTCTTGCCCACCCCGGAGTCGCCAATTAGCAGCAGCTTGAACAGGTAATCGTACTCAGAGTTCATCGTGGACGCTTGCTGTGAGTTGATGGAAGGTCTCTAAGGTTAGTAGTTTAGTTGGGTTGTCGTTGTTGGCGTGGAGAAGGGGTAGTAGTCGTCCGCGGCTGACTAGTCGTGCCGGGGCGCCGCTCTACGCGTAGCGCTGACCGTATGGGGGCCCCAGCCGCAGTTGCCACCTTTCTCGAGTTCACCACTGCTGCTTCAGGGTTTATGTTGTGCACGCTTCGCCACGGCTCAGGGTTTCCCCGGCCTACACACTCTTTTTGAGCTTCCAAGGGCTGGTTGCTAGCGACCTTCGGAAACAGCAACGAGAAACGAAAATATGTGATAGCTGTATAAGCATCCTAGCCTTTTTTTTACGACTTAATATGCTTGTGACCTACTACCTACAGCGATTGCAGGGTCGCGCCCCATCAGTGAATCCTAAAGCGACTGACGAACCATTCGCTCGATTGTTGCCCTATTCGCGCATACGGAACAATAGTAGCTTTCTAGTACTACGCAGCCATTCACAGGCAGAGCCACTGTGCCCAGCTTAATGGACACATTTTTGTAAGGGAGGCCGAAAGCCATTTGATATGTGTTATACAGGTGCGGAAGCGGGGGGCTATCACATGGACCACCATCACATGGACCAAATGAGGGCTTTTAGCACTTGATTCCACTCTGGTACTCATAGTAACTGTGGGATTTGCCCGTCTTGGTGAAAGCATGAGGTGATCCCGGTCAGGCCTGGCCGTGCACCAATTTGGCGTTTCGAGCAGTCTTTCAAAAGAGCAGTCATAGCGTAGGTGTAGTAGTAGGAGCAGCCCCTCAGAACAAACCCCTGGCAACTTTGAACTTGATGCTCATTCTAAAGCCTGGCAGCAAAGGCGCGCTATGAAGGGGTTGAACTTAACGCGCAAGCAGCGAGTCTGTCTAAAGCCAATCATAGGGCTGTGCAGGGATGTGACATGGAATGAGAGGGTAACAGTGTACGGCAAAGGCAGTCAGGGGCAAAACACACACCGAAAGGAGGAGCTCTCGCAGGAAGGCTGGGCTTTCAGGGGGGTGGCACAGCACACTCAGCCCCGATTTTATGGGCAGCAGCACTGAGGTAAGGCAGTGGCTTCTCCTGCTGATGCGGCAGTAGCTCTCCTAGATTGTCGAGTGTCGCTACGCCTCATTCCCAGGGGCGATACAAGTGGGACGTAAACAACCCCTAGCTTACGCTCAGGCGTATGGAGAGCAGCAGCAGGCAAATGATGAATTGAGCCACATGTAATTCTTTGAGTGAAGTACAATTCCTACAGGAGTCTTTGACACTTGACGCAGCATGCCTATCTCCTTCGAGTTGTGCTGGGCCTTGATGGCCAGCTCTTTCGCCACGCAGGGATGTGCAAAGGGGCTGAATCTTTCGCAGGCTTCGACAAGGGGCAAGGAGTGCTTGCTCGCTCCTTTCGAGCGCTTGCGCGTTTGTTCACTTACATGGAAAATTAAGGGGCCCCTGCCTAAAGCAGGAATGCTATGCAGCGCATTGCTTTTACTGAACACCCGCGCTAAGCATTTGAGGTGTTGGGAACCGGCGCTGCAACCCCGTCATATTAAACCTACAAATGATCGTCAGTCGCGCATGTGAATTGGAGACGCATGTGGCGGCGCAGCAGGACGGATCAGGTGCAGTCTAGCACTGTCACAGTGCGTGGTGTTTGTTCGTTTTGGCCCAGGAGGATTCAAGTTTAGAATAATGTTTATGCTTGTTCGTTGTTCACAGGATTTTTATCTCGATTCTATCATGGTCAATCATTTGTTGTTGTTCAGCCCGCTAAACCCGTCTTGTTATTGTTTGGCTCCTTGTTTACAAATACTAATTAAGCTCAGTATCTTGATGCGCTGTGACGCAGCTCCTGCATGTCCCTGCGTCGACGTGGAATGCGCGCCAGAGGATCGAAGCTGGGACTTCGAACGAGCACCAGCGACGGCGAACCAGTGAAATTGGGGCGGTGATCGCCTGAATCCGCACTGATACGCGTCAGAACGTTGTTTATATTGGCTATGTGTATTTAGGTAGCAGCAGTGAATCGGTACGACTGCAAAGAGAAAAAAAAATGGTCGAGGCCCTGAAGAGGCTATTAGCTTTGCTTAAATTAAATAATCATGATGCTGGCATATTTGCCGTGGCCGTGCAGACTCTTATACAGTCGTAGGTCGCCCAGCCACCCCGCAGCGGAAACGATGCGTTTCTAGCCATATGTAAGAGCCTCTCGTGACCTGAAATGCATATGGGCAAGGACGAGAAGCCACCGGGAATCAAGGGGGCAGAAAAAGCGGACGCGCATAGCGTGAGGGGGACTCGAGGCTGCGTGTGAGCATGGCGCGTGGCTAGCGATGGGCCAGCCTCTCGTGGGAAGGCAGGCCACACTAGAACTCAGACAGGCGAATGAGTGTTGCTACTCAAGATGGCATTTAGGCCTTGCGCCCGTGTGCCAGGGCGCGGACGCGTGCCGGCAGCGTCGCGTTCCGCCTGGGTCCGCACGCGTCGCCGTCGACAGCCCTGGCCAATGCAACGCGAATATCAGGAGGCAGGCATCCAGGGCTAGGTGCATGAGGCTGCATAGCCCCAGCCCTGTATACCGCATTAGAAGGCATGGCCAACTTCTTGAATAAATCGCCCCGATATATAAGCGGAGCCTCCGAAAACATCGCCGACCTCAGAAGCATCCTCGATAGCGATCCGTCACAGCTCTCTTTTGTGCGATTGATCCAGCCTCCAACTACCGACGCTCCTTTTAGCATTCACTCCCTTGAACCGCTGCAAACCAACAACACAATCGTTATAACATGAAGCTTTCGACATTCGCTTCTTCTGCGCTGGCGCTGGCCGCCTCGCGCGCTGTCCTTGTCACCGAGACCGACTACGCCTACTACACGGTGACGGTCAACGCGGGCGCGCCCGGCTCGTCCGAGTCGTCTGCGGTCAGCACCGAGACGGCGACCTCGTCGGCCGAGGAGTCGCTCTCTACGAGCTGGCAAACGAGCTGGTCTACGTCTGCCGGCGCGACCAACAACTACGCGTGGGTTCCGGGCACGCACAGCACTCAGTCGTCGAGCAGCAGCAGCAGCTCGACGAGCGCGAGCTCCAGCAGCACGCCGCCAGCTCCTGCGCCGACCACGAGCAGCACCTCTCCGGCCCCCGTGCCCACGACGACGTCCACGACCTCGTCCTCGGCGGCCCCCAGCCCGACTTCGTCTGCTCCTGAGACCGAGAGCTCGACCGTCGCCCCGCCTCCGTCCACCACGGCCCCGCCCGTCACCACGTCGTCGTCGGAGCCTGCGCCGACCTCGACAAGTGCGCCAAACAGCTTTGCCAGCGACATCGTCGACTACCACAACAAGGTGCGCTCGGAGCACCAGGTCGGGTCCGTGACGTGGAGCCAGAAGCTCGCCGACTACGCGCAGCAGTATCTGGACAACGACAACTGCGTGTTCAAGCACTCCGGCGGGCCCTACGGTGAGAACATTGCTCTTGGCTACAACTCGAACGACGACGCCATGACGGCGTGGTACGACGAGTACAAGGACTACAACTACTCGGCGGGCCAGTTCTCCGAGTCGACGGGCCACTTCACTCAGATGGTCTGGAAGGCCACCAACGAGGTGGGCTGTGCCACCGTCGATTGCTCGGGCCGCACCTTCCTGGCCTGCGAGTACTATCCGCGCGGCAATGTCATTGGCCAGTTCACGGAGAACGTCTTCCCCTGAGCTGCTCCACGCAAAACTTCATGATCTCATCATTATCTTCTCTCGTTTGTTATTTATTTTTAGGTAAGTTGGTATTTTCTTCTTTTAAGTCATTTCCATGTTTCGTGCTGTGAGACGCGCTGCCGCAAACACAATAAACCACCTGCAGCCGGCCCTGTAGCTCCGCCGTACTTATTTTTCAGGGTAGCACCCCGAGCAGCAGTGTGCCGCGTATATATGTGTTCCACGCTTCTTTACTTGGGGCCGAAGAAAGGCTTGTGGTTGATCAGTCTCATGACAGGGGGTGCTATGGAGTACATGAATCAAAGGCACAGCTTCGCATGATGCTGCTCCATTTAGCAAACTATCTTGACACCTCTCTTTCGTTTATGCAATTGAGCCAGATGCTCGCTGTGAGCTCAAACAGTCAAGATTGCTTCCGAGCGCATCCCACCAGATGACAGTAGTGCTAGGCCTTTCTAGTGAGGAATACTGCTCAACTAATGGATACACCACTCGCACACTTCAGGCTTCTACTCAAGCTGTAGACCAAAGCGAATTCCATACCACAGTGACAATCGGCGCGCCCATTAGATTAGCCATTTGCGGTTGCCCTACATCACGAGCACGAGGGCCAACTCCAATGGCGCGAACGAGAGGGCTACGTTAGAATCCGTGCTACAGAGGTTCGAAGGCAGATAAATCGGCCAATTGTACCTTCTTCCGCCATCGATCGCGCAAAGCTGTCGCTGGTAGCCTGCTAATTTAAGCGGGCTACTAGTCGGGGCTGCAGCTAATGCATTATTGCTAAGCGTCATATGCAAGATCATCGCCGTTGAGAGAGAACTGAGTCTTCTCGCGCCTGGCACCTCACCCAACATCCCGTTGGAACATTCTGGTGTGCTTGAATTTTCAGCCTGATGGGTCTGCTCTACAAAGCTTTGAGTACTTTCTGATCTTAGTTTCCATACACTGGAGTTGCACGTTCGCATCGGCGCTTAGATGATGGACCCTTAGGCGAGACCTCAACGGCCCTCATGTAATTGCGGTCTCGGTGCCTGGAAAATGGCATACCCTAGCCCCCGTGGTCTAGAACAGGACCTCTGTACTAAGGCTGTGTGAGCGTATATAAAGCCCGACTAACTTTGTATTTTTTGCACTACACTAGTTTCAGTGAAAATATCTACAATGGTTTCTGCAGTTATTGGCCAGCCCGCCCCGACTTTCAAGAAGCAGGCCGTTGTTGACGGCATCTTCGAGGAGGTTTCTCTTGAGCAGTACCGCGGCAAGTGGGTGGTTCTCGCCTTCGTTCCCATGGCCTTCACTTTTGTGTGCCCCACGGAGATTATCTCGTACCACAAGAAGCTTGCTGAGTTCGAGAAGCGCGGCGCAGTTGTTCTGTACTCGTCCACAGATTCAGAGTACACGCTAAATGCCTGGAACAACTTGCCCACCAGCGACGGTGGCCTCGGAGGAGTTCAGGTCCCGCTTGTCTCCGACGCGAACCACAGCTTGTCGCGCGACTACGGTGTTCTTGTCGAGGACGCTGGCATCGCTCTGCGCGGTACGTTCATCATTGACCCTCAAGGAGTGCTGCAGCAGGTCACCATCAACAATGCCTCGGTTGGCCGCAATGTCGACGAGACGCTGCGCCTTGTGGATGCCTTCCAGTTCACGGCTGAGCACGGTGAGGTATGCCCCGCCGACTGGCAGAAGGGCGATGAGACGATCGACACAAAGGACGCCTCGAAGTATTTCTCGAAGCACTAAGCAGTACATCAGTGATGACCTAGACTTTAACGAATGCATTTAAACACAAATCTTATGCCAGCACTCAAAACGTAGTCGTAATCAGTAGATGAATTCGAACGTTAGACGAGAAGCGAATCCTGCTAATGACTTGGCCTGTGACCCGCCAGAACATCTTCTTGTAAAGACTGTCTCTCATGCTCTTACGGGCTGACTTTCATACTCCGCTTTTCTTATATAAAAGAAGCTAGTCAGGCCCTGCAGCACAGACTAGAAAGTTGCTGGCATGTGACTTCGCTACTTACAGAAAAGAACGCTTGTGACGTCGCTACTCACAGAAAAGAACGCTGTAGACATGACTGGCGCGTCCCAGCTTGGATGTATATTAGTATTCGGCTTGGACAAAAGCCAAAACGTGTCCGACTAGTTTATGTTGCGACGCGCTACATAAAGGTAGAATAGATACGAGCCGCTTCTATGCTAAGGCCCGGAGACTCAAAGTTGAACCAGCCGTGAAACCTCGCCACCGCCACGTCGAGAAGCCGCGTCGTGACAATCTGGTCAACCAAACCTTCACGCTTCACGTTACGCGTCACGCGTCGTTGTCCGAGAAGCCCAAACCCCAACCTTAGGAACACATTATACTCTTGGCACCATAGAATTAGATCGCGCTTGATTCGTTCTGCATAGCCCCGCGCCGCTTTCCTTTTTCAAGACGCAGAAAAAGGGTGCCATTCAACCAATTTGCAGGTGTGTAAAAGTCCTGTCCCCGCCCCCGACAAATCATGTTAGAGCTGCTACTTCTGGCTCTAGCGCTGGTCGTGTGTATATGGTTAGCATCCAAGGATCTGGCGTACCCTGTCTGGTATAATATGCGAGCTCGCTGGAATGGTTGTGGTGGCCTGAGCTTTGTTTGGTACTGGCCATTAGGCATCCCTTTTGTGCGCGAAATGATGCAGTTTGCCAAGGAAGAGCGGCTCCTAACTGCCGTGAAAGAGCTTTACTTCTCGGTGCCAGATGGGAAAACCACATACATGAGGCAGGGCTTACTGATGTGGGTGCTCACTACACGCGACCCAGAAAATCTAAAGGCACTGTTAGCTACAAACTTTGCTAGTTTCTCCCTGGGAAATCGCAACCCGCAGCTGCAGCCGGTCTTTGGATCCGGCATTTTCACTCAAGATGGCCCGGATTGGAAGCACTCGCGTGCCATGCTGCGCCCTCAATTCACCAAAGAACAGGTCAGTCGACTTGGGAGTTTGGAGCGGCACATTGACACTCTGATCAGCCAAATTGCTAACAAGCCTGTAGAAATCCAGCATTTGTTCCACCTGCTCACTATGGATACAGCTACGGAGTTCTTATTTGGTAAGTCAGTCGAGTCACTAAAGTTCAGCAGCGATAGTCGTGGGACACTGGTGGTCGACAGGGCCACGGGCGACAAGGTCTGGTCGGCTGATTTTGTTGAGTCGTACACCTATCTCAATCAGCTTGCCTTTAAACGTCTTATTCTGAATGGCCTTTCGTGGGCCACCCGCTTCACGAACCCTGAAGCTACCTTCCACCTGCGGCGGGCGCACGTATTCTTAAACCACTACGTGCAGGAAGCTTTGCAAGCCACCTCTGAAGCTACGGCGGCGGACGAAGACACTGAATACATCTTCAGTCATGCTTTGGCCCGGGAAGTGCGCGACCCTGAAACGCTGCGAAATCAGCTGTTCAACATCCTCATCGCGGGTCGTGATACCACCGCTTCAACGCTCTCATTTTCACTGTTTTACTTGGCAAAGTATCCCAGCGAGTGGAAGAAGTTGCGGCACGAAGTGAGCGCAATGATGCCACCAGGAACGCCTGTCACGTACGAGGGCTTGCGTAGGCTGAAATATACGCAAAACTTCATTAAAGAAGTGCTGCGTCTGGCACCAGTTGTTCCTCTCAACATACGTACAGCCATAAAGGACACTACTCTGCCACGCGGTGGCGGCCCCGACGGTTCGCAGCCCGTGTTCGTCCCAAAAGGAACTGAGGTGAACTACTCTGCGTACGTTTTGCATCGAGACCCTGCAATCTATGGCAGTGATGCTGAAGAATTCCGACCTGAGCGATGGTCGTCTGAGGAGCGAGACAAGACTAGCGCCATGAATGCCTGGGGCTACATCCCTTTTAATGGTGGGCCACGTATTTGTCTGGGCCAGCAGTTTGCCCTCACGGAAATCGCACTCACTCTTGTCAAGCTGGCCCAAGCATTCGTCACTATTGAGCCCGGGGCAGACTTTCCACCGGAAAGGATTGATCGCACATTCTTGACTCTACAGATGGGTGGTGCCGGCGTTCCTGTCGTTCTGAGCTAGTAATTCCGACTCTCTAAGACGCATTCATCTATTTATCCCCGAACTACTTAGTTCGTTTATTAATTACAGCATTCGTATGAGCTCACGTCGTTTAAATTATTGTCAAAGCACCTAAATGACTATTACATGAATGATTATGCCCCCACGCTTGTAAATCAGACCCTAGACCACCAAACATCGTTATCTTTGGGCCCTTACTAGCTTATCAGTTGATGACAGAAGTAATGAAAGCCATAAATAGCGGCGCTAAATCCATATAATCTCCCCCTAATTTGACCTCCCCTCGTTTGTCTTTTTGCTGCTTGCGAATGTCGGTTCCCACTATTCAGAAGGCTTTGATTGGCAGCAACCATGGCCCCGAGTATAAAGTTACTCTGAATGATAAGTTTCCCGTACCAATTCCCACCCCCACCCAGGTACTAGTGCGCTTAGAGTACACCGGGGTTTGCCATTCGGATTATGCCGTATTGATTGGCGAATGGGGTGAAGACTACAAGCCGCCCCGGCCCATGGTTCCGGGACATGAGGGCGTGGGCCGTGTTGTTCAGCTCGGAAATAGTGTAAGCCCCGAAGAGGTGAAGGTCGGGCAGAAAGTAGGAGTTCCGCTGGTGTCTAATCCGTGTTTCAAATGTGAGCGCTGTCTTATGCCTGACTCCGAGGACGTGCTCTGTGAGCTCACGAACACAAGCGAAGACAGGGGCTTCTACGGCGAGCTGCGCGACGGAACGTGGCAGCAATACGTGGTAGTGGAAAAGTCGTATATCATTCCTGTGCCCGAGTCTTGCGACAGTCGTGTGGTTGGTCCGGTTCTTTGCGGCGGCGTCACTGTATACAAAGGTATTAAGAAGTCCGGTCTCAGGGCTGGGCAGTGGCTCATCATTCCAGGAGCTGGTGGCGGGCTGGGAAGTATGGCTGTACAGTATGCTCGTCAACTAGGACTGCGCGTCATTGGTGTGGATCGTGGTGAAAAGGCATCTTTAGTACGTGGCCTTGGAGCAGAGCATTTCATCGACTTTTTGTCAGAGGATGTTGAGAAACGCGTATTCGAATTAACGAGAGTGGGAGCTCACGGAGTTCTCGTTCTGGCTCCAAGTGAGTCTGTGTACAATAGCGCGATAAACTGGCTGCGAGAGATGGGCACTCTAGTCTGCATTGGTATTCCTGGAGATAGAGTACGCCTCAGTGTTTCTCCTGCTGTCATAATTGAAAAGTGTCTAAAGATCATGGGCAGTTTTGTTGGAACGCGCGCAGATATTCATGATGCTTTGGATTTCGTGAGTCGAGGTGTTGTTTCACCGACAGTACAAGTATTCGAGATGGAAGACGCACTTGAGGCTCTGCAAAAGATGCACGAAGGCAGGCTCGAGGGCCGTGCAGTTCTCAAGCTCCAAGACCCCATTGATAGAAGGCCTGCGTCTCTATAAATCGCTGGTGTTCTCAATGTCCGCCTGGACAACATGTTTTAGCGCGCTCAAAAATATAATCCGAACGACATATGAAAAGCCTTGCTGTTCATCCCTAGGCACCCAATCACAAGATACAAATGCTTGTAAGCTCTATTTCTTTGACTAGAACGCTGGTGGCCCCAGGTTATCTCACCGTAGTTGATGTGCATCATGTAAGTCAGGTATGATGAGCAAAAAACAACATAAATGCTTGTACTGAAAAAACGAAGTGTCAGCGGTGTGATAAAGCATGGTGCTGGGGTCGCTGATGACTGCTCTGGTTTAGCCGACGAGTATCACAACTTGGGCACCACGGCAGGGAACGACGACATATCTTGTCGAGCGACATTATGCGCTGAGAATTAACAGGGAAGAGCCGTCCTCATTGCTTTGACTCTTCGTTGTTATGCTTCAAATGAGTACGATATATATATGAATTCTAGATCTCCATAACGCCTTATTCTGAACTGTGACCGCAATGAATTCTAGTTGTGACCCTTTCGGGCTAGGTTCCGCGACATTTTTGTGTTCCAGCGCTTCCCTAGGCTTTCTATTTAGGACTGATACACTATGAAGCGAATAATTGGAAATTCGTGAAGCATAGCAAAGCAGTATGATGCAAGCCCAACAGCGGTAATCACCGAAATCCTCATGTGACGTAGAAAAGTGCTTTTTACCATACTAGGATAAAACACCACGACTGCAGATTTTGCCTCACTTCTCATCATCATAATAACCGCAAATTTCATCCTCTTTTGCCTATCAAACAAGCGCTTCAGAAATGGCGAATGCGCTCGACATCTCAGTTGAGCCTAAGGCAACAAGACTGAGCTTGCTGATCAATGATCCGGACAGAGCCTATACGAATGGTGATACAATCAGCGGCACCGTCGAACTTGATGTATCAAAACACCATATAACTATATCCAAAGCGATAGTTCGGCTGTTATGTGTCGAAAGAAACGGGTTTTTTGGACCTGAAGAAACGCAGCAAGTGACACACTATGACGCCGAGGTGAACGTGACTAGTAGAAATGGTCTCGCCAGTGCTAACACGCATCTGCATTATGGTATCCATAGGTTTCCTTTTCACTTCCTTCTTGCTGAAGATATCCGAAAATGCCCTGGAACGTTCTCTCTGAAAATTTTGGACAAAGTCGATACTGGCATCTGGTGGACTGTAGAAGCACGGGTCGAAATCGAAAACGTGTATGATCAAGAAGAACCATGGTTTACGGTTGGCGAATACACAAGCGTGATGAATGAGAAACAGGTGCTAGTGGACAAAACGGAGCTGATTATTCACCCGTTTGATCGAGAGGCTGAGTTGCAAGTTATGAGGAACTCTAGACCTTTATTTCCTTTGCAAAGGAGCAATGATATCTATGATGCGACACTTCTGTTCGAAAGAATGAAAATCGAGCTACTTGGGTTACCGACGATGCTTCCACAAACGCCGGAGGCTTTTAGCTTCACTCTGTTAATAGAGGCATATGAATCAGTTTTTCTTCGTGACATCGAAGTTTCTGTAAGGGTGGTGGCAGAATTAAGATCAAAAAGCGCAGCAAAGGCCGAGAGCATCTGTGAGGCCTTGGGCACTGCTACATTAGAGAAGGAAATATGCTCAGAGCAACTGTTATGCTGTCACTTTAAGAACTGCACACTAGACAACCAATATCCATCAGAATTTGAAGGCTCCTGTGTGAAACTCCGTTACCTACTAGAGCTTAAGGTAAATGAAGAAGGCAAGGTTTCTAACAGTCGAAATATCCAAATTCCAATTGCTTCTCCATCACGACTGAGGAACGCCCTTGAGAAGGACAGGTAGAATTGTGGAGCCAAATCTTGTTAGCTTGCGCTCACAGTACTAGTAGCCTGTACAGCTCACGTTATTTCTAATTTTTAATCAAGCATCGCAGCAAAACCAACCTTCAGTCACGGTGCTGACGTCAAATAACTTGTCGCGGTACTCAGAGTTAGCTTGAGTGACCTGCCTACTTTAATTTCTGATTTTCGATTTCCGACATTAATTGCAGTCTGAACCGCTCTATTATTTATCAAACACAGCGCTGCTTCAGCTCTCTAGATCACACAGCTAATGCGAATTTCTTACTAGCGAAAGCAAATAACAGCGCTGTACAGCGTTCGTTGAAAGCTTTGTTGGCGGTTTTTGATTCCAAAGTTTTAACAGTGGTGCTGTTCAGATCTTACAAGAATTCGAGCAAGTTTCAATAATGTTGTTTCACAGGGGAACCTTTCATTTTAGTTGCTTTACTGCGGAACGCACAGCCCCACATTGACCATTGTGGCAAGTGGCGCCGACAGCGTGAGCATATGAGCACATGAGTCATCTGTCAGCACAAGGGCGCATAGTATAACGTTCTAAGTTGGGTAGTTTTTTGCTCTTATGCGGCTACTCGAATAGGTATGCCATCTCACAGCCTTGGAATTGTCTCATGTATAAATCAATGATTAAAACATTGCGTTTCAAAAGCTATGCTTTCTGATGACCCCACTGGCGACAACAAGACAACTATAACTGTGCACATAAATGATGCGAAGAAATTTTATAAGAATGATGATCGTATAGAGGGGCACGTCTTACTGAAGGTGGTCGAGAGAACCATATTTCTTTGCCAGGTGAAAGTCCAGCTAGCGTGTTACGAAACACTTCAATACTTCGGGCCTGAAGAATCGTTTTCTGAGACGCACTATAGCCGCGAAAAAAACGTTTTGAGCTCAATCGATACACAGCTGCCTGTTAAAATGAGCAACGGAACCCATACGTTGCCATTTGACTTCCTTTTGCAAGGGGAGGTTGGGAGGTGTCCTCCATCGTTTAACAGTGTTGGTAGTGAAGTTTTCTGGCAGATAACGGCAGTAGCCGTCATACAGAATGACTCTGTGAAGGATTTGGAGTGCGAAAGTTCAAACAAGATGTACAGAAAATGTACGAAACTACAGAGCAATGAAGTGGAACTAGTAGTCTACCCATATGATCCCGATGCTGGGTCGGTCATGTGTCGGAAAGCCAAATGCAAAACCACAACTAAGACGGCGTTTTTCAAATTTTTGAAGGTCGTGCTCACATTGCCAGAGATTTTTCCCCAGCCACCTGATTCCTTTGATTTCATTGTTTCCATAACACCATACGAGTCAGTGTCCGTTAAAGCGGTGAAAATTTTTTTGGAGAAAAGGCTCGTTGTGGCGTCAAAGCAGCGGAGCGAGAATATATGGATGCTGAAAACGCTGAAGCGTATCGATATTAACAAGGTTGTAAACCCGGGCGACAAACTAGAGTACAGATGCGCGGATTGCATTCTATGGGACAGAAAGTTGACACCGTTCAAGACGTCTTGCATGGAATTGTCTTACTCGATGGACATCTCTTTGACCCTATGCTCCGGTGCAGAATACTTATTTGGGCTCAGTAAGATCCTTATTGCCTCACCGTAGCGTTCATCAGGGAAACAAAACTTTTCCAAGGCTCAAGAAGTTCCACCTTCTCAGCCAAATGAGTGATACTAGCTCAAATGACTGAAAATAACTAGTCGTATTTTATTAGCTACGGAGAATGAGAAGCTGGCCCCCAAATCAACGTCTTGATAATGGGCACAAGTTGTACTGACGTATGCCTAAGCGAGCTGGACATCACCCAGCGAACGGGACACTTAAATCATGTGACATATTTTCGACAGCGTAGAGATAGTTAAGTATAGTATTAAAAGGCTGGAAACACGCCTATAAATGTCGACAAGGCGGAGAACTACATGAGTCTAATAGCATGATGTCTGCCAGCTCCTCGCAATTAACGATTTTTCTTCGATTGACTGAGTTGCGTGACAGATACGCCATGTATGGCCGGCCGCCTACCTGCAGTGCAGCGCCTTTGTCTTTTCACAAGCCGTTCCTGCGCGCTTAATTACTGCTCCTTAGTAGTAAAATTGTGACTGGAACAGGTGACCGCGCTCGCTTGTGGCGTTCATTAAGTCTTCTGTTGGTATCGCGCGCAGCTCTGAATCCTCTTTGAGAATAACCAACTCTGCATTCATCCGCTCTATTTTGCTGTATGCCTCCTCGAAATCATCAGACGCGTACTGTCGCATATGCCGTGCTTGCCTCCTTACTTTGATGTTATTGCGTGGTGTTGGAGGCTTCCACGTGGAGACGGACTCGCCCGAAGAAGGTAGTTGAGGCGGCGTCATTGAAGCATAGTCCCATTTTTCTAACCTGAGGCAAGCTTTCACAGCTTCTGGATTCCAAGAGCCCAGCACCTAATACGCCTTGCGTAGTCAACTGGGTCATTACCTGTGGATAAATATTTCTACACGCAAGAATAAATGTCTCCTAGGTACTAGTCATGCGCTTCTCATAGGTACTCGGCGGTTCAGTACGTTAAGCAACCGATGCGGCAATAGATGCTCACAAAAAAGAGTATAATTTTGACAGAATGTTCTTGTCAACTTTAATGAACTCTTCCTAATGAGAACTCGCCTTATAATTCGCTGCGAAAGAATTATTCCCAGTGAAAGTCGATCGCTCTTGGTTCTGCCTGTTCCCAATCAGGAAATCAGGCATCTCACGCCATATGGCTAGCTCAGCAGATGATGAACAAACTCAACGCCACCCTGCATACGCGAGATACAGGGTTGTCCTAGGTCGAACTGCCAAAGGAAAAAGCATCACTTAAGTCGCGCTTTCATAGGTAACATGCAAAAGAGGATACTAACTAGGACTCATTGGGCGCGGAAGCTTGTGAACACGTGCACGCAGGGCGGATGTATTAAGCTCAAGAGGCACTCGCTACGGGTGTTACAATCGCCGGGTCATGAGTCCAGACTAATCCTAAGCACGACGATCACAAGAGGTCAGACGGCACCGCGTGACGGGCGCAATCGGCAACTGAGGCTAACAGGGTTAGTAACGAGAATAAAGAGTCTATACACGTCTAGTTAGGGGCAGCCTAAAGAGGCAGCTCGAATGAGACATCGATCTTGGCGTCGCGCGCGTTCTTGACAATGTCAGAAAGCTGGACAGCCTTCTCAGCGGCCTGATCAAGGTTCGAGAAAGAGAAAATCTTTAGGCCGGAGTCCTGGATGAGCTGAGCAGCCTGCTCGAAGTTAGTGCCCTGCAGGCGGGCAATGATAGGAACCTTGATATCCATAGACTGCGCAGTGGCGATAAGGCCCTGAGCGATAGCATCACAGCGCACGATTCCACCGAAGATGTTGACGAAAATGGCCGAGATGTTCTTCTCAGTCAGAATGAGATCGAAGGCCTTACGGATGGACTCGGCCGTGGCACCGCCGCCGCAGTCGAGGAAGTTGGCCGGGTTGCCGCCGTTCAGCTTGATGATGTCCATCGTGGCCATGGCAAGACCAGCGCCGTTGACAAGGCAGCCGACAGTGCCGTCGAGCTTGATAAAGTTAAGACCGACCTGGTTGGCCTCGACCTCCTCGTTGTCCTCCTGGCTCAAGTCACGCCATGAGAAGACCTCCTTCTGGCGGTACTCCGCGTTGTCATCGAACGACAGCTTTGCATCCATAGCCAGGACGCGGTTGTCCACCGTCTCGGATAGGGGGTTGATCTCAACAAGCGTGCAGTCGCGCTCGTCGAAGAGCCGGTAAAGGTCCTTCACGGTCTGGGCAGCCTCGGCCTCGGCCTTAGGCGTGAAGCCAAGCACCTTGGCGATCTCAGTGGCCTGCGCGTCAGTGACGCCGGTATTGAGGTCCACGGGGAAAGTCTTGATGGCGCTCGGGTCGGCGGCAGCAACACCTTCAATGTCCATGCCACCCTGGGCAGAGGCGACAATGATGGGCTGCTGGAGCGAGCGGTCGTAGAGAATAGAGAAGTAAGACTCGTGGCGCGCAAACTCGCGCTTCACGACATACACGGCAGAGACAGGCTTTCCGGCAGCACCAGTCTGCTTTGTGAAAATCTTGTGGCCAACCATCTGGTCCGCGTAGAGCTTCGCCTCGACAGCAGAGTTCACCATTTTGACGCCGCCCTTCAGGCCGGAGTCAAGGTGGCCCTTGCCACGGCCGCCAGTCAGGGCCTGCGCCTTGATGACGATGTCCTCAGAGCCAAGCTCCTTAGCGATCTTCTCGGCTTCGGGGCCAGAGAACGCGGCCTTGCCTGGGGGCACGCCGACGCCATACTTGGACAGCAGCTCCGCGCTGCGGAACTCGTGAAGGCTCAGAAACCGTTTGGGCGTGATGGGTGCCGCAGAGCGGGCAGGGATGCGGGTCAGGGAGCGCAACATCTGGAGGGGATCCTCTTGCGGAAGCGATGGGGAGTTAAGTGCTCAAGTTTACATTTGAACCAGAGGGGCCTCGCACGGGTCACGCGCCGCTGCTGACTCAGGCCCGGGCCCACGCAGGCTACTCACGACGCGCGTGGGCCTCTCAAGTCGTCAAGCCGGTAGGTGAGAACCCTAGACCAGTATGGGTGTTGGGCCTCGGAGGACGCGTAAGCCGCGAACCGCGGGCCGCGGCGGTTGGGCCGCCGACGCGCAGCACCGCGAAATCGCGTAGCGCACAGTGTGGGGTTGTCCAAGAGCAGACATAACTTGGCGTAAACAATATACTTAGACAATCTTCACAGAATTTTTATATTCAGCATGCGAGTTACAACCCGCCGCCCAGAGCGCGGCTGGCTCGGTACACTCTCTTTTCTAACTGATTAACTTAGACTCTGCCAGGAAAAAAAAAAGAAAGGATACGGCTTTTTGCCGCAGCTTGCTCAGCTCTCTGTGCAGCAGGCCGTTAGTCCTAGTCGAATGCACTTCGTCGAGTGCAGTGCTTAAATTAATACATGTACATGGCCGCCTTGTAATGCAGAGTGCGCGACCCCAGGGTATCCCACTCGCGAGCGGTAGTCCACATCTCATCAATGATCTTGAGCTTTGCGTAGACGCTGCCGCCTTTCCAGCATATGATTTCCGGATCGAGGTCGCGCGGCACGGCCATGACGGCGACCTCGCCCAGCTCCTTTAGACGAGCCTGGTTCCACATGACAATGCGGTCGGTGAGCATGAAGTGGAAGTTCGGGATCTTGGAGCCACCGCCAATGACCAGCAGGTTCTCGTAGTAGAGCTTTTCGGAGCCACCATGCTTTCCGGCCTGGGCAATGGACTCGATGATTGCGTGGTCGAGGGCCGCAGTGACCACGGCAGCGGGGTCGAGCGACTCAAGCGCGTCCATCTGCGGCCGGCCCGCATCACTGGGCGCCTTAGCTGCACCGTTGCCAGCAGACATTGGCCCAGTGCCGTTCGTGCTCGGCGAGGCGGACAAGCCGGCCACGTCAGTTGCAGGCGTCGCATCCCGCGACATGAAGGTGCTATCGATGTCGTCGGCGTCATCGCCCTGGTCAGCGCCATCCGCTGCATCAGCGGCATCGGCCGCGTCAGCGGCATCTAGCTGTAGGCTCGTGTCGCCATTTTCACCTGCGTCGGCGTCTGCCGCGCCGCCCAAGCCGGCGGGATTGTGTTTCCGGGCTGTTGTCTTATATGTTTGGCCGAACACAGACAACGTGCCGAACTGGATGTTAATGTCCGCGTCAGACACAGGGTCGTTCGGGTGCTGCGTGTACGGGTCGATGCTGCGCGGGAACAGGGTGTGTCGCCAGGGGAACCGCGGCGGCAGCTCAAACAGGTCCGGGTAGAACAGGCCCAGAACTGGCAGCATGACTTCGTTGTACACCTTGAAATCGTATTTGCGCTTGTGTGCATAGTATTTGTACAGCTGCACGGAGATGTCTGCCTCGTTCACGGTGCAGAACTGGCGCTTCAAGGCATCGAGCGTGGCCGCATCCGGGTCTCCAGGGAAGGCAATGCGGCTCAGTAGGGCGCCGAACACGCGCGTAATATCGTCGCCGCCAACATCAAGCTTCACGCGCGAGTCTGCAACGCACATGCCGTCGTCCACGCAGCTGACAGTGGTGGACTCAGCGCCGACGTCCACGATGCAGGCGGCCGAGATACCCGCGCCGTACGTGGCAGCCACAGCTTCCTGGATGACGGCCACGTTGGCAATGCCCAGGCGAAACATGAGGTCCACGAGCAGCGAGAGCGCCGTGCGCTCGATCATGTCGGGAACTACGAGCACGACGTCGTAGCGGCCAGAGTTCAGGCCCTGCAGGCCAAGGCCGGCCTCGGACTGCAGGGCATACTTGACGATGTCGAACAGGTCGCCGGCCAGCTCCTCGGCGCTGCGATAGAAGACGGGGTCTTCGTTGAGGACGCCGCGCCGCAGCGGCCAGAACAGGTTGTGCGCCTCAGAGGGCGGGCTGTTCACGCAGAACACTTTGGCGTGAGCAGCCTGGGCCTGTCGCGCCTCCTCCTCCTCGGCCTCGTCGTCCTCGTCGTGCTTCACGTCCTCGCCCGTTTGGCGCTCGTTGAACTGGCGGCACGCGTCGGAGCCGTTCGGAACGACGCGCATCTTGTAGAAGCGCATGCGGTCACGGAAGCTCTGGCGCGCCTCTTCAAGTGCATCCTCGAACCGCTGCGTTGAGCCGGGGGCTTCTGCCTGGGTCGAGGAAGGGCTGTATAAAGGCTGCTTTTTGGCCACGTTGAACGGCAGAGTTTTCGGGTAAACATCGGTGGTGCGGCCAATGCGCAGGTTGCGCGACCCGAAGTGCAGGACAACGGCCTCGGAGTCGTCGTCCTCGGGCCGCTCGCGGGCCTTGCGGCACATGAACTGGCTGTCTTTCTTCAGGTAGTTTGTGAAGTAGTTTTTCTGGTTGATCGCGGGCACTAGCCGCAGCGTGCTGAACTTCTGGTTGTTGTCCACCCGCGCGAACGCGGGCGGGACGTCCTTTTTCGCGCGTTTCGACATGGGCGCTGGGCCTGAAGCTGCTGCGGGCCCAGTCGGCTTCGTGAGGCGGTGAGCCCTCCGCATCGAGCCCGGGCGCGTCATGTGATGCCGCGCGCCGGGGGAGCGCCAGAGTCAATTCGGCCCAGGACGCTGCTGGTCGCGTCGCGCTGAGTTTTGTGGCACATCCCTTCTGTTTGCATGAAGGCTAGACGCAGAACCGAGCTATGGGCCGCACGTCTAGCGGCACTCAGCCGCGCCTTCCGCAGTGAGCGGGCGCGTCATGTGATGCATAGTGCTTTGTTTCGATGCAGTAAGGCCAACAACGTCCGCTACGTAGGCAGACGAGCTTGAGAATTGATACCAAGACGCTGCGCCTAAATGCCGCCTAATTGCTGCCTGAATTCTGAGGAAAGCCCTCATCTTCGGTGCCATAGACTTTTGGCTCTCTTCGAGGTTTCACAGCATTAGACAAAGCACAACATTAGACAAAGTTGTGTAATAAGCGCGTTATTTGCTCTCAAAGAAATTTTCTTGCTATCAATTTGTCGACTAGTTGGTGGCGCCAACGTCTGAACTTTGGCTGCCCGCGTCTGCGAGCACATACGATGCCGCGCGCGCAGAAAAGCCGCTGGCCCTGCCCTGTCCTTCATGTCATGCGCACACCCTGGCCCTGTCTCGCCCCAATAAGGCGATCGCACAGGTCCAATCTTTAGCGAACAACCAGACACCACCACCACCACCTCAGGCCATGCCAATTGAATTGGGAAACGCCGACGCCCTGCGCCATGACAAAAGGCGGCTGGTCCGTCTTACGGGCATTGCCGCAGTCGTTCTGGTGGCCATTGTTGTCACCATCAAGTCGGTTAGCTGGCTGTCCTACCGGGACCCGATCAGGGACCCCGAATTCTGGAAGGACAAGTGCGTGCAGCCCGAAGTGCTTGCGCCCGAGGGCCGCTTCGCAAACACGACCCAGTTTTTCGCCGAGGACTACCGTAATACATCTGCGCAGCTCCTTGGCGGCGCCGTGCGCGTGCCGACCGAGAGCTTCGACGACATGGCGGCCGACCCGCTGCAAGACGAGCGCTTCGCCGTGTTCAGCAAGCTTCACGCCTACCTCAATGCGTCATTCCCCCGCGTCTCGAGGCATCTTAATGTTGTGAATGGCTATGGCCTGCTCTACACAGTGCCAGGTGAGTCCGGCGACCTGCCCAGCGTTTTCATGGCCCACCAGGACGTTGTGCCTGTGGAGCGTGAGACCACCGCCAAGTGGACACACGAACCCTTCTCGGGCTTCTACGACGGAGACCGTGTGTGGGGCCGTGGCTCCAGCGACACAAAGTCGTCTCTAGTCGGCATTCTCGAGGCCGTCGAGAGCCTGCTTGAGCAGAAGTGGTCGCCGAAGCGCGACGTCGTGCTGGCCTTCGGCTTCGATGAGGAGCTGGACGGCTCGCGCGGCGCAGGACACCTGGCTGAGGAAATCCGTCGCCGCTATAACAACGAGGTGTACATGATCGTCGACGAGGGCAGCGGCGTGTCCGAGCGCTACGGCAGCGTGTTTGCTACCCCCGGAGTTGGCGAGAAGGGCTACACAGACATCGAGGTCATCGTGCACACTCCCGGCGGCCACTCCAGCATCCCGCCTGACCACACGGGTATTGGCATTGCTAGCGAGGTTGTCGTAAAACTTGAAAAGCAGCAAATCTCAAGCCGCTCTGCAGGGCTAAGCTCATCTGATGCTACGGCTGAACTGTTCACCTGCTTCGCTGCTCACGGGTCCGATGTCAGCATGCCTGACAGAAAGACGTTCATCGACTCTAGCTCCCTGATTGACTATCTGGTCAGTGACCGCGAACTGCGACCACTGATTAGCACAACCCAGGCTATCGACGTGATCACAGGCGGGGTCAAGATCAATGCGCTTCCGGAGCAGGTATCCTTTGTTGTGAACAAGCGCATCTCTGTCCATGAAGGTGTTGAACTCGTTACGGACGTTTTGCAGAATGTCGTGGAGGATGTCGCGGCCCGCCATGGCCTCGGCCTTGTTCGTGGCAACCGCACGATTGTCGACCCCACTGCGTCAGGCTACATCGAAATTCGCAATGGCCAGAGCTTGGAGCCGTCGCCGGTTTCCCCGCACTCGCTGGAGAACGGCCCCTGGCGCTTGCTCGCTGGCACTACCCGCCATGTGCTTGAGGAGTACTTCGACATTGACCGCGTTTACGTGGCACCCTTGGTTCTTGGCGGAAACACGGATACTGTTCACTATTGGGGCCTCACCGACAGCATTTTCCGCTACACTTTGTCGCTACCCGAATCCGGTGCCAACGCCCACACGGTAGACGAATGGACATCCATGGACTCGCACTTGGCGACTGTGGCGTGGTACTATGAGATGCTGCAGTTCGTGTGATCCGGTGATCGAGTGTTCATCATGGTTGCCATTCGCAGCCAGTCAGTTTTGGAGACAAGCTGTGTGCACGGCTTGAGTATCATTAGTTAGTTTCACTTCGAATTAATATTAATATGCCATCATTAGCTGGCAACACGCTAACAAATACTAAGTGCAATTGTCACATTAGCGGGGGTATAATAGTGTTTGTGGGTGGGTAGCAGAAAGAGGGAAAGCGGCCAAAGGAGCCGTCGCCGCGCTTAAGCGCCGCTCGACCCGTACATGCCGGCCCATTGCTCAAATGCCCTCAAACCTTCCGGCGAGACCGACGGACGAATTGACCGCATACTATCGCGGAAGTCAGACATTCCCATTGGCCTGATTTGGTCTGGCGCCGTTGTGAGCAGCGCGTCGCCTAAGCTGCGTAGTGGACCCATGGCCGCATCTTTGGCTAGCGCCGTTAAATCGCTGCCTGAGTAGCCGTCAGTCAATGTTACGAGCTGCGCGATGTCTCCGTCGCTGAGGCCGTGCTTCTGGCGGCTCAGCAGCTTCTCGATGTGCACGCGTCGCGTATAAGGCTCCGGCAGAGGAATGTACTGGCGGCGCACGAACCGACGGCGTGCAGCCTCATCAATAGCCCATGGGAGATTAGTGGCTCCAAGCACGAGCACACGGCGGACATCGTCGTTCTGCTTGCCCGCAGCCGCTGCTTGTAGGTCGCTCCACTGCACTAAGAACTCATTCTTGATGCGGCGGCTGGCCTCGTGTTCGCCCGAGTCTGCACGCTGAGTCAAAATACTGTCTATTTCGTCAACAAATATAATCGATGGAGCCAAGGCCTTTGCAAGCTGGAATAATGCGCGCACAAGCTTCTCACTTTCACCCATGTACTTCGAAGTGAGCGAAGAGGCGCTGATGCTGAAAAACGTCGAGTGTGATTCAGTCGCCACGGCACGAGCAAGCATGGTCTTGCCTGTCCCGGGGGGACCAAACAGTAGCATTCCAAGCACGGGCTCACGTAGCCCACTGAAGAGGTCCGGTCTAAGAAACGGGTACACTACGGTTTCCTTGAGCGACGCCTTAGCGCGGTCAAGGCCGGCGATATCCTCCCAAGTGACATGGTCGCCCTTTAGCACAACCTCGCTAAGAATTTGCTCGGCGGCACCTTTGTCTACGCCACGTAGATCCTTGATCTTCTCGCGTGCCATGCGGTCCCACTCATCCAGCTCGTCAGAATCAGCGGTCTCTGTGGCCTCGGGCGAGCCATCGGCCAAAACGCGGGCTTTTTGCGGCTGCTGCGAGGACTGTTGCGGCGGCTGGTTGGAAGCGGATCTCGACGCACCACTAGCAAGCGTGGTCTGCGACGCCGAGGGCGATGAACGATTAAGGGATCCTCCCTGAGATTGGTTGTGTTGGTGATGATGATGATGTTGTTGTTGTTGCTGATGTTGTTGATGTTGTTGTTGCTGTTGTTGCTGGGCCGATCGCACGACGCGTGGTCGATACACGGGCCGGCCTGTCGATGAGGGAACCTGCTCATATGTAACATGGAACTGCGCTGTCCTTTTGGCTGCTTGATGGGCTTCTGCTTGTGCCTGGTGCGCCTGCTGTGCCTGCTGTACTTGCTGTGCCTGCTGTGCCTGCTGTGCCTGCTGTGCCTGTTGTGCCTGTTGTAGTTGCTGTGCCTGGATCTGTGCTTGTTGCGGCGTAAACGCATGCGGCGGAAAATGATCGGTCGTAGGCGAGTCGCCAGGTACAGTGGGTGAAGAGGGTTGTGACTCGGAGCGGTAAGCTCCCTCGAAGCCGGAAAACTGCTGCGAGGGCGAGTCTGGCTGCTGGTGGACCTGCTTGGCCGCAGTAAGCGCCGTGCGCTTGGCACTGTCATCAGCATCGGACATGCTGAAATTCTCACCACTTGAGCGCGGCGACGACTTTGGCCGCGTCTTGAGCGGGTTTTTAGACCGCAGCGTCGTCATCATGGAATGGTGGTGGTTGGCCGGCGCCGGCTGGGGGTAGTCGAGCGACGACCGCTGCGCTGGCGGCTCGCGCTTTGCAGACGTCTGCGCTGCTGTCGTGGCAGGCGCCGGTGCGCTAGGCAACACGGGAGCCGACTTCACCGCCGCGGACGGCAGCGAGGGCTTCTTTTTGTACATGTTGTAGGGCATGTCGGACACGCGGGGCATCTGGACGAGATTCGGCACGCTGAGCTTGCCAAGAACGGGCTCGCTGCGCGCGGCGGAAGAGCTCTGGCTCGCCTTCGAGCCGACGGCCACGCGATGCGGCTTCTTCTTATCGGCGGAGCCGCTCACGCTGAGCTTGCTGACGTCCACACCGCTCGGGTTGGACACGTGTGTGCCGTAGGGGGAGTTCGCAGGGGCCTGGGCCGGTTTGGCGGTGCCGGCGGCCACGCGCGCCTGCTCCAGCCGTAGCTCGAGCGCGCCTATCCTGTCGTGGCACTGGCGCTCGACGTCCATGACACTGGCCAGCAGGCTCTTTTCTTGGCCCGTGCGGGGCGGCGTGCCGTCGAGCTGTGCCATGCCGGTCGTGATCTGGGCTAGCGTGGCCTTCCAGGAGTCGAGCGCGCCGCGGAACTCGAAGCTCGACTCCTTCAGGATCGACTGCAAGGAGGCCTGGTACGCATCGGTGTATATTTTCTGAAGTGCAGCCTCTCGGGACGGGCGTCGTGAGAAAAGGGGCATTCAACCGAGCGCGGTTCTGCCACTGCGTTCTAAGAGGGGGGTAATGGCTGTTAGTTGTGTTTACGTCTCGCTGCCTGTGGGTTGCATCTCGTGACACATCGAGTCCACACTGCTGACTACGCGTGACCCGCCGTGGCAGCAAACAGATCGCGATTAAGCGTCACACGCCGCGCGCGCCTGGAAGACAACCGCACTCGCGCGACCATCATGAGCGGGGTTGGAGCTCGGGCGCCATAGCGGGCGGCAGTCTGTTTTCCTCGCGTGAATACAAAAACCAAAATAAAGCGTTAGCAAAATAGACATGTTTTGGGGCGGCGCTGAATGGTGTGTGCAGAGGAGCCGGATGGGCGAGCCCGTGTGCGGCATGCGAATGTATATTTACGTTCAGCCACTAGCGGGCATTTAACAGCTCTCTTAAATGATTTTTTAAAGCACCGAAATTACCCTCTCTTCAAGCACACGGGCCAGCTGCGGCTGCAGAAGTGCCGTACTTCTGCGCACAGCGGCGGCACCCTGGGAGGAGGAATAATAATACTGTTAGGAAATGGTTTGGGATGACACATCGTAACTTTTTCTGGTTCACAGTGAAAATGTTGAGACCGCTTTCAAGGGCCCTGCACCGCCCTCTGAGGCCCGCTCTCCGGGTGCAAGGCCTGCGCGCGATCCACCAGAAGAAGGACAACGGCAAGTTGCTCGACGACGACATGCTTGCCCGCGCCGGACTCGACCCGGAGAAGGTTGAGAAGCCGCGCGCTGAGGGCGCGGCGCAGGCGCAGGCGCAGGCCGGCGCTGACGCCGAGGCCGACGCCGGCGCCGACGCGCACTCGAAGTGGGAGAGCACG
>JANIWL010000017.1:0-198017 GCA_030705075.1 Entelexis geochares | reverse complement strand
AGGACCCCGCGGCGCGTCGTCCTCCCATTCGTCGCGACGCCTGCGCGGGCGATCAGCGGCGCGGCGCGCACGCTCCTGGGCAGCCGCCTCCTTGTCCTCGCCAAAAACAAAGCCCAGAAGCGGCTTCTTTGCGCGCTGCTCTCCCACTACCATGCGCCGCAGGCCTCCCCCAAGCGTGGATCCTCCGGCGATCGCCGGGTCGTCCTCATCACGGCGAGAGCGCGAGCGTCGCAGGTCTGCCTCCATTCGGCGAGCCCTAGCCTCATCTTCGCGAGCTGTGCGTGCATCAATTCTGCGGACGTCTCTCACAAATTCAGAAGCATCGTCCCGCATGTTGGCTAGCAGGAAGCGAGTGGATCGGCGGTAACGTAATACGGCCTTCCGCCCCGATTCGACGTGCGTCGTCGCAGGTGCGCTACCAGATCTTGACGGGAAGTGCTGCGTCCAAGAAAGCCGCTGAGCGACGAGTTTGGCCGCATTGAACACAGGACAACCCAAGTTGCATTTAGGAATATCAAGGACTCTATCTGCTGCGCACTCGCTGCAACCCGCAGCCCAGAACAAGATGCAACCATAGTGAATGTCTCAAAGACCGAGCAAATACGTCTTTACAAGGGAGCAAATCTAGCAATTGAGGTCTAAAAAGTATTCGGGGGGCATAATTGTGGTGCACAGCGTGAGAGCCGCTAACCCCGATAGGTGCTTGCGCGTCAGCAAATCAAGCAGCACACAAGAGCGTTTTCAATCAATCGAGTCGGCTGAAACCGGAAAGAAGGGTTTGTTAGAAAGTGTTGCGGTATGTCTGTGGCATGCATGCGGAATATCTGTGGCTTTCCCGCGGATGAGATTCACCCCAGCGAACTCACCGCAGCCATCATGCCGCAAAATAGATAAGACTAGAGTTTTGCAGTGATAGAGAGAGATAAATAAGAGAATAATGCGAAATAATTAGTGAACAGGCCGATAGCCGTGTGCTTATTCCTGCCTCTTCTCGCGCCGAGGCAGGAGAGGCAGGATGCTTGCTGCTAGAGCATCGACTTGTCAGGCAAAGAGTCGGAGCGGAACGAGACGTGCCTCTTACGAATTGGAGCAGACATGGTCTGCTCCGCCTCTAGACAGAATTTGCCAACCTTGTAGTGCTGAACGGGGTCGAATGCCTTCACGTAGGCCCAGCCGAGGTACTCACCACAAAACCGGCAGGTGAGAGTCTGCACAAGATACTTACCAGAGAGCATTACCTGCTTTTTGGCTTCTTTGCGTTGCACATTTACAACGTCGCTCAGGAAGTTAGCGTCACCATATTTGCCTGTGAAGTCTCCAGGAATGTGGTGCTTCTTCTGGGCCAGCGGGGTCATGCACTGGGCGCATTGCCACCCCAAATCCTGCGGAGCAATGTGTACTTTGCACGGGATGCCCATTGCCAATGGCTACAACGCTTCTATTGTGTCGGTGAGGGTGGTGATGTGCCAGGAGGTTTGTTTATTATATATACGCAATTGACTCAGACCAACAGCCTATGGACGATCCCAACTTTGAGCCTCTGCGTAATTGGGTAAGTTCTACCTACATATGCAGATTGGCGGGAAATGGGAGCTAATAGTATATTTGGACAAACGGGGTTAATCGAGGGCTAGGGCGTTACCCAGCATGATGCACCATACCGCTGCGGGCCTACGGAGACCCGCAGCAGACCCCCAGTCTCAGAGGAGATAAGATACTAGGAGTCCATAGAGCTCTACTACAGCTCAAGATTGGCACATAAACAGTGTAACCGGCCCATACGCGCAGCATCAATTAGCACTAGATACTGCTCGGTCCGCCCAGCCGATCGCTGCTTAAATACACTGTGTTGTCGCGGTTTGTAGTTCAGGTACAATTAGATAAGGTAAGGGTAAGGCATGTGGCGTCATGAGGTGAGAGGACTTGGCGGACGTCAATCTCAGGCACTTCACCTCGTCACGCATGCCGCACCCAGTGCTTTGCTAATGAGTATTACGAATGAGGTTTAAGACCAGGAACTCACCCGTCTCAAACGTCTATCTAAGCGCGGCGCAGCTCCTCACATGCTTAGCCGCCATGGTCGTCGTATCCAGAAAACCGAGGGTTTGCTGTAAAGTTGTGTGAGTAATCACATGGGCTGCAAGACGTGGGGATATTTATGGCCACGCCGACGACGCCGCCGCAGGTCAGTCTGACCAGAAAACAGCGACGCCCAGTGAATGCTGCCGCTAGAAAGAGAAGATATTTAGATACAAGATTCGGATCGCGATCAGTCTTCCACTGTCTTCAGCTTCAATGTGATTATGATCGCTTTCACTGTGTATAGATAATTGCGCGATAGCTCACACGCGCCGCACAAGTAATGTAATGTAGACTCGCGGTTTCTCCTCACGCCGAATTAGTACACTGCGGCAGGTTATTATAGAAGGTTAGGAGAGGATGAACTAGCCTCTTTGATGATTCGACAGGATTAGCAAGCTTGGCGGCATCCATGACTGGCAGATGCGCAGCTATTGAAGTACCGGCACAAACTGAATCCTAAACTTCGCAAGCCGCTTGAGTTGCTTGCCTGCGGGGGAATGATGCAAGGCACTCTGTGAACCCGGCCTTTCTAAGAGAGGAGGCTGCTCAATTTCGTTCACAATTCTTTAATGATTTGGGCGGAGACTCATAATCTGTATATGCTACTAACACATCTCGTTAACGGTGCTCTGGCTGCAATGCGCAACAGCCAGCACTTGTGTACCAGCACTAGTGTACCTAAGTGCTTCAACACCGTATCTTTGCAGAGCAAACGCCTACTCACATTTCACTATGTTCCTTGAACAGAACGAAACTAGACGCTATAGAGGTACGTACTGCCGGGTAGAGGCACAATTTTTCCAGGATCAAGCTATTCTCGCCGCACTGCCCTTAGCCGGCCCACGTGGGCCTCCTCTACCCTAGCTTTATTTATCTCCTACTAGCCATCTCCAACACGTCCCGCTAAGGTCGCTGGTCCTGCGCAGAGCATGCTGTTCACCGAAAAACTGAGGTCCGAGGCTTACGAGCCGTGGATTAAGCACTACATTGCCTATGATCAGCTCAAGAAGCTGCTCAAGGAAAGTATAACCACTGATGAATGGTCTGAGGAGGACGAGTCTCGCTTTGTACAGCAGCTTGACACCGAGCTCGACAAGGTTTATGGGTTTGAGACCAAGAAATTCGATGAAATCAGCAGCAAGCTTTCCAAGATCGAATCTCAAATTGAAGGCTTGGATAACCACCTTGAGCCTAAGCAGCTCGAGGGCGACCTGGAAAGCATTCTAGATGATGCTACACAGCTCGACAGATTCCGTCGCATCAATTACACGGGCTTCTCGAAACTCGTGCGGAAGCACGACCGGATCCATTCCCAGTACCACGTTGGCCCTCTTCTTCAGGCCCGTCTGAACGCGCTGCCATTCCACAGCGAGGATTACTCGCCGCTGTTGCGCCGCCTTAGCCACATCTATACCTTTTTGGATCGGGAGAATGAGAGTGCTGATGCGGCAGGGTCTCTATCCCGTACGCAGAGACTCGGGTCCGTAGATCGCGCCAATCACTCCAGCGGTTACGTGACTTTGCAGTTCTGGGTACATCCTGACAACCTAATGGAAGTCAAAACGCGCATTCTGCGACGATTGCCTGTGCTTGTGTATAATCGTGAGGACGAGGACGATGAGACTGGCCGCGATCCCACCGTGACATCCCTATACTTGGACAACTCGGACTTCCAACTGTACCAAGCTCTTTTAGAGCGTCAAACTGGTGATGCCGACAGAGTATCAGCAACATCACTACGCTTTAGATGGTATGGGCACCTTTATGAAAAGCCCGAAATTGTGCTTGAGCAACACAATGAGTTAAATGGCCAGATCACTCGCGTAGCCCTCAAGGAGAAGATGATCAACAAGTACTTAGACGGTGACAAGGCCGTGTACGAGAGGCAAGCTCGAAAGATGCGTGAGCGTCACGTCCAGACGCAAGCTATTGACGACTACAAGGTAGCCGCCGCCGAGCTGCAAGACACAATCGACAAACTTCAGCTGAAGCCGATGTTACGTACTGTTTACAAGCGCACTGCCTTTGAGATTCCAGGTGATGACCGTGTGCGTGTAATCCTTGACCAGGATATCATGTTCATGCGCGAGGATGCGCTGAACCAGCAAAGGCCGATTCGCAATCCTGCGAACTGGCACCGGGCCGATCTCGACCAGCCAGGCGTGAATGTGTCCAGCATGCTACGCAAGGGCGAGTTTGCTCGTTTCCCTTACTCTGTGCTAGAAGTGCGGCTGCGGGCAGATGCTGACAGCGGCGTGAACAAGCTACCCTGGATTGAGGAGTTGCAGGCTTTGCATCTCATCAAAAAAGTACCCCATTTTACAAAGTTCTTACAGGGCATTGCAGTGCTTTTTGGTGAGGACGATCGGTTAAAGAGTCTGCCTTTTTGGCTAAATGACCTCGACGCGAGCAAGTTAGGAGATCCTCAACAACAGTCGGAGGAACAACCAGAACCTCAAGCAGGGCCCTCAGACCAACCACCGCATAGACGCCGCAGAATCCGTGATTACAAGTTCGACGATGACTCCGAGCTTTTTGAGTCCGAAGATTCGGGCATTGTGGACGAGGGCGTTGACGACGAGAGCCGTGACGAGCACACGGATGACGTTGGCTACCCGACTCGTGTGAACGGAAAGATCAGTGACGGAGAGTCTGAAGATGACGAAGTCGATTTGCCTCCCGGTGTTGAGCGCCCGAACGAATGGATCAAGAACCAGACGTCGCTAAAAATCGAGGCAAAAGTTTGGCTCGCCAATGAGCGCACTTTCAATAAGTGGCTGCACGTTACTTGCTTGCTATCTGCTCTCACTTTCACGCTTTACTCCTCCGTGTCAGCTTCTACGTCTCCAGCGGTTGCTACTCTCGTTGCCTACGTCTTGTTTGGCCTAACTCTTTTCTCAGGAATCTGGGGATACGCGCAGTACTTGTTGAGAATTAAGTTTATCAAAGAGCGAGGAGCGCAGCATATGGACTCGCCCATCGGGCCGATTATTGTCAGTGTCGGGCTCTTGTTGGCGCTAGTCATTAACTTTTTGTCGTTGTACAAGGCCAAAGCACTGCAGCCTCTGCTAGCAATGTTTGCTCTGAACTAAGCTATCGCGCGGATAAAGCCATTTCTTTTGGACAAAGCGACTCTGAATAACGCAATCCTGCCTATTTATGCTAAACACGTTTAAAAGTAGGAGAGCGTCCGAGCCGCGATCCGGAAATCAAAAAATTGTAAGAGCTCTCTAAACATGGAAAATAGTCGGTGTGCTAACCGCTGAGAACGTCTGAATTTCTAGCAGAGGGAACACACATCGAGTTTGCAAAATTTCTAGTTTGTAGCAAGGGCTCCGCAGGGATCCCAGGGGGGAAGTTCGATGGGGTCGAGCTCGAGCTGGCTAGAGTACTCAGTAATCTCGCTCTTGTTAACGACAACTTGATAGACGTACTCCTTGAAAAAGTCGTGCGACATGGTGTAATAGCCGTCCTTGCCCTTCTCTTTACCCCAAGAGTTCTCGACCTTCCAGCGGAGGGGCTTGCCTTCCGAGTCAAGATGGACACCAGTGAACACCATGGCGTGCGTCATAAGGCTCTGGTGATACCGCAGACGGTCGGCCTTTGCCTGCTTGGGCTCGAAGCCCAACGACTTGTAGTCCCAAATCTCGGTGTCAATGATGCCTGTCGGCGTATGGTGGTAGATAGGCGTGTGCGTGCCAAAGAATACGGGCTTGTTTGCCTTGATCCGTTCAACTGCTTTCGCAGCGAGCACGTCGATGTCAGCATTGAAGTACACAACCTCGCCAGCCTCAACTACGTTACCGAGCCGCTGCACATGCACTGGACGCTCGTACTGGTTGCGGGGATCGTGTAGAAGCGACACGCCCTCCTTTGCATCCCAACCAATGACATCGTGGTAGAAGTCAAGGGGCGTGAGGTTCTCAATGCTGTGGAATTTCTTGTCCTTGTCTGTGTACTCCCAGTCGAACTTAGAGGGCGGCGCACCTAAGAAGACGACCAGCAGCTGGTGAATCCGCTGGATTTGCTTGCGCTGCAATGGCTTGGGATCCTTCTTCGCAGCAACGGCTTCGCGCAGCTCCTGCGCGTACTGGCGCAACAGAGTCGTCACAAGCTCATTCACCGCTGCAGAAGCCTCCGTGTTGGCGCTCTCGCCATACACAGACATGGGAACAATTCCGTACTTCTCGATGATATTCACGAACATGCCGAACTGACCGCCGTCGGAGACAGGGTCCGTAAGAAGGTGCTGCACAATGCGCGAGTCCACCTCCTCGTCGGCAGTCTTGACGATCTGCTCGAGGAAGAAGTTGGCCTTCTCGAGCTTGTCGTAAAAGAACAGGAAGCCGGGCGACAGCTCGACGTTCTCTAGGTTGTACTTGCGCATGAGCGGAATGCGCAGGGTGTTAGTGGCGGCGAAAAGCCAGCAACGGCCGCTAGAGCGCTGGTTCATGCGCGGTGCACCCTCTGGCGTGACGACGGTGTTGAAGACGCCCGTCGTGTACTTCGTCTTAGACTCGCGGCGAATGAGCGCGTCTTGCACCTTACTGTTCACCGCGACAGTCGAAGCCAGAGAAAGAACAGGGTCCTTCTGGACCTCTGTCGTCCACGAAGCGAGAGTGTCGCTTGCCAGAGCAATGGATGGTGATGATTTCGACCCGAAGAACCGCATTTGTTTGTAGTGTGTTGGGTCCTGAACAGGTGGGTCCATCGCTTAAATAACCGCTGGGCCTATCGCAGAGCCCTAGCCCTGACGATGCACGTTTAGACATTGAAGCACCCATCAAAGAGTACCCATGCGGTGCTGCCGCACAGAAGGAGAATGAGTGCTGTTTTTAGCCGGTGAATGATCTGGAGGGAGATCAGGCATGTGTGCAGAGGCAAGACCCACACACGATTATTTATACTCCGCGAAATTTCGCTCACTAAATTAGTGTGCGCGCTTTAAACTAAGCATGAATTCTCGCAGTCGCGAACATTGGGGACCCGCACCATGGTCACATGCCTTGTCGAGCATATAGCGACATGTGCGCGGGGATATACGAAACCCGCATGGGTTGGGGCAGTAGCTGTTCAGAAAGGTGTTCGACGACCTCTCTGTTAACGAACCACGCGCCACAAAATTTAGAAACAAAGTTTGAACAACTGTGAACAACCAAATAATTCCCGGACAGGATTGTGCTGTCCGTCGCGTTGGTGAAGAAAGACATCATTGATCATTGAGCAGTCTAGCTACCACATTAAAGTTAATACATCCACTTGACACGAGCACGCATGGACTCGAGCCGAAGTAGTTCTATCGAGTACTAGCTCATTTTTCTTTTTACAAAGCGCTCAGGAGCGCATCTCTACCTCACTGAGTCCCATTGTTCCGCCGAGCTCACGGAAACGCGCCATGTAATGCTTGTGCTTGCTAAGAGCGATTTCGTTCAGGTTCGGCCAGTACACGTTGTGCACATACTTGAAGTTCACAATGCCACCGAACTGCTTGTCGAGCTGGGCCTCCGGTACGTAATTCTCGAAAGGCTCTTGGAAAACGAGCTTTTCCCGAGTCATAGGATCAATGAAAGGGTTGATCAGCTTTAGAAACATCCAACCCAGTCGAGGGATGTTGCACAGCAGCGCGCGGCCCAGTCGTTCAGGATAGTGGTTTTGTAAAATGTTCAGCACCTCACGGCCGACACCGATGGACGGCATTTTCGAGCCGTGTTTCAAGTCGATGAGAAGGGCAAGCTGGTCTTGGCCAGGAACAGTCATGTCAATAACACGCTCTAACATGTAGACAAGATGCTGCACTTGACGGTGGGACGACTTAGTGTTCTGCAGGCCTGGTTTCAAGTACAAGCAGGGTCGCGCATCATTGTCGTAACCAAGAATGACCTCCTTGCCTGTCTCATTCTCCTCGCTCACAAGCTCGGGAGTGAGAGACGTCTCGGGGTCGACACCAAAGGTCCGACGCCACACTAACGTGTCTTCCAGCCTTTTGATGGCGACCTTCACTGACCACTTGGACGCGCGCAAGTACCGGAGAAAGCACTCGCGACTCAGCCACGCGAGCTCCGACTCAGTCAATGGCGACGTCGAGTGCCGCTGCTTCTCGTTCTCAGGCAGTCCCTTGAGCTGCTGAAAGTGCGCGAGAATCTCATCGTAGTCGCGTTGCTGCTGTTCGTTGAGCTTGACCGGCTGCGGAGCATGCGACGCTGGACTAGGGGCCGCGAATGCCGTCTCCTGAACCGATGCCATTCTACGCAAAAATTAATTACGCTCTAGGACACAGAAAGAAAGGTCGGTTTTCTCCAAACTGCACCAGAAGACTCGCGCGCGTGTGTCAGCAGTAGCTTTCAAATCTCGCATAGCGATCATGTGACTGCGGCTGCCACGTCGAATTTCACTTTCGGCAACCGAGGCGCTGAAAGGGGCGGGTGCGCCTTATGGAGACAGTGCGGAGTATTGCGTCTCTAGGTATACAATACTCTAGTTTCTTCAATGGCCCTATGACGTCCTCATTTGTGTCGAAGCCTTTTAATTCCAGTTCGTGAAAAATCGCCGCGATCGATGCCGGAAAGACGGGTGTGAGCCGAAGCGATGCGCACTCTGTGCACATCCAAACCCTTACCTAAATGGGTAAATGGAGTCATCAGTGGTCGTCCCCCCCCCTCCTCTTCTAATAAAAAGCATGCCACCCACCACCACCCAGAAAGAACTCACTATACAGAAACGACTGGATGATGTTACTAAATAACTCTAGCTTGAAACGGCGCACTGCCTGAATGAAATGTAGGAACAACAAGTATCAAAATAACGAAAGTAAGAGCAACAAAAGTTAGAGCAACAAAAGTGTTTGACTCGAGAAAGCATGCCGTAGCTAGCAAACTAGAAAGTATATTAAATAACATGACAATAAATAAACATTAGGAAACAGTTAGAGCAAAGTGCCGGCTATTTTACTTGGGCAAGCGACCACCCACGCAAAACAGCTAGCTCGTTCTCCATGCGAACGCTGGCTGCTTCAGCCGTGTGGAAGTCTGCGAGCCACTGCTTGCGCGACCGTACAATTGCCTCAACATCCTCGAGTTGCTTCGCTGTAGCACTCAGGTCTCTGTCTAGCTGCTCAAGGCTAGACCTGTCCCGGGTCTCGAGGGCATCCAGCTGCGCCGCTGCCTGTTTTAACCGCTCACTCAGATCTTGGGCCAACTCCCGGGCCTCGGCCCTGCTCTTTTGCCATTGCGCGGCTTGCGTCTGCATGGAACGGTTTGCGGCAAGCACAGACTCGTGCTCAGCCGTCAAGTGATCAAGCCGGCGTTGTAGGGGCGCAGCACTCATTTGTAGGGCTCGCTCTTCCTCTCGCACGGCTTCACATTGGGCCTTCAGCGTCACGAGCCGCTGCAGATTCTCGTGCAGTGCCTTCAGAGCCTCTTGCGCAAATCCATAAGCTTCGCCTCGCGTGTGCGTTTCGGCTAGGCTGCGGCGTGCGGTCTCCACACGCTGCTGGACAGCCGCCAAGTCTGACTCCAGCATATCAGCTCCTCGGGCAAGCACTGGCCGCAGCTCGCCCATTTGACGACGGAGCTGAGCAAGGTCAGAGTTGACTCCAGCAAGGCTTGAGCGCAGCTGGTCCACGCTTTGCGACAACGAGTTGTGCTCTGCCTCAAGCGCAGTGGTCTCCACACTCAATTGTTGGGACTTCTGCTCTAGCTCGGATATACTGGCGAGTGTTCTTGCGCGGGCCACCTTCTGCGCGTCGTATCGGTCTTGTAACGGTGCGGCTCTGCGCATGCGCTCGGCCTTCTCACTCACGAGCCTCAGCTCCTCCAGCTCCAGCCTTCTTATCTCCGCGAACTGCGCCCCATACACTTCGAGCGACTTAGCGCGCGAGACCAGGAATGCGTCAATCTGCTTCATCTGGTGCACCCAGCGTGTCAGCGACGCGCGCCGCAGATCTGCCAGACAGAAGTCGTGGATCTGACAGGTTTCAGCTACAAGCCGCATGAGCTGGAACCCTGCGTACGGCAGAGTGCCGTAGTTGGCCTCGACTCGCAGTTGCCGTGCCCGCGCCGTGTGCGGTGTGATGTCGCGGATGAGCAGGCCCCATATACGCTCCGCCACATCTGCCGGAGGAGCCAGAGAAAGCCCGGGCTCCAGGTAGGGCAGTAAGCCACTTGCGTCGGCTTCACGCGCCACAATCTCCCTCACAGAGGTCGCCGTGCTGAGCGTTGTCATGTCGATTTTGGGCCGCGCAGCAGTTACTTACTAGTTGAACGCGCGAGTTACGTAAAACGTAAACAAGCGATTCAAGCCTGAGCGCCACGGCGAAATGTATTGAATCGCTGGGAATCGCTGGGAAGGCCGCTTATCCCATCGCGACGCGTTTCTTTTATTGCATTGAAGTACTTGCATACAATGGTCAAAACAATATCGTTTAGTAGTTCGCAGCCCGCGGCCGCTCTTAGCCCTGAACATTCCAAGCGAAGCCATGCCCACGGCAAATCTAGCTGCCCCTATATGTGCTGTACGAGTAATTAGAGAGCAGAAGCGGAATATGGTAATGAGGCTGTGGTGGGTCACTAACCACAAAAACGACCTCTACCACAGGGAAAAAGGGCTCACCTCCATTGGCTGCACTCAGATATGGCCCCGTCTCGAACTTGATCTTATGGACGCCGGGGCTCACTGACTGCACACGCGGCGAACCCCACTGGCCGATGCGCCCATCGGCATCCGTCGTGCCCGTGGCAATGCTCTGCTCTTGAGCATTAGCTATGCGCGAGAGCTCGCATTTCACACCTGCCGCAGGCAGGCCCCTCACAGTGTCCAGAATGTGGCACGTTATGTAGTCGCGCTGGGCCATGTTGCCAGATATCAAGATGAACACGAACGCTGGCGATTCAGTGGGACTGGGAACCCGTGCCCCGGCGATTAGCTTCCTGGGCCGGGGATATGGGTGTGGGCTCCTTTGATGCCCTGGCCCTCGAAAAGTTTCCGTGGCCTACGATCTTTGCCAAAAAGTGGCTAGAATGTTTAAGATAGAAGGATTGAGTGTGCCAAACTCGGTCAAAGTAGATGAGGCCAAAAAGAAGAAGAAGGCTGAGCCCGCAAAACTTTCTGGTGACGACTTGCAAGGCATGTTCAGCGAGCTGAACCCAGAGAGGAAGGCGAAGCACAAAAGGCCCGAATCAAGTGCGAAGCCAGAACCACAGAGCGTCAATGACGCTGCCAAGGCTAAGCAGCAGCAGCGCCGCTCTGATATGAGAGAGACGATGGCCCGCGGACAAGGCGGACAGAACGCACAGAATGAGCCGAAAAAGCGTGGATCCGAAGAAACTAAGACGCAGCCAACCAAACGGGCTAAGGCAGCCCGTTCTGAGACGCCCAAACCGTCTAAATCAGAAGTAAAGAGTGCGCGGGTTGGAAATCAAGAAAGGAAGCGTGCCGCAAGCGACGATCAGAGCGAAGGCAACGTCAACCCCGCGTCTAAGCCTAAGCCTAAGCCGAAGCTCGAGCAGGCGCAACCCTCGAGGGGTCCCACTTCGACAAAACAATTGACTCCATTGCAGCTCAAAATGCAACAGAAGCTCTCAGGCTCACGCTTTCGCTGGATCAACGAGCAGTTGTACACTACTTCATCGGAACACGCGTTTCATATTTTTCAGGAACAGCCACAAGTGTTCCAAGAATACCACGAGGGATTCCGCCATCAGGTGGAGTCATGGCCTGAGAACCCTGTTGTTAGCCTCGTGCAGCAGTTCAAGGATCGCTTGCAGAAGCCTCTAAACGCGCCTGGAGGCCTTCCAGCCGACAAAACGAGCGGCCAAATCAGTGTTGCAGATATGGGTTGCGGTGAGGCGGAGCTGGCTCTCGAGCTTGGCAAGTTTCAGCACCGGAAGGCCAAGTTCAACGTCCACAGCTTCGACCTCTATGCTGCCAACGAGAGGATAACTGCTGCCGACATCGCAAATGTGCCGCTCCCCGACGAGTCCTGTCATGTTGTAGTGTTCTGCCTGGCGCTCATGGGTACAAATCTTGTTGATTTTTTAACTGAAGGAATCCGCGTGCTGAAGCCTGGTGGGTTGATTTGGATTGCCGAGATCAAGTCGAGATTTAGCGGCTACGACACATTCATTGACACGCTGAAGCAGATGGGGCTCTACCATAAAACCACTGACGAAAGCAATAAGATGTTCGTCAAGTTCGAGTTCGCCAAGCTTCCACACAAGATGGCGCAAGCGACTGAGGTTCACCCTGACCTGCGGCTGAAGCCCTGTATTTACAAACGCCGGTGAGGCAGTCTTTTAACTAAAATGCGCAGTGACAGTCAGGCGCTTTCTTAAAAAATTCAATTAGTTTTTACGGCCTGGCTGGCTTGGCAACGACGCCTTAGCATCCGCGTGTGTACTCTCTCTCTCTCTCTCTCTCTCTCTCTCTCTCTCTATCTCTCTCTCTCTCTGGGATGCCGGTCGCGCGCGAATATATGGTCGGTCACGTGATACCTGCGTTGTTGACTTCGTGGGGAAACCGCTCGTTCCCACACTCGCGACTGTCCTGACTTGCGTCCTTCGCACGTTCAAGGCACAACTGCACATACGCCACTGATGTTCGATGACTGGGCTTACCAGGAGGTCTATGCCATACACGCTCCGAGTATAGCGCCTGAAGTCGCGCCCAAACCGGCCACCCAGCAAAACACGCGTGAGCGTGCTGTCTCGATTGTGCGCAGTGTAGCTCAATCGCGTCTTGAAGTTGATGTTCCCACACCAGAGGTGCGCCCGCGAGCGTACTCCCTAGCGCCATGGCCTGCAAAGCAGCCAGAAAATCCGTGCGAAACACCGCTTACGCGCAGCGAGGTAGCCCAGCTGTGGGACCGCCGAAAATGGCTAGGCAGCGCCTACGATCCCAGCTTTTTCGAGTTTGATGAACTGCTTTGGGAGTCTCAGGTTTCTGAGTTTGCGGAAGCGCGCACGCAAGCTAGACTTGCTGCTCGCATTGCCCACGAAGAGCGCGCAGATGCATACACCCAGCTACAGCAGGTAGCTTGGATTTCGCACGAGCTAGAGGACATTGATGAGCATGACATCGTGCCGCTGCAACTACTGGCTCAACGGGTGGATACGCTCGCTGATAAGCGTGCTCTTGTCGGCCGCATTAAAGATGCCCTTTCTGAAGTATACGACGCGTTAGATCGTGTCACTCGCATACTCAGGGGCCCAGCGCCGCGGGTGGTGCCCAAGCTGCCCGAAATATTTGCTCAAATTGACACTGCCCTAGCGTTCTGTGCTGCGCACCCAGACTTTGCCCAAGTCGCTCAGACCGCTCAGGGACTCAAGGGCTGCGCGAAGCGTGCTATTGACATCGCGAAAGCCTATAGCATCCATGAGCTACGAAAGGTAACAGAAAGGGTACGCGCAAAGGTGGAGGCCAACCCGGGCGCAGCTGAAGCGCTTCGGCACGCGAAGTTCGAGGCGGACGCTTTTCATTGCGGGCGCGTGATTGCGCTCATTGCCGACCACGCGTCGCGTGCAGATGAGGTCGACCTTGCAAACATCTTTGTAGAGCTGCAGCACGACTACTTTGGTCTGCGTATGCAGCTTATCGGAGAGGATGCCGCGCGCTTTGCTGAGCCTCTACAGGCATTTACACAGCTGAACGACCCCTTTTTCGACGCCGCGCGCAGTGCAATGGTACAGTACAAGCAGCTATTCACTGCTGAGCAGCGGCTATTTAGCACTCTGTTTGGCAACGTGACACCTGAATTTTGCAGCTGGTTGGCGGATGTTTGTGACCCGCTATACAATGCCCTGCGTAGACTCATTGTTCGAGAGACTGATGTAGGCCGTTTGTGCCAACTCATTGTACTTGTGCATAACGAATCCGACGAGCTGAGCGACGTTCGAGCCGAGCCGCGCACAGAGACCGCTCAAACTGTGGCTGCCGACCCGTTCCATATCATTTATGCTGATGCGCAACAACGGCTTGTATTCAGAGCAGATCTGCTTATTGATAGTTTCAGATCGTACGTGCCAAGTACAAAAGATTTTAGTAGGGCGCGGTTCCCTGTCGTTGCTCAAGCCTTAGGGCTTCTCGGCCAGGTTTACCAGCTTATGAGTACACAGGTTTTTAATGACCTGGCCCACAGATGCATCAGGGAGTGTGTGGCGGCTTTGGACGGCGCTGTTGCAAACCGAGTCTCTTCTGGCGGCCTCAAGGACGCACCCAAAGTGCACCTCTTCCACATGAAGCAGCTTTTAATTTTGCAGTCTCAGATTGTTGACTTTGACCTTGAGAATACCGTCCTCCATGAGGTTGACTTCAGTGGAATTAGGAGGCTCCTGGAGTTACCGCGTGGGTACAGTTTCCGGGAGCTGCTGGGGATTGCCTGGGACTCAGTGCCACAGGTGGTCGAGTATATGTTTGACGCCATGGAGGAACTGTACGCATCACTTCGCCGGGCGTTGGACCGTCTCTGTATGTCGCTGGTCATTTATGTGGCCACATCATTGCAGGGCAATGGAACGGCCGAGCAGAAGGCAGGCAAATTCAGAGATCTGACAGCCTCCGAGTTTGCTGAGTTCAAGGCTGCTATTACAGAGCACATTGGCGATGCCCGCGTTGCAGGTGTGCTGCTTGACTCTGCGCAAGAGGCGATTGTCACGCGCTACACGGAGTTCTACAACTCAGTCACTAACGAGGAAAAGAACGAGACCCTTATGGACCCGGACATGTTTATTGCATGGGTTAGTGGGGCAATTGCAGAAAACTAGCTGTACATATTAGACTTTACGCTTGCGCGCCTTTGGTGCTGACAATGACGCAGCCGACGAGGAGGCCCTTGGCGTTGAAATATCGCTCGACTCCGAGGCTACAATGGATTCCGCCGGTGCTGACTTTTTCGTCAAAGTATCGTATGCCACCTTCATCATAAGTCCAAACCAGTAGAAGTTTAGACCCACCAGCGAGAGGTAGCAGGTGAGCTCAACGAGAACTAGCCAGACGGGGAGCTCCGACGGCCGAGCAAATATCGCTTCCTGGAAAAGATAGTAGCCATTGATGGGGCCAGGTATAATGCGACAAAGGAAAAAGACGATGATAAGCGCTACACCATTGAGGAACTGCGTGCGGCTGCTCACAAGGCCCGGTACGTTGGTCGCGTACCAATGTACATTAACGAATGGCGTCGAGGCCTCGAACCAAATAAAAGGAGCCGCAAAGTTATACATGAACGGCCGCATTCCTTGCGCGAATGTAAATAGAGCTGCCAGCGCATGCAAGACAAATCCCCAGCCAATCGAGTCCACATGTCTCACTGATACAAAAACATCCCAAAGGAAGTATCCCACACACACGGAGTCTACAAATCCAGCATAGGGCGTGTAGCTGGTGAGTGTAGTGAGACTACGCGTGAAAAAGAGGGGGAAGCTAAGCACCAGCAGAATAATAGCATTGACCTCGGACACCACATGGTTCGAAAACCCCGCCCGCGTGCCGGTGTCCAACTTTGCATAGCGTGGCGTGATGTGTGGGGCCAATACACCGGCGGCCACGTATACAAGCGAGAAGAATGCCGCAAAAAATAATATTTCGTGTGCGTGGGCAGGCAAAAGTGGCAGGCCCAGCCAATAAGCTAGCGAGTGCAAGGCCGGCTGATCCTTGAGCGACCAGATATCAGCAAAGGGGTCGGCCTCGATCCCGGCGAGATACGAGCAGAAGTGCATCTTTTTCACAAAAGGCTTACAAGCGGCCGTGGCCAAGAATGACAGCAGCTATTTATTATCACGCTGGAAAATATGACGTCTGCGTCATCACCTGACTTTTTATTTCACTCGCCATGTGTATTGACGCTTGTGGCCTGAGCCCTGGCCACTCATTTTGTCACCACTGCAGAATAGCCCGGTTTCTGGAAACAGAATAACAATCCAACAGCAACACGATTGCCCCTTAGTGACGATAAACTTCACCAGACCAAGGAAATGGCTGCGAAGCACACGACCCCGCGCTGAGCTGGGTTGGGCGCGAACACGTGACTTAAGCATAACCACGTAGTCCGTTTTTCGCGACACGCGTCAACTCCACATCTGCAAGCATGCACCAGTTTCTCGCGCTCCTGACGGTTGTGGTGGCCATGATGGCCCGTGCAGCGGCCCTACATGTCTATGTGGGTGGCAACGAGGAGCCGAAGTGTTTCAACCTGGATCTTGGCAAGGACGCGCTTGTCTCCGAGCAGCATAGCGCGTGGGAACTCGAGGAGAGTACCCAGAAGTGGGTGCGCGACCAGAATCTTGCGATTGAGGTGACTATTGACGAGCTGTTTGATAACAACCACCGCGTTTACAACCACAAGATGATGCCGTTCTCAAACTTCCATTTCACGGCCCTTGAAGGCGGTGAGCACCGCATCTGCTACCGCGCGCTAACCGACGGATGGTGGACGAAGTCGAAGGTGAAGCTTGAGATCGACTTCACTGTGGGTGAGGGCTCGGACGTTGCCGATACGGAGGGCCACCGTCGCCTCGGAACCCTTGCTGATCGCGTCTCGGAGCTCAACCGCAAATTCGTACATGTGAACCGCGAGCAGCGACTCATGCGCGAGCGCGAAATGAGCTTCCGCGACACCAGCGAAAAGGCAAACTCGCGCGTCTCCCGCATGACTCTCATCCAGGTCATTGTGCTTGCGGCAACCTGCGCGTGGCAAGTCTCGCACCTCAAGTCATTCTTCGTTAAGCAAAAGCTTGTTTAAGCTAGCACTAACCCCAAAATAGTTTAGCGAATTCGTTAATATGCTCATGCCATGCTAGTTGTAGGAGGCGTCCATGGGCGGCCGCAATGCCTAGATCCTAAGCGACACTAGCAAATAGTGCACTGAAGTCATTCGCGTCCTCTTAAAGTCACACCCCAGAGAGTCGTATCATCTAACAAAAAAAACCTTGTGTCGCCAACTGATAGTCATGTATGTCCTGCAGCTGATGATGATGTTGTTGGTTTCCAGGGCTTGAGGGTTCTGTGACGGCCAGAAAACTTCACACACCACCGGCATGGAGCTGAGCGAGTATGAGCGGTACGGGCGGCAAATGCTCGTCCCCGAGGTCGGCTTTCCCGGCCAATTGGCATTAAGAGCTGCAAAGGTTCTCGTGGTTGGGGCCGGGGGACTCGGCTGTCCCGCAATTGCATACTTGGCCGGCGCTGGCGTTGGTGAGTTGGGCATTGCTGATCCAGACATAGTGGAAATGTCGAATCTACATCGCCAGATTCTTCATCGTGATGTAGGCATACCGAAGGCTGTTTCAGCCGCGCAGTACGTTGCTGACCTTAATTCGCATGTCACAACTAATGTCATCCAGGAGGCTCTTTCGGCTGAGAATGCTACGCAAACTGTAAGGCATTACGACGTTGTGCTCGACTGCACGGACACGCCTAAGTCCCGCTATTTAATTAATGATGCGTGTGTCTTGGCAGACAAGCCGCTGGTATCTGCGTCTGCTCTGAAAACGGAAGGCCAGCTCGCAGTTTACCATCACAAGACAGGACCCTGCTACCGGTGTCTTTTCCCTGTACCTCCACCGGCGAGTACTGTCACTGCATGTGGTGATGGTGGCATAATAGGGCCTGTAGTTGGCATAATGGGCGTGCATCAGGCCATAGAGGCGATAAAGATCATCCTTGACGCAGACTTTACGCCAAGCCTGACCCTGTTCTCTATGTTCTCATTCCCGCAGTGGCGTTCGATGCGAATACGCGGCCGTCAAGCTAATTGCGCTGTGTGCGGCGACTCGCCAACAATCACGTCGCTCGCGTCATTCGACTACGACGAGTTCTGCGGCGGCCCTGCTGGCATTGTGAACGGGTCTAGCGCACGCATTAGTGCTGAACAGTTTGCGACTATGAAAGATAGCAGTGTGATTTTGGACGTCAGGTCAAGGACACAGTTTGGCATATGCAGCGTCAATGGTTCAATAAACGTGCCTATTGATGAGCTACGCCGGTTGAAGACTAAGTCGGATCTCCCGTTCCACACGAACTTGCCAGTGCTTGTTGTGTGTAGATATGGTAATGACTCGCAAGAAGCTGTGAACCGCCTTCAGGAGTGGGGCATTGCTGCTCATGATGTGGCGGGTGGTCTTAACAGCTGGAGCTCTATTGATAAAACATTCCCTCGCTACTAAGCCACCACTCATTTGCGAGCAATTCTACAGCGGCTCACACGCGCTGATTATGATCATAACTATCTGTACAAATAATACTATGAAGAAAGCAAAAGTAACAAGATACTCGATTTCGGCCTTCATCCATCCACATTCTCAATGCGAACGAGCCCCGACGCTGTCCCAGCAGCGTACCAGGTTCCACCAGGCATCCATGCGACGCTACTCACTGCTACAGAGGCGGGGTATATGGGCATGCTGTTCAATCCCTCACGCTTAGAATTAAGTGTATCCACGGAGAGCAGCTCCACGAAGCGGTACTCGGACGTTTTGTGGCTACACTCAAGTCTCCATATGGTGCAGTCGAGCTGCAGGTCGCGCTTCCGCCTTGTGGCCATTGCGCGCCTCAAGGGGTTCGTGATGTGCAATGAACCATCCTGTCCACCAGTGAGCAAGAGAGGGTGAGATTGTGACGTGGCCAGTGCCGTGACGCCCGCATCGTGTCTAGTTACGCTTGTGAGGGTTAGCTGGACGCTCGGGTTTCGCACCGGCACAAGCCTCGCTGTGTTTGCGTCCTCAAGGCTGATAAAGCTGTCTGCCATCGACAGATACGTGGCGACAGAAGACAAGTGCTTCAGCCGAGGCGCCTTTCTCACGAGGCGCAAATCTCGCGTGTCAGTTACTTTCAGATTGCCGTCCACCCCCGAAGTAAATATATAAGGAGTCATATTGGGCCATCCTGAGGCTACACTTGTCACAACGGAGTCATGCAGCTGAGCTACGAACGAAGGCGTGGGCTCTGCAGAGGGGTCAAATTCAGCCACAAGCCCGTCAGCATAACCGACAACCACTGCAGGGCCTCTCCAGCAAACGCACGTAGCTTTGGAACCGCTTACTGCTGGGAGCGCTTTGAGCTCTAGTCGGTAGGCACCTGGACCCGTGGCATCAAGAATCCCGACCGAGCCACTGGCAAACACTAAAGCTAGAGAAGAGCTAGGTGACCACTGCATCCCTACTACAGGGCCATACGAGCCTTCAATGCTAGCGAAAGGTGCGAGACGCGAGTTTTCTACCTTGTAAAGGTGAAGTAAGGTTTTTCCCGGCTGTGTGTGGTATGTCGGGGCTAACTCCGGCTGGATTGTCGTCGCATTCATGGGATCAGATGTGTCCGTCCGCAGGCCAAGTGCCAATAGGTTGCCCGTGGAGTTCCAATCAAGAGCTATAACACCATGCCCTGCATTGAGAACAGCCACTGTAGACGACTGCCTTTGCGATGACGGCTCTATCTGTACCCCGTCCACCACAATGGCAGACCCGCTAACGTCAAACATCTTGCTCACTAACACGGCGCTGCTCTTCATGTTGCTTGAGTCTAGTATCACGGTTTCTTGAGGCTCGAGCTGACTGGAAGTGACCGAGAACAATGAATCACTCCACTTGTGACGAAGCTCGATTGCCCTAACAAGTTCGGCATTTGAGTCGCCATAAAAAAGCATCAAGCGGTCGCGCAGGTTCTCGATTCGCGACGCACTCTGGGACGCTACGGCCCGTCGCCGCGTCTGCGGTTGCTGGGGGGCCTTTGCAGCCTTACGATCAGCCACAGGGCCTCTCTTGGTTTGCTTTTTCGTGCCGGAATCTTCGTCCAATTCGCCTACGGGTTCCCCGCTTTCTGGCTCAGACGCGCCGCTAATGTTCATCTCAAGCTCAAGGTCATCATCAACCTCGGCATCAATGTCCATAAGCGACCCATCATTGCCTTCGTAGTCAGACCCTGAGTCGAATGTGGCGACCTCTTCTGGAGCTACGAGGCTTCCAAAATCGATGCGTGCCGCTCTTCTGCGAGATCGCTCGCGCATGGGCGACCAAGAGTCAGGCCTGTGTATCCTCCACTAAGTCTCGAGCACGGCATGGATGTTCGGCTGAAGTCCAAGTGGCAACAGCGACAGCCGGAGCAGACCTCGAGCTCTTCGCCCGATATAATAGACGCATCATCTCCGTATTCCACTGCGGAGACTACCTTTCGCTGGACAAAGCTTGGGAAACTGAGCCATGTTTTATATCCCACAACATCGCCGTACGGTCGTCCCACAGTATGCTTCTGCAGCCCATCCCATCTACTAGTCGGCACCGACAGTGCGGAGGTGCTTGTTTTTGACTATGAGCAGCGACTTGTAGCTCAATTGAGCACCTCGTCCGTGAACGCGAGACTGGGGGAAGTAACGTGTCTTAACGAGAGCGACGATCAATCTCACGTTGTAGCAGGGTTCTCACAGGGCTATGTGTGCCTTTGGGACCTTGAAGCACCGCCCAGAGGAGCGCCACAGCTACGCACCGTCGTGGCGCCCTTGGACCCTAACCATGTTCCTGCGCCACATAGTCGCATTCAGGGCACCGAATCGCACGTCGCCGGCACCGCCGTCAAACACGTCTCTTTTTTCATGGGCAAGCGGTCAGTGTTCGTGAGCATAGACGCTGGCGGCATGGCTATCCTACATAGGCACCATCGCCTGCTTCTGGAACATACGACAAAGAGTCGCCGTATATTTGGCTCTTTCTTTGGCGGCACTCAAGCACTAGATGCACTGGTCTTCGGCTCTTATATAGCGGTACTCACGCCGCAACTACTAATGATTGTGCAGCTTGTGAACGACAGTTTCGTTGAGCGGCTAAAGGTCCCGCGGTCGAAAGATACGGATGATAGTGACAACAGTCATGGCGTCATTCGATATAATAGTGAGATGCACCAGCTTGCCTACAGCAGGGGCTCCTATCTGAAGGTCTTGAATGTTGACACTCAAACTGGGCTTTTCACTGCCGATAAAGCGTACGCACACGCCACTCCCATTGAATGGTTCGATTGGATAGATGTAAGAAGCGCCATGATGATTCTCTTGTCTTCACCTTCTAACCGACATCAGCTCGACCTCGTGCTCATGAGCGACGCGCGCCTTGTGGATTCCGAGCCTGTCGCAGCCGCGGCGCACCTCATTCAAATTCAGGTTTCAGCGTCGACCCTTTTTGCAATGGGTCGTTACGAGTTTTCGGTGGGGCAGCTGACGAACTGGGCTGATCGGCTTCTTGCACTGCTGAACAATGCTCACCCCAGTGTGGCCATCGAGCTTGCGCGCAGCTACTTCATAGACGAAGGGAATCTGTCAGTTCTGGGACTACCGTCTGAGCGACCACTACGTCAACGAATAGTGCGCAGTGCTTTTCCCAATATTGTTCTCACTGCTTTGCGATTTAGCGTTGAGTTCGACTTTGAAAGCCTCAAAGGATTGTTGCCAACAAGCATGAAAGCGGCTGTTGTTATAAACGCGTCTCTGCTAGAATCCATTTTGGAGCTTATAGGCAGCAGTGATGAGCAATGGATACATGACTTGTACTTGGACACGCTTGTTTCCCTTATCTTGTCGGGTCAAGTTTCCTCGCTGTCTCCAGTTGTTTTCAAAGAGCTGATAACTTACAGGTACTCTGTACAGCAAGTCTTTTACTTGCTTGAATTATCCAGCCTCGATGTGGATCTCGCATTCAACATTTGCTCGCAACACCCAGAGTTAGCTGAGGTGGAAATTTACTTGAGGAATCAAGCATTACAAGACTACACATCCCCATTGTCTCCTCCGACGTCTCATACAGTGGGCTATCTCGCGCTAACGCTGACTGGGCGCGTTTATCCTACTGGCACTACCGTAGAGGACGAGAGGAAGAAGGTGAAGGCAAAATCGGATATTTATGCGGCGCTGTTCCTTTCCGAAACCACGGATGTTTTGCAGTCTGTGATCGATTATGACGACAAAGGATTCTTCACTGCGCTCAATGAGGCATTCGAGGACTCATTTCTTAACGACAACTCTGAGATCAATCGTCAGATTATTGTCAACATTCTCTGGAGCTCAGCTGTACAAATAAGAGGGGCCAACCTGTACATTTTCCTGGCGCGTAATTACCCCAAATACCGTCAATTCATCGTTCTTCCTGGTCAAGCGTTACAGGAGATCTCTTTGAAGCTGTGCACTCTCCACAGTGACCCCGAAGAGAGCCAGCTGGCTTTACTGAGCTTACTCTCTGTATACAAGACTACGAATGTCAAGGAGTTTATCAGCGCTCTAATAGAAGCGAACTATTCTCTTGTTTTAGAGTCCGTTTACCGCAAAGATGGCAAATTTCGCGACCTCATTTTGCTCAAGCTTCGAAACCATGAACCAGACTTGTGGACTGTTGTAGGAGAGGGATTGTTTAAGCAGAAAGCCGAGGTCACAGGAGTTATTTATGAGAGCGTAGGCCAACTCCTTGCTGAAAGCCCAGCACGATTTGCTGAGATCATGGTCACCCAGCTGCGAGATTCATCATTGTGGCAAGACATCCTCTCACAGGCCCAGGAGCGAATCAAGCTGGAATTTCTGCAGGCAGCCTTCGAAACTATATGCTCAAATGGTGGCCAGCTCCCCTCGCTATCTGTGCGAACAGAATATGTCTCTTTGCTGGCAAAGACCTCTCGTGGTGGTGATAATAAGCTGATGAGCCTGCTACAGGGCACATTAACGTCACCAGATGATGTACAGATTCCCCTGGTTGTCGACGACCTGCTTGAAAATGGGCATGTGGATGCGCTGGCCCTTCTTTTGTGTCGAAAAGATCGTCGCAACGAGGCAATGATCTATGTTCTGAACCACATGCAGTCTGTAGATGGCCCTGAACTGTCCCGCTACACTCAGTTGGCGGTTTCTATATGCCTCGAGGTATCAAATGTCGCTAGTGAGGAAGGCCCTGGACTGTGGATCCGTCTCTTAGAGACGTTAATGAGTATAGACACTGAAGACGCACATGCCGAGTTGCGAGACGCAGTGCGCGCTCTATCAGAATCGGGAACCTCGTCTACCATCGATATTGCGTCAGATCTGATCACGTCTCATCAGAGAGGCTTGACGCCTCTAGTATCGCAGCTATTTCTTGACCTTCATCGGCAACAGCGTGCTTTGCAGTGCTTTCATGATATACTACAAGTGGATTCGTACAAACAGCTGACGAAGGTTCTGAGTGGCCGAGCACAGGGTTGGGCCGTACCGATTGATAGTGAATGCGAAATCTGTGGCCGTAAGATCGTAGGGCTTGGCATAAATGCTACTAGCTTGTACAAAGCATGGGAGCAGTGTGGTAGCAATAAGGAAATCACAGCGGAGTTTGATTCATTGATTGCTTTTCGATGTCACCACGCTTACCACTACACTTGTTTGGCTCGTATGACTGGTGACGACTTGAGTATCCCTGCTTCGAGGAAATGCATTCTTTGCGACTAAAGTTGTTTGAATTAGCAGCAGGAACTAGAGTAGATAATCCTAGAGCTTTCCGCGAAGCGAAATAGACAGATTGTGAAAGCGTAGCACGATTGGTTAAAGGCGGCTACCAGGGACAGCTTCTGAGTTTAGTTTGGCGTCTCACGCAATTTCATTTATTTGAGAGCCAGAGCTAGATCTTCTATGAGGTCCTCAGCGCGCTCGATTCCGACACTGACGCGAAGCAATTTGGGAGACACATCGGCATCCGACAGGGCACGCCATTCAATCAGGCTGTGAACGGACCCCAAGGACGTGGCATGGTAGAAGAATTTGAGCTTGGAAGGTAGCGCCTTCGCCGTTTCTTCATCCACGACTTCAATCGCGAAGGTTGGAGACCCACCCAACGGATACTGCTCCTTTACAAAAGGCTCCGGTTGCAAGTTTGAGGCGTAAATTTTGGTGAGCTTCGGCAGCTTATCCCTGTTTGCGTCAAGGAAAGCGACTATTTTGTTAGCATTCTCGGACTGGACTTGGAGACGAACAGGGAACGTCTTCAAGGACCTGAGCAACAGCCAAGCTTCAAATGGCTGAAGGATCGAGCCTAAGTTTAGACGATCATCTATAAGTTGCTTCTTCGTCTCAGCGTCCTTACAGACAATGACGCCTGCCAGCACATCAGAGTGTCCGGACAGATACTTCGACGCCGAATGCATGATGAAGTCCGCACCATACTTAAAGGGATGAAACAAGGGCGGAGGCGCAAAAGTAGCATCCACAATGAGTTTCGCACCTTTAGCATGAGCCTTCTGGACGTAACTCTCGATGTCGAAGACCAGTCCAGTAGGGTTCACTGGGGTCTCGAGATGTACAACATCTCCCGGCTCGCATTTAGCATCGATTTCAGACAAGGCAAATACCTGTAAACCAAAGCGTTTCAAAATTTGCGCAATGCAGTGAACGCCATGGTATCCATCCCCGATGAAGAGACGCTTCGGGCTGAGAAGGGTCATAAGCCCGTGGAAAGCGCTCAGACCGCTACTATAAGCCACGCTGGGTCCATCAAGCAACTCCTCGAGGACAGCTTCAATGCGATCGACATTATGCTGAGACTCACGCGAGTAAATATACTGGTAGTCGTCAGGCTGACTACCGGCAGGAAGGAGTTTCGAAGGATCCTTCGAATACTCGTAGTTAGTGGTGGGATGAATCGCCGGGGCAACATCACCTGGCTCGCGAACGTTACCGTCCCCATGCACGGCTGCAGTAGAGAATTTGGAGAATTCACTGTTCATGTGTTGATATTGGCTAAGTTGGCGATAGAGTACTGTGAACAAGATTTTTTTGATCCCCTTTTATAGCTATCATCATGTGACAGCAATCACAGTTCTTTTGCCGCGTTTTTCTCTTTCATTACTCTTCAATTGGCACGCATCTGTGGGTTTTCGTCATTCTGCATTGTGGGTTTTCCTCAAAATTGTGGGTTTACATCAATCCTGTGATGTGTGCGATTATTGATATTAGTCATCGAGTCCTGGCCGTGAAGTTGATGCTCCGCATGGACATGATTCTTGTGTCATTGCCCGACATGAATTAAACTTGTGTTCGCACTGTATAGCATAAAGGTAAAAAGACAAAACGAAATACAATATATCTCCTGCACAAGAAATAGTAACAAGAGACCTTTTTTTTACGGCGCGAATGAGGCTAGTCGTAAATACCAGCATTAGCCTATGTCTTTTATCTTCGAACTTATATGGGACCAGAGTGACGAAGAGCGGCCACTGTTACTGAAATTGTGGGTACAAAATTGACCAAAAACGTTCCTACATTCACTGCAAAGCTTGCGCTAGGTCGTTGATAAGGTCCTCTGCCCGCTCGATCCCCACGCTGATTCGAAGCAGACGGGGAGAGTCACTAGCATTCGACAAGGGGCGCCATTCTATATAACTGTGGACGGAGCCTAGTGAAGTCGTGTGGTAATAGAGCTTCAGTTTTCCCGGCAAAGCCTTAGCAGTCTCCTCATCTACAACTTCAATAGTGAAGGTGGGTGAACCGCCCAGCGGGTGTTGTTTCTTCACGAATGCCTCGGACTGCAAGTTCGAAGAGTAAACGTTCGTCAATCTGGGAAGCTGAGAGCGGTTTTCGCTCAAGAAGGAGACAATCTTGTTAACATTGTCTGACTGCACCTGCAAACGAATGGGGAACGTTTTTAGAGACCGGAGGAGCAACCAAGCTTCAAAAGGTTGAATGATAGAGCCAATCATCATGCGATCTTTGACTAGCTGTACCTTGGTCGCATCATCCCGGCACACGATCACACCAGCTAGAACGTCAGAGTGGCCCGAGAGGTACTTCGACGCAGAGTGCAAGATGAAGTCAGCGCCGTGCTTGAACGGGTGAAACAGAGGCGGAGGTGCAAACGTCGAGTCTACAATTAGCTTCGCGCTTTTAGCATGAGCTTTCGCGGCATATTGTTCAACGTCTAGAGCGAGGCCAGTAGGGTTGACGGGCGTCTCAAGGTGGACAACGTCACCTTCATCACACTTAGCATCGATTTCAGAAAGAGGCAGGATCTCAAGGCCCGACCGCTCAAAAATTTGGGCAAGACAATGAATACCGTTGTAGCCATTGCCAATGAAGAGACGCTTCGGGTTCAACAACGTCATTATTCCGTGGAAGGCGCTAAGTCCGCTGCTATAAACAGCGCTTGGACCATCGAGCAGCTCCTCGAGAACGGCCTCTATACGATCCACGTTACTCTGGGATTCACGCGAATAAGTATGCTGACCTGCGTCAGGTTGGCTGCCCGCTGGGAAAAGCTTAGCGGGATCCGTTCCGTACTCGTAGTTAGTGGTAGGGTGGATGGCGGGCGCTACATCTCCCTTTTCGCGAATTTCGCCATCCGCATGCACGGCCACAGTTGAGTATTTGAGAAACTCGCTGTTCATATAGATTGTCCACACGCTGAACTTTGCTTAGGTGGTTTTCAATCGCTACTTAGAATAAATTTTGACATTTCACATGTGCCATCATGTGACGCTCATCGTGAAAGTGTATCTCGCACCATCCCTGTTGTGACGATCTTCACTGCAGCGCGTGGATTCTTTCCGTTGGTGCGCATGCATCGTGAGTTTACGGTGCACTCTGATAAACCGGATGACTCATCCAGGTGACGCTGAGCGTTTGCCAATGCACTATTGAGGATTGTGAAGACAGAGCCTCGCAACGTCCGTGCGAGAGATAAAGAAGCAAAATTTCAAGTCTTAGTTGGTTCTGGTACTGGCATTTTTCGTGCAAGCTGGAAGGTAACATAATCTGGCTCATGCATCAGATATAAATCCCTTTGACAATTTTTTGCTGGCGAAAACGCGACCACGAAAAAGTCGCTGATACAGAAAGTCTACTGCAGAGCCTGGGTCAGGTCGTTGATGAGGTCCTCGGCGCTCTCGATACCGACACTGATACGCAGCAGGGTAGGAGAGACTTCAGGGTCGGTCACGGCACGCCATTCGATCAGGCTGTGAACTGAGCCAAGGGATGTCGAGTGATAGAAAAGCTTGAGCTTGTAAGGCAGGGCCTTTGCAATCTCCTCGTCTGACACCTCGATGGCAAAGGTCGGAGAGCCGCCGAGCGGCAACTGCTTTTTGACGAACTCATCATCCTGTAAGTTCGACGAATATATTTTCGTGAGCTTCGAAAGCTTTGATTTGTTCTCTTTGAGATAGGCGACGATTTTGTTGACATTCTCCGATTGAGCACGGAGTCTCAGCGGCAGCGTCTTAAGGGACCTTAGCAAGAGCCATGACTCGAAGGGAGGGAGGATGGTGCCAATAAACGCACGATCAGCAGAGAGTTGCTTTTTGATCTCGAGGTCTTTAGTGGTCAACACACCGGCAAGCACATCGGAATGACCAGACAGATATTTCGACGCCGAGTGCAGAATAAAGTCCGCTCCGTGCTTGAAAGGGTGCAGCAGCGGCGGTGGGGCAAATGTTGCGTCGATGATGAGCTTTGCACCCTTTGCGTGCGCCCTTTCCGCATAGTACTCGATGTCGAAGGCCAGGCCCGTGGGATTGACCGGCGTCTCGAGGTGCACGACATCTCCCTTCTCGATTTTCGCGTCGATGTCCTCGAGCGGAAGGAGCTGAAGGCCAGTACGCTGCAGAATGTGGGCGACTGCGTGGATACCGTGGTATCCCTTGCCAATGAATACACGTTTCGGATTCAGCAAAGTGATGATCCCGTGGAACGCGCTGAGGCCGCTGCTGTACAGCACGCTGGGCCCGTCCAGCAACTCCTCTAGCACGGCTTCCACGCGCAGAGCATTCTGGTGCACAATGCGCGAGTAGGGGGTCAGCACACCGCTCTCTAAACGCTCTTTGGATCCGGCCTTCAAGAGCTTCGTCGGATCCCTTTCGTACTCGCCGATAGTCGTGACGTGAATAGGAGGGGCCACGTCGCCGTACTCGCGGATGTCAGCATCGCCGTGCAATGCAGCTGTCGCGTATTTCTGGAATTCGTCGCTCATGGGAGTTGTCAATGGAGATGAGCATTTCTACGATACACACGCATGTATTTATACCCTCTGGCATGTGACAGCGTCAATGGCCATTCGCGATGTCGTCATGCGTTTCATAATCACACAATTGTCCTCACGGCGCGAAGCGATGCGAGTACTCATGCAACGGCTCAGGCCCCAACCCCACAGAGGGGGGACCGGCTCGTGCATTATACCTAGCCCTGCGCGCGCACATTCATGCGTGATTTATGTTTTGGGCTGTCAGCACTGCGCATACTTCCATGCACGCTTAACATGGTCCATCACATAACTACCAAGAATATAATCAGTGTATAATATGATCTGAATGGCTCTGAATGCATTATTACAGGCTAAAGGGGATATTTAGAGGGCGCACAGACGACTCCTTGTGACATGTGCCTGGTGCGCACGCCTGCAGCACGAGATCGCACTAGCCAAACTCCACCTAAACTAGAACTGGGCCGCTTAGTTTTACTGAAAAGCTTCACCTAACCTGAGCGTACGACGGATCCATGCGATCCCAGCGCCGTTTGCGCGCATTGGCACGGCGATATATTTCAGGCCATGCTGCAGATGGGCGCAGGTGGGATTTCGAGCGCATGACCCAATCGAGGCTGGCGCTGCCCTGCGAGGGGTGTTTTTCAAAATACAGGTAGTTCAAGACCAAGCCCTCTAGCGGCGCTGACCAGTCTGCGCACTCGATGCGCAAGGTCACGTTCGACCACGTCGAGGAGCCTGTCTCACCGACATCCATTAATCCCACATAGAACTGGGTTGGGCTCAGGGCGTCCACATTTTCGCCTCGCGACTCTGCCTGGCGGTCGATCCACGCAGCAGGCGGCAGGCTCGCGAATTTCTGCTTGACTTGCGGGCTCTGCACCACGTGGAACTGCATCTTGCAAATGTCCACTGGCTTGCCAATGAACTCCAAAAATAAATCGTAGCGACCTGCTCTCAGCTTGGTCGAATACTCCAGGTAACTATTAGACCAGCTGAGCATGTATAGGCTGCCGCCCCATGGAGCACCCTCTAAAAGCCTCCACGACCGCTTTCCCGGTGACAGCGGCGTCGTGTCCTCAAAAGTTTTGACGTGCTCGGGTCCGAAGAACCAGATGTCGTACTGGGCCACTTCTTCCACGGTCTGCCACGACTCCATATGGAGCAACTCACGCACATCGGCGGCAAGCCCGTCGATCTGCTCGTCTCTGAAATCATAAAGCGTGAGCAGCCGATTGCGGCTCGCCAGCTCTGCAAGGCCAAACAGTCTGCGGTTCACAAGGCCCAGCTGCGGCAGCTGCTTGATGAGCTCTAGTAGTATGCCGTCCGGCAGCCGATCTAGCATGGCCCGCGCACGCGATCGTGGACCCAATTGATTTGCCAAATGACTAGTTCGTACGTGGGGCAGCGGATCAAGATAATAAAGCCGCTTCTCTGAACGGGGGGGGGGAGCCTTCGGTCTTGCCCGTGGGTGCGCGTTGCATTGACCGTATGCCGGTGGCGAAAGCGTCGTCACGGGGCTTGCATCCCGGCACGAGCTGGCGCACGCGGCTGCGCTCAGAAGCTTGCGGGCCGAATACGAACAGCCAGTTCGTTCGCAGCTCGAAATCGCCCAAATGTATTGATTTAGCCGCTCCACGCATGCCTCGAGCCAGCTGCCGTCTCTGGCTTCTAGACGCTTCCAGCGTGTGGTCACCTGACTCGGTCCCACGTTCACGCCGGCGGTATATATACGTGTGCCCTGAGCTGGCGCATTCGATACAGCGAGCTACAATGGCAGACCACTCGAAACCTATTTTCCCCGAACTGCGGTGGGCGCAGCGCTCCAGCGCAGATGAGCCCGAGAAGAACAAACTATGGATCACTGTGGAGGTGCCGCAACTGAAAACGTTTGATGTGCAGGTCACGTCCACAACGTTTAAGTTCACGGGCGAGGATGCGTCACGCAAGTACGAGCTCGAGCTCGAGCTTTACGACGAGGTCGACACCGAGTTCACGCGCCAGGCCGCGACGCAGCAGCATGTCTTGGTCGAGCTGCGCAAGAAGAAGCCGCAGCAAGAGTACTGGCCGCGTCTCACGAAGGACAAGGTGCGCCGCCCTTACGTGCGCACAGACTTCGACAAGTGGGTCGATGAGGATGAGCAGGAGGAGGTGCCTGCCGAGGCGGACCCGATGGCCGGACTCGGCGGTATGGGCGGTCCTGGCATGGGCGGCCCTGGCATGGGCGGCCCAGGCGGCGCCGGCATGGGTGACCTCAGCTCGATGCTTGGAGGCATGGGCGGCGCTGGCGGCGCTGGCGGCGACGGCAACTTCGACCTCAGCTCGATGCTCGGCAACATGGGCGGCGATGGCCCCGGAGGCTTCGACATGTCGAAGCTCGACGCGCTTAAGGCTGCGGCTAGCGAGGCCGGCGCTGACGGCGCTGACGCTGAGGACGAGAACGAGAACGACGAGACGACGTCGTCTCTGGGCGAGGCGGCCGAATAAGGCGACTCTCAGGCCATCCGAATGGCCGCCTCGCACCGCCGTTGGCTCCGCGCCAATGGCCTATAGACATGTTCGACTTATCAGCATGAGATTTCACCCTGTGGAAGTAGTAATGTATATAGCTAAGAGTTCTATAACAGCAGTACGCAATTTGGTTGCACGAGGGCTCGTTCAAGCGCACGTTAGGCCGGCTGCCCGCAGTAGGCGAAGGGTGTTCTGATTAACGTGACCCAAGTTGTGCAACTCAGTTAGGCTGCGCACGACGGTCCCTTAGACCAATGGTTGTAGTACAAGCACTCAGTGTGATGGCATATAATATATATGTGCGAATTGACACTTTGTTGCCTGTAGGTGTAAGAGCTACTCGCATGGCGGTGCCAGATACGACGCCTGCCCTCTGCGTGTGTCATGGTTTCGTTGGCCCACTTCGGCCCGCCCGCCTCGCACCGCCCTTACCTGAAGCCCACGCCAGTCTCAGGTCCAAGTTTAACCCATGACTACGCGCAAGTTTCAGCAAAATGTGCTCGATTGGGAAGCCAGCGAGGGCCTGTCCTTTTTGTATGGCTGTGCAAATATGATTCTGGTTGTGAGCCCGCTGTGTGACGTCCTGGGCTGCGCGTTTCTGAGTGTATTGACCCTCTTCATGGCCATCTTCTGCGTATACCGGCTCGTGAAGGGCGGCGACTGGGACCTGTTCAAGCAGGCCATCCCCAAGGCAGTGGCGCCCACAGTGAGATGGAGCGCCGGCCTGGCGCTACTCGCGGGCGCGCTCAAAGTCGTCCGCTTCGACGTGCTCGAACCGCACAATCTCTGGCTAGAGATTGTTGAGACCGTGGCATACTTAGTGGTCATGGCCTACGTCATGGTTCTGAGTGTGCCCGTGGCCTTCGGTTCGCGGTACAGGGACGTAGTTCCTGCCGCGGACTTGGAGAAGAATGAGCGCCGCATGTTGAAGCTGTACATCCCTGTCGTTCTGCGCATCATGCTGCACCAGCCAGAGATCGAAGACTACTTTCGCGCCGCGTTCATGGTGTTTTCAGTGTTTCTGACCTCCTTCGTCTGGAAGTTCGGCTTTCAGGGGGCCAAATTCGAGTAGCTAAATTAGAGCAGCCTGGCGGCTGGGCCACGGCGCCTCCCGCTGGCCCGCTCAGCAGACGTGCAGCGTGGTGTGCTTGTCGCGGGTTAATTGTGTGTTACCGTCTGTTCTACATAGACTGCTGTTACATAGATGGTGCGACCAGTAGTCAGATGCGCGCGCACACTTTCCAATAAATTAAGAGGCAACGAAGTGCTGAAATCAGAATTACACAGGGATCGGCTGGTGCTGCTGCGGTATTTGCGCCTCGCTTGCAGCATTCGCAGCCTCCTCCTCGGCCTGCTTGCGCATTTCGGTGAGATCCCACATATTCTCGTCGTCGTCGTTGTCCTCGGCATGGTACTTGCCCGAAATCATGAGCTCGCGTCCCGAGAGCTGCGTCTTCGTCTTCTTCGCTGCTTCCTCGGCGTTCTTTCGCTTCATCAGCTCGCGGTTCTTCTTCCACTCCGTGAACGTCTCTAGCGTCAGCGGCGTACGCTGCTTCGGCAGCTTCAGCCTTTCGGTCTCGATAAACTCTTCCAGTGTAATCTTTGGCGCGTTAGCCATGGCCTGGCGCTCAAGCCGCTGCTCCTCCTTCGTCTTCAGCTTGAACCCGGGTGGCAACGAGTGGCGGTACATGCACTGGTCGCCGCCATTTGGACACACCCAGAACCAGCCATAGTGGCCCGACTCGACAGCGCCAATAAAGTATTTGCAGATCTTGTCAGTCTTTGTGCGCGGGTTGCCGTGCTTCGATAGAACGACCTGCTGAAGCTTCTCGTCGTCCCAGTGGTCCATTGTGTCTTTCGTTTTGTCGTCTCGCTCGTCGCTGTACAGATCGCGCTTCTCGCCCTTACGCTCTACCGAGATATCGTGGCTAAACTTGCATCGCGAGCCCTTGTTGCACAATCCTTGCTTGAAAAAGGCGCACACAACCGACTTCGGGTCCACGCCCACAGGAACCTTCTGAGCAGGTATCGCCGAGCTAAACAGCGCGCGCGCCTCAGCCTTGGCATCCTCGGCCGCTTTCTTCTCCGCTGCCCGGCGCTCGGCCTCAGCCGCCTTCCGCTTCTGTGCTGCTGAGTCCGCTACTTGCGATTCTACCTGCTTAACATATTGCTGGACTTTGCTGGACTTATTCTTATTTTTCAGCCCAAATGTCTTATCGGAAGCGGCCTTTTGCTGCTTGGTACTCTTCGTCTTCTGGCTCTCCTGTTGTCCTTTCTTCGCCATCCTCGTGAAGATGAGTTAGTGGTGTGTGAAGTGGGTTAACCGTGCGCACATGTGTGTGCACTTCGTTAGAGGACCTATCCGTGAAAAAAGATCACATGACGCAAATTGCTTTGCGGGTCCCGAAGTGCGAAGCACTGGAACAGCAGCTACTCATGTGTAATATTGGCGTTATGGTGTCAAATTTTGAAGGAAAAAAAATAGCGCTTAAGAAGAGTACCGCGAGGCCACATAGCTGTGATAATATGATACTATAGAAATCTCACTTAGATTTTTTTTTTTTTTTTACCTTGGTACCAAAAGATTTCGTATCTTTGCGGTAAAAACCTCTGCTTCGTCGGAAGTGTTTCTAGATGAGCATCACGACTGCACAGAAGGGATACTAATTCACGGAAGAAGATATGTCAGTAAATAAATAACATGAGTTCTTGAATGGTCCGTGTTTGTTCCCCCTTTTCTGCTCCTCAGAAGAGAGTCATTTGCGACCTTACCTGTGAGTGCTAGTAGTATACTCTGTGGGTCGGTTGCCCCAACCCTCAGTTTTGAACTCGGCCGCATTTACAATTCTCGTGTCGTTACAGAGTGCGAACATGGCCCTGCTGCGACGCAGGTTGCCGCTTGTGCTAGGCCCGCTTGTGCTTGGTTTTGGGTTCCACGCAGCTCGACAGCAGCTCGTGGCCAATGACGCCAACGCGGGCACTTTGGCTCTTCTCAATCCTGCGCAGGTGAGCGCGCGCCTGCGCAGCCACGAAGAGAGCTTTCTTGTCGAACGCGGCAACGGAGTTCTGCGTTATGACTCGGCCCAGCTGGCGTCCAACAACCCTGTGGAGGACGACCATAGTGAGCGTGCCGTGAGCGTGCCGCTCGTGACGCCGAACGATGTCGAGTTCAGCACAGACTGGAACTTTTGGGGCATATACGACGGCCACGGCGGCTGGAGTACGAGTGCCAAGCTCAGGGAAAGCCTTATTCCCTATGTTGTCGGCGAGCTGAACCGCATATACGCGCCCGTCGCTCCAACCAGCGCCAGGCGGCTCGAGCCGGCCTCGCCGGAGATAATCGACACTGCCGTGACGCAGGCGTTCCGCAAGCTCGACAACGATATCACGAACCGGTCAATTGAACAGCTCTTGGCCAACCCGTCTAAAAAGGCCGCCGTCGAGAAGCTGCCGCCGGCTTTGAGCGGCTCGTGCGCCTTGCTCGCGTTTTACGACTCGAGCTCGCGAGACCTGCGCGTGGCGCTCACCGGTGACTCGCGTGCTGTGCTAGGCGTGCGGACACCTGGCGGCCAGTGGCAGGCCAGATCACTGAGCACGGACCAGACGGGGTCTAACTCTGACGAGGCTCAACGCATCCGCAGCGAGCACCCGCAGGGCGAGCATGATACTTGCATCAAGCGCGGCCGCGTGCTGGGCATCTATGAGCCCACCCGAAGCTTTGGCGATGCCACCGTCAAGTGGTCGCGCGAGATCCAGCAGCGTCTGTCGGAGCTATTCTTCTCGCGACGTGTGCCCACGTATCTTCGGACTCCTCCTTACATGACGGCCGAGCCCGTCGTCACGCGTACGAAGCTGGACCCGGGAAACCGGCCCTGCTTCCTCGTGCTGGCGTCGGACGGCCTGTTTGAAATGCTCTCAAATGAGCAGGTGGTGGGGCTTGTTGTCGACTGGCTCGACCAGAAGCGCCCTGCCTCCCTCGAGGCCGTGCTGTCGAATCCTGCGACGAACCCAGGCCCCAGCGATCGATTAGGTAGGCTCGGCTCGTGGTTCTCGCGCTCCAAACCGAAGAGCCGCGTCGGCGAGCCCATAGAGGACGTGAGCGAGAATAAGGACTCCATGAAGCAGCCCATTCGCTCGCCCTCAACGACCATGGATGGGCGCACGCTCAAGGCCACGGTGCAGGACTCAAATGCAGCCACGCACCTCATTCGCAACGCTCTGGGCGGCGCTGACCAGGAGCAGGTTTCCATGCTGGTCAGCATCCCGTCGCCCATGTCTCGGGACTACCGGGACGACTTGACTGTGACGGTGGTATTCTTCGGGGAACAGGACGACGCCGACGCGACGGGCAAGATCCACTTGAACCCCGAGGCGAGCAGAGCCAAGTTGTGAACCCATTCTGGGCAACCTACGTAAAACTCGTTCAGGCGAACGGGAACATTTAGCATAGAAGTAATGAATATTACAGACGAATGGGTCAATCAATCACTGCAAAACCGCTAGGCTCATCATCATGTCTTAGTCTACGAACAATCGAAAACTCAGTCAGGCATTCAGCGCAAGTCGCACCTGGCTAGAAAAAAAAAAGGGCCGAACCGCTCCGGAGCAATTGCCTTGCCTTGTCTTCCCGAGCGACAGGTCCTAATCAAGCAAAATAATGGGCTCGACAGCAATTGAAAAATATCACTTAGGCGCCGGATAGCGGCGGGGCTAGGGGACCGGTGCGCCTACGAACAGGCGGGGGACAAAACTGGTGCGCAGAGTCGTGGCTGCCAATGGTTTTCACGGTAATTATTGGCAGCGGCCCGTCATCGCTTGCTCTTGCGTATATTCTACAAGGACACAAGCCAGTTTACAACCCAGTAACGTACGGGCCACATCCTGATCCGTATTTCCATGAAAAGTTGCTCGAGCATGCGGATCTTCTATCGGCCAGTATAGACGCGGAGCTCCTGAGCTACGTGGCGTCATCGCCAAACTTTGCAAGCTTCTTTAGTGCCTCGGTGCTGCCGGTGAATCTGCTCATTGACGCGCTTCGCTTTGATGACGAGCTTGCCGCGGCGTCTCCGGCGGATCAGCTCAATTCGCGTATATTATGGGTCGACACACCGCCAATATGTGAATTTGTTATAGTCGGCGATGCTGTAGGTGGTCAATGGGCCTCGGACCGCGTCGACGACCCGCAGACGCTGGCGATCAGCTACGTCGAGATGCTGTCGTTGCCCGGCTACGCGCTTTCCGAGCACCTGCAATCCAGCGAGCAGTTTGTGCGGCCTTCTCGCGCGGCTGTAGCCGCGTACTATAAAGAATATGCGCGCAAGTATGAATTGCCGATATTAAATGGAAGAGTTACATCGGTGAAAAGGATGCATCATCGACAGACTCATCGGCCGGTCAATCGACCAGGCAATCAGCCATCTAGTCTGCGAAGTTCGGATCGCTTCCTCGTAACCATTTCCGGTACTGCGGCGCCGCTTGCTTGCGAAAACATCGTGCTTGCTAGCGGAGTAAATGAGCCGGCAAATAGGGCGTTCGACGCACCGCCGACAGCGCTGCCAGCAGACGAGAATAAGGTGGCGGTTGTTGGGTCAGGCCTCTCAGCCGCGGATGCGGTTTTGTGTGCGTGGAAGGATAATAAAGACGTTGTACACGAGTTCAAGTACCCGGAAGCGCTTCAAAAATACCCGAAGAGCCTGTACCCGGAGTATTACGCTGTGTATCTGGCGATGAAGCAGGGCGCTCCACACTATGTGCGTGGTCAAGGCGCGCCTAATGTGCTCAAAAAGTACCGCCTCGGACGCAGGGGGTCGCTCGAGTACGCACAAGACATTCTCCCCTTTACGGCGACCGAGGTGACACGAACGACGCTGCGGGAGCAGCAGGACCACTTGCTGAGCGAGAAACTGAGTCTGGCGGCCCACGTATGGGCGTGTGGAAGCCTATGCGGAGACACGACCGTGCGGTACCTCATCGGAACGTGCTGTGCCGTGGCGGCGGGGCTGCGGCTGCATGCTCAAGGTCGGCCGGGTCCTGATCCGGCTCGCGCCACTCAAGCCTGCCGTAGTCATAGCCCTGCTCTGACCAATAATCAGCGTACAACTCAGTGCTGCGCGAGGGACGCATCTCCATCCCGAGCCGGCTGAGCGCAGCGTGCAGGGCGCGCTCCACTGCTGGATCCTGCGGACGCGCCGCGTGCACATGGAAGTTGTCAACCGTTACCCCCCTTATATCTTCGTAATACTGCATGATCTGGTTTGCCATGCGCAATTGAGGCTCTCGTCGCAGCCGCTGCAGCCACGTTGCACTGCTGGCGTGCTGCCACATCACGCGCGGGAACCGCGGGCGGCGCGGCCAGCCCAACACGAGCCAGAATAGAGCAAGCGCGGCAGCGATGGGCGGCGCCGGGCTCCACAGCCATGCGCTAAGCGCCCCGAAGCCTGAGCATGCTGCAGCCGTGCCCAGAACTTGCGCGTAAGACAGCGGTGCGACGCACTCCAAGACGGCGAAGGCAGCAAGAAAGTTTTCCCGCCGCAGCTCTGTACGTAGCACTATGTAGCACAAGCTCTCGGGTGCAGGACAGGGCAGCAGCAGTAGGGCCGTGCGCAGCGGCGGTCGCGGCTCGAGGACAAACAGCTCTGTTGCGAGGTCAGGCGCGAGCCTCCGCACGGCTGCATGTGCATAGAGATGGTCCAGGACGGCAGAGTCGCTTGTGGCGGGCAGGATTTGTCTCATTGACTCCGGCAGTGCGTGCTTGACGCGCCTGCGGGCGACCTGCTTCGCGGCGACCACGGCGTCCTTGACCACTAACGGATGCAGGTCCGTGCGCGACCAGAAGCGCGCGCGCGCAAGCCGCACAGCAAGCGTGGCCGCCGTGAGCGGCGCATCCGCGAATTTGCCCATAACCAGTGGCCAAAAAAGCAAGGCGCAGCCGCTGAGAAGAAGGGTCGGGGCGCGCCACGACCGCTGTAGACAGGAAGGGCTTGAGGCACAAACAGGGTCTAAAAGGCACACAATGGACTACGTACGTCGGATAATAATAAATATGCAATATTTAGCACTGGCAATTTGACGCCTGAGACTGCGGAAGCCCGATGTCAATGGGCTGGTTATCTGCGCCCTGGCGACCCTGCTGCTGCTGCGGCCGCTTTGACTCGAGAGGGATCTTATTGGCAATGGCAAGGAAGATGCTGCGCACATTCAGGCCCGTCTTGGCAGAGGCCTCGAAGAAGAGCAGGCCCTCGTCGTCAGCAAGCTTCTGTCCGTCGCTGAATGCGATCTTGCGCCCGGGCTGCTGGTCTGCGTCGCTGTCATCGGCGTCGAGGTCCGGCCGCACGGGGCCCGGCTCGGTGCCTTCTTCTTCGTTTGTGAGGTCATGCTTGTTGCCGACCAAAGCAATGACGATGTTTGGCGAGCCTTGGCTCTTCAGCTCGTTCACCCAGTGGCGAGCACGTATGAACGACGCCGGCTTCGTGATGTCGTACACGACGACGGCCGCCTGCGCGTTGCGGTAGTACATCGGGGCCAGGCTCGCGAAGCGCTCCTGGCCAGCCGTGTCCCAGATTTCGAACTTGACTGTGCGATTCGTGAGCTGGCACTTCTGCGTGAGGAACGCGGCGCCAATCGTGGGCTCCTTGTTCTCCTGGAACTCGTCGCTCACAAAGCGCAGCACCAGCGACGACTTCCCGACCGCAGCCTCGCCCAGCAGCACCAACTTCACGCTTGTTGTCGGCTTCGGTGATGTTGCGTCCATTATCAATTGCTTCCCAACACTTACTTCGCAACGACCCTGATAAGTGGTAGGCGGAGGAAGGTGTGTGTGCTGCGAACACGACTAATCGGGGTTGGGTCCTGGGGGCCTCGCTTGTGCAGTGTTCTAGCTGCCTAAGCCATTTGCAGCTGGTGGCGTGACAGTGGCCGAGCCGCCTTCGGTCGACCGCGGCAACGACCGTGCGTACTTGAATGCAGCCGGCCACTCCCTCCAGACCACAAAGTATGGCGGAGAAACAGGCGCCTTCATTGCTTGATCTCGACGTCGGGCCGCGCCTGCTGTATACTGGGCTCCGTTTATATTTAGCACCTGCCGCGCGCCGCGGTCAGCCTGACTACTGCTACCACCACTACTTAGATTGCCTCCTCCCATCGACATGAGAATATCATGTTGCCCGCTTGCATAGCGCTGGCGGTGGCACCGACATGAACTACGAGGCGGAGCATGGCATTGACACGTCGGAGGGGCTCCAGAGGCACGCACTGCACCAGCGCAGGCTCTCTGATATAGTGCGTGAGCTGCTCACTTCGCTGAACATCGAGCATGAGGCTTTGCCAGAGGGCATGCGCCAAGAGTTCATTGATTCGCTTGACCGCGTGCCGCCGAAGCGGCTTAAAGCAGACGACGAGTGTCCCATATGCGCTGTTCCATTTTTAGAAGACTCTCATCCGCTTGTTGTCAAGCTGCCTTGTCCAGGCAGCCATCGCTTCGACCTGGAGTGCGTGTCGAAGTGGCTGAAGGCTAGCAGCACATGCCCCATGTGCCGCCATGACTTTGCTCAGAAAAAAGAGCAGCTCATAGTAGACGATGAAGAGTTTGATGATATGTATGCGTGAGCGAAAGCAAAGAGTGTAGTTGAAACGCTTTTGACACCCTGAGACTGTGGTCTACCTTCTCCTCAAACGCCTTTATCCTCCATCTGTGTGCGCTCCTCCGCTGCAGCATCACAGCTATCTCAGCCCCAGTCTCGCAGATGAGCCACGAAGATCTCTCTCTATTTCGAGGCGGCTTGCCGGATGAAAGCATGAGTTGACAGCGTTCTCTAGGCCTCCTATCTGAGGATTTGTCGGAGTATGTTGCTGTGGATCTGTAATGTCTCATTGCTCAGAGCTCCGACACTGATGAAATGGCTCAATGCCACAGAGAATCCACTCTGCCTTATGTTCTCAGGATCACTAGCAAAATTTTTATTAGAGCAGGTGTGTCTATGAAGAGAGTAACGCTGAGGGGGGGAGCATTCGTGGAGTCATTCCTGATGATTATGATGATAATTATGATGGTAGTCGCAGTTACTTCGGCGACAAAAGGGCCCCTTCCTGAGTATCAACTCTTATGCAGAGCACCGCCAGAGACCTTCAACAGCCTCTGTCTAAGCTACCTGTAGCTGTTCCAGTCGGCTGCCACAGCTTCCAGAGCTGGCCCAATGTCGTCATCGCGCCCATGCTCCTCTGCTACCATGCGATGGACCATGTCTCGTACACGCAATGGTATGTGGTACTCGATGTCTAGTATACAGCTCTGACACGCACGCTGGGATTCTGCGCACGGGAGGCAGATTATTGTTTGCATGCTCGCCGCAGGTGGGCCGTTGCGACGCCATCTGAACGTCGGAAACGCGCGCCTGCACAGCTTGCATTCAGCGCCGCGCGAATCTTTCACTACACGAATGTCATCCTGGCGTCCAAGACATACAGAACACATCAACGGCAAGTCTAGCGCAGCGTCTGACTTAACGAGGGCACCGGCGGCCCCGTTACGCGCCAGATCAGCCATGAGCTCCGCAACTCCAAAGACGAAACTCACCGGATGCTGGTGCACGTGATGACTATGCGTATAAATAAGGTCTGAAGTAATAATTATTTCATGCCACCACCGCCCACTAAAAAAAAAATTGTTGTTGGCGGTTCGCTTGAGGAGCATTCTACGGTCGATAGACGACGAACTGATAAGTATGTTGAAAGGATGCCTTTGAATTTCTTCACCTGAAGCGCAAGCTGTGTGGACCAAAAACAACATGAGCTTTTTAACACTGATCAGCAATACTAACATCATTTAGGTCCAGTAAATGGTTAAAAGTGAAATTCCGGGCACGCCGTGCCACGTGAGTATCTAGAATCGTTCTTCTAAACATTTGAAAAAAGATTAATTTGCTGAATCGTGCTCTGTGGCCCGTCGTCCTTGTGCGCTGCGGCTCGCAGCAACTCGCGCTAGTTCATGACCCAACAGCCAATCTCAACAACGATGATTTGTGCCTGAGTCATCTTTTTTCGAGCATCAGGGCCAGGGGATCGACCGTTGACACACACAAACATGACCAGAGGCACGCCCTATCAATCAGCGATAGGGGCGCTGTCCCATAGTTAAAAGAAGAAAAAAATATTGGGGCATGATTCCTCGATTCTTTAAGGGATCCTGACGTCTCGATCTACCGATCAAGCGATCCGCTTCTGCCGAGCCGTCGAGTAATTGCTGGACCATGCCTCAGTCGTTCAAGTTCCGCTTTCCCTCTTCTGACAAGATCGAGTCGCTGCTTCCGCGAAACGCTAAATGGGCGCGCTCGATGGACACCCAGAACCCTGGGCTGTTCGACGCCAATGCCAAAGGCCAGCAGCCGCCGATTCTTTGGATTGGCTGCGCGGACTCGCGCATCTCTGAGGCCTCGCTAGACCTGCTACCTGGCGAGGTGTTCGTTCATCGCAACGTGGCGAATCTGGTACCGAATTGCGACCCCAGTAGTCAGTCTATCATTCAGCTAGCGCTGGAGACCGTGGGCTGCAGTCATATAGTGGTTTGCGGGCACACGGGCTGCAAAGGTGTGCAGACGGTGCTCGCCAACGAGCGCGTTGGTGGCTCGCTCGAGGCCTGGCTACGTAACCTGCGTGATGTGCGAGCCAAGTACTCGAAGGTTCTCAACGCGATCTCGGACGCCAAAGAGCGTGAGGCTAAACTCGTCGAGCTTAACGTGCGCGAGCAGGTGTACAATGTCCTGACCAACGACATTGTCCAGGATAATATGCGGAAGCGTGACATAGAGGTTACCGGGCTTGTTTACGATGTCGCATCGGGCCTTCTGCGAAAGCTTGAGATCCCAGAAGACCCTGACTTCGGGAATTACGAAGTGTCGTAAAGTAGCAAACAAACACACTAGCCCACCGCTAACACAAGTCACGTCAATGTGGGCTCTCATGTACTATATATATATATACTCAGACGCTACAAACTTCACGATTCATACGAGCCAAGGCTTTCGTGTGATAGCTAAATCAGTGGCAATGCGCACGCGCACAGAGATGGCAGTTACCCTAAACCGTAATAGGGAAGGTTTCTCCGGGACTGTTCGCGAAGTGCATGAGCCTGAGCGCCAAGCTCGACACTACCTTATTTTGGCTAAACTCCGCGTTTTGTAAGGTCCCACAGGACTGACTGACAGGTGTCTGGGCGCTGAAAGCATCTTTCTCAACCAATCAGTGCCAATTGCTCCTGCGAGGGCCCGGTCTGCGTGTGACGGAACACAACACTGGAGTACCGCGCAGAAATTGCATCCTAGTTGATTGTTCTGCTCACAATGCAAGACAAACTGGGACCACAAGTAGCTCGAGTTTTGTCTCGGAACCCCGCGGCCCTCATTCACTTGTCTCCCCTAAACCCACAAGCTACGTTGACAGGTTGGCCACCCCCGTCCGTGCTGACAAGTAGACCGCGCTTCTTGGCTCCCCTGGCAGAGAATACAAACTCATAACGTATGTCCGCGAGAATTGTTGCGTTGTTTACGGCGCTGTTCGCCGTCGCCTTGGGCTCTGTGATAGAGGCTACCGACGCCGACATCGAGTCATACCTGTCGAGTGGCGTTCCTGCAATTGTGGATTTGTGGGCGCCTTGGTGCAGCCACTGCAAGTCGTTCTCGCCCAAGTTCGACGAGTTGGCTGCTCTATATGACCATCTACCTGATAAAATTCAGTTTTTGAAGGTCGATGGTGAGGCAAATCGCAAGACGGCTCAGATTTTCGACCTCGAATACTTCCCAACCATCAAGTTTGTCGCTGGAAAAGAGCAGGAGGAGATCCACGACCGCAGCATCAAGAACATTCAGAAAGTCATCAAGGCCAAGACGGGTGTTTCGCCCGAGGACGCGCCAAGTGAGGTCCCGTTGAAGAGAGGCGACGCCGAAGCTGCCACTGCTGCTGAGTCGAAAGTGAGCCGCGATGAGGTTGAATCCCACATCCTGGAGCTTCATGACGGGAACTTCGAGGACGGCATTGATGGGAAGCATGCGCTCGTAGCATTCACAACTACGTGGTGCCACTTCTGCAAATCACTGCGGCCGGAGTGGCAGAAAGCCGCCCAGCTCTACGCCCACGACGAGTCGATTGAGTTTGTAAATGTGGATTGCACTGACAAGGAGTCAGCTCCGGCACTCATGGAGACGTTTCATGTCGAGGGATTCCCCACCATTGTTTACTTCCCGGCAGACGGCTCCGTGCCGAAGCCCTACGGGGGTCCACGCACAGTTGACGGTTTCGTTGACTTTTTCAAGAGAGTCGGGGCGTCCTCAAGAGAGGTTTCTGGCGAGCTTAGCTCTGACGCAGGCTTGATTCCAGGCATTGACGTCTCTGACCTGATCAAGGCTGAGAAGCAACTCCAATCGCTGGACTCGCCTTACAAACAAAAATATCTGCACATTATCAAGAAGGCAACGGCTGATCCACAATACATAGATCGCGAGACGACGCGGATCGCACATATTCTTGACTCGCATCGCGAAGGCACTGCTCTCATCCAGAACGAGGCTCTTGACAACTTCCAGATTCGCCTCAACATTCTGAAGTCCCTGGCCTTGCCTGACCCAGAAGCTAAAAAAGAGCTCTAAGATATCTATATTAACGTCGATGGTCCCTCACCAAAGCGATACTGCTGCTCGTCCAGTAGCGTGCTCTCATGCCAGCATGAAAGTACCCAGCTGCTAGTGACAACATCTGCAGAATTTGTGGCCCGCACATATTTTCCTTGCCTGTCTTTGGCGTCGCATATAACATGCGTCACCTCTGCGGTGTAGGTGCCAGCGATATAGGCACTCCCGTACCTCAGAAGCCAGTGAATCAACTGCGTATTTTCTACAGACGCATCAAAATACACTGTCAATCCAGCAAAGAGGAAAGCCCTAAGTTGCGTTTCATCGTCATTGTCTACAAGCGACATAACTTGAAGCGTGGTATTGAGAGCCTCGTTGTCATACTGTAGATAAGAAGTATCCATCGAGTCCAAGCATCTTTTTGTATCAGTGAGGGATTGTTTGCGGAATAGCGGGAACCCAAATTTATCGACAAGGTCAACTCCAGTATCATTCCCACCGTAAAAAAAGTGTGATGGCTCAGCAGGGAGCTGACGCTCATTCAATAGACTGTCAAATATCCATTTAGGATGTAGCACGGGCTCTTCGGTGCTTGCTAGTATCGCCATGATGCTGGGGACGCGTTTGTCGGCAACCACAAGCACGCCTGACTCAATTGTATCGGTGGTGCTACCGCCGTGCTGCAGGATGTGCTGCTCTAGGGCGGATTTCGTCATGTCTTCCGGAAAGCTTATATCGCCTGCGACGAAGAACCTGAGGCCCTCAAGGACCCTGGATTCAACTGCAACTTCTGATCGATCCTCCACTTCACGCCTCAGCCGTTTCGCTGCGCTCAATTGTCCACCAGGGAGACTTACCTTGCGCCTCTTGGTGCCGTGGGCACTTGCATCCTGAGTGGCGGCCGCACGATAGGCCAAAAATTCACCAACTGTAAGAGCTGTACTGTAGTCCCTGTCCTCTCGCAGGCGAACAAAGCGCGGAAACCGCAGCGAGTAGCCCGCGCCGTAGCCATCGTCATCGGATGCCTGGTCTACAACGACTGAAGATATTTGAGACGCCTTGACCTCTAACACAATGGAATCTCTGGGATCAATGTAATAATTGGGGGGCTTTTCCCGACCCACCGCCAACCAATCAGGTGGGGTGGACTGAGCGTACCACTTGTGCTTCACAAGATCTTCAATGAGGTCGTATATCACGGTACAGAACCCGGAGCCTACGCGGCAAAGAGTGACAAAACCAAAGTCTTTCGTTTGGTCGCGCAACGCACATAAAAAGCTCGAACAACGGTTCGCCCATTTGCCAGAGCCAAGGTATCCGCCCACGATAATAAGATCGAAGTTCTCGCCTTCATAGCCACTCACAAATTCTGGCTTAACTTTTAGCCAAGCATCCGTTATGCCATCTAGGACGTAGCGACTTTCGGGGTTTTTAACAACGATGCCTTCAGACATCTGCGAAATCACGCTATCGAACACTCGAGAGATATCTTCAGATGTTTCACCCTTAATGTAGGGAAGAATTTCAATAAGTCCCTTTGCGAGCTCACGGTGCTCTAGAGGAATCACTCGTTCTAACGCATTCTTACGAACCCTGAGAGGCTGTCTACTCAGATCCTTACCGTTTAAATGCAGACAGTCAAACACCAGAAATAGCGGTCTCAGTTGGCTAGCTCCGGTGGCTTTGGACGCCTCTCGAACTTTGCCTAGGGCGCATAATTCCTTGTTGACTGTATCCCAAGCTGCCATCTCGCCATCCAAGATACATGTCTCCACTTTGGGATTGATGATTGTACCCAAATAAGGCGTTAGGCTGCCAGTATGATTGCCTTCTGCTGCGCTACTACCGTACTGCTCTGTGAAATCTTTGCCCTTGCGGCTCAGGTAGCGGCATTTTCTGCCGTGCTCAGTCCAATGCAGTTGTATTCGTTCGCCGTCAATCTTCTCTTCGAGATAAAACAACGGCGAATGCATCTTGAGAACAATTTGTGACATGTCTGCTACAGCTCCTCTGATAAATTTGGCTCGCATGGGCTTGAAGCACGCTAGTGGTCGAACGGACTGGTCGGCAGCCTCTAGTCTCACATCCGGGTTCCACAACTGATTGCACACCACTTTGAGGTTATTGGTCACATTGTATAGAATCTGAGCGTTAGTGTGCCAGCATTGAAAGAAGGCTTTCTCAGAACAGTTCAATTGCATGTGTCGCAGTATGATGCGCACGACCCACTTCATCTCTATTGCGTTCATGGCCTCAATCATCTCCTTCAAAAGCTCTTCCCGGCGTTGCCGTGTGGCATGCGAAAGCTCCACAAGCTTGGCGACCAGCCGATCCAAAGTCCAGTTGCTGAAGACCAGCTGCGTATTTCGCTTTGCAATGGCATGCTCAGCCTTTGCCGCAAGGCTCTCATCTCTTCCCACAGCACCGGTTGCACTTTTCCGGACGTCTAACAGTTGTAGAGCGTCGCTGCTCTTCGGATTCAGCTCCAGTGCCCTCACTAAAATGCGAGCCAGCGCAGTCTCTTTGAGGTTGTATAACTGGCGGACATCGGAGTCGACATGAGGCAGAATAAGCTGAAACGCCGCGTATATATCGTCACCAATGTCCTTGCGCCAAGCGACAATGAATTCGTCAATACGCTGGACTCGTCTCATCTTCGATCCCGGCCCGCTTATTCTAGCCAGGGACTCCAGGAAGTCGATCAGGTATTCAAACTTAGGGAGGGGTGCATGATTCCTCGGCAGGGGGAGGCCAAGCTCTCCCGTAGGCTGCTGCGAATCCACGCTGTCCTGCGATGCCGACATGGGCACGCAAATGTGCTGAGTACAGAGGTCAAGGGTACAGCGCCACTTGCCGGCTGGACAACAATCAGGACCCAGCTGTGTAATGTTCGTGACACACGTAGCCATTGTTTTTAATTTCCTAAAAAATAACCGACTTGACAAAGTTATAGTCTTGCCATTGCAGCCTTCCGAGGCTAGGAGTTTTGATATGGCGCTACGCCGCCACAAGTTGACGCCCGGGTTCTAAGTCGAAAATTATGCAATAGAGGCTACGACCGTATCTGAGCATCTTCGATCCTCTGAGCCTTGTTCTAAAATGGAAAGAGTATATTTCAAAGAGCTCGTACATGAGTCAATCATTACTGGCCATGCTCGCGTGCTGTATTTCTATAGATATATCTCTACTGCTCGTTCGTAGAAGACGCGGAGATATTATTGAAGTTACCCTGAATGACATTTGCAGGAGTCCAAAATGGGCAGCGGCCCGTAAGTGTGGCCCTCACCACTGATATGCCCTAAGCTGATTGCATGTTCTCACAAGCTCAGGGATCACAACATTGTCCTCAAGTGTTTTTTCGACAATGAATCTAGCATGCTCGGGCCTCACTCTTGCAAGCATCAATGCCATACCTTGGTTTTGATAGATAAGAAGGTTGGCTGCGAACTTGTGCCCGCCGACATGATTACAATATAAAACCTGGATTCCACCGGGCTCATCGTCGTCGGGGTCTCTATACAGGTCATTATGCCGCAGCTCAATGTCGAGGGCTTTTTTCATGAGCGGCGCTGTGATGCCGCAGCGCTTGTCACGCTGCCGGTGGGAACATAGGAGAATGAAGCCGCGCTCCGGTACTGGCTTGGCGTTGGAGGGAAGGCTACCGCCGGGCTGAGTTCTCAAAATAGCGACTACGTCGTCCACACAATGTCTCTCGTCGGTCATCACTGAGGCAAACTGCGGTAACACGATAACCTGGACCTTGTCACTGTCGTCGTCCTCATCGACCTCCAAATTTGTACCATTGACGCGAATTTTCCCGCTAGCAGCGTCGCTGATTCTACTCGAGCCTTCGTCCAACTTCCTGCAAACACGGCCCCAGGCGGTCTCTTCGTCTGAGATATTATGTTTCCAATTGTTCTGGCCGGTGGCGACAAGAATCTGAGCCGACATGGGGGGCGCTGAGTTGAACAGAGGAGCATCGTCAATGGACAGGGAGTCCGGGTAGCATACACTGCATGATTCACAGTCTTCCGCACTGAGACTGCCTAATTTGTAGTGCTTTGAAATTTCTTGCAAAGCCCCCTGATCCATGCTATACTTCTTGCGTCCCAGAACTGATCTCAGGAGTCCCATGCAAAAGCGCAGCTCCGATTATATAGTGCGCGCAAAGCGAAAGTGCGGCGACACCTATCACGAGAGAATGATTTGATGGATATGATACCGCTGACAATTTGGTCCTTGCCTACGTGCATGACAATGACGTTATTAACAATGTTGGCGCCCTAGCCGCGAACCTATGCCTAAAAAGTTCGGTGATCCGTGGGTTAAAATAGCGCGCGAACATGTGAGCAGATAAGGAGAGACACCTGCAGAGTCTCAAATCGCCTTTTCGACATTCGTCGAGAAACACAAATGATAGAAGCATGGAAGCCATAAGCTGTTTGCTTGTTCAAACATCTTTGTGAGTATTTAAGAGCCACGCAACGTCTCCGACACATGCGCGTGCGCGTGCAAGTGAGCCCTAACGGTTTTACGGCTGCAAGCGCCCTAAAATAGCTTCTTATCGGTCATATCGTTGTACGCCGCGCGGTATTGAGGTTTGGTCTGCGACGTTAGTCTTCAGATAAACTTGGTCAAGCTTTGAAGCGAAAGCAAGTCTGTTTCTATAGATGCTTTCTGTGCGCTTTAATTGCGCGCAACTGGCATCTGATTTCACGACTGAAGTACCATATTCGAGTACGCCAGCCTCAAAAGGACTTGCGAGCCTGATTCGAAGCTGTCTAACTAGTCAGTCGAGAGCAATGTCCTAGCATTCGGTATTTAGCCAAGGACACCGTCTTTTTTACACTTTTGGTTTCTTATATCAGCGTCGGACACAACCAACTCGCTACCACCCACCACCATGGCACGCACGCACACTTCTTCATGCGGCGCTGCTGGCGCAGCATGTGACGAAACTCTTCCGAGTCCGGCTTACATAACCAATCGGGATTTCTCAGTGCGGGAAGGTGGACTGCGGGGTACGCCCGCCCCTCATGAACCCTCGGAAGCTATGCGATGTAGCACATGCAGATCTAGCTTTCGAGGACAGATAAATAACTAAGAACGTCAGCAAATCGTCCCTGCTTAACCCTGATTCAATTTTCGCGTTCCAGAGGACATAACATAGGTCTGACACAATGGGGCTTACAGATTATGAATGGCAGACGCTGGCAGCGGCAGCCAATGGCTTAGCACCAGCCATGAATGCAAAGGACGAGAAATTCCGGCCCTACTTCGAGAGTATAGTTGATGCGGCACCGGCAGCTTCATCTTTCAAGCTTCGGCTCATGCTTCGCGTCCTCAGCTTCCGTGCTACTGCTGCTGGGTTTACTCGTAGCCATAAACTCTTGACGGAGATGGACGCGCAGGAGGTCCAGCAGGTTCTTTTGGGGTTTGCCCACTCTATAGTAACGCCACTACGCATGCTTTTTTCGGGCCTATCGAGCATCACAATGCTTGTGTGGTGCAAGGGTGATCCGGAAATGCTCGAGCGTGTTGGCTATCCAAAGGTCCACCCGAACTTGCTAGCCAAACAATCCGAGATCGACGACTGGGCACTCTGCACAGAAGCAATCCCTGCTGCAGTGGTACCTGATGTGCCCACCCTGCTCTCTGCTGATGTCGTAATAGTTGGCTCTGGCTGCTCAGCGATGGTTGCAGCCTATCGACTAGTGAAACAGGGATTCAGCGTTCTGATTCTGGAGAAGGGCTCTCACATAGACGCAAAATCATCGCCGCTTTCCGATTACGAGCGCAATGAACTTGTATTCGAGGCGGGCGGGTCACTTCCTTCGCTAGATTCGTCCATCTTTATGCTCGCAGGGTCAACGGTTGGCGGCGGCGGTGCCGTGAACTGGAGCTGCAGTCTTCGAACTCCCGAGAATATTCGCAACGAATGGGTTGGCCGGGGGGTTCCCTTCTACGGCGAGAAGGTATACGATGAGGCCATGGACGAGGTCGAGCGCATCATGCAAGTGAGGCACGATGTGAAACCTCACTCGTTCACAAACAAACTGATTCTCGATTCGGCGGAAAAGCTCGGCTACCCAGCGGCCGTAACTGGTCAGAACACAGGATCTCATCCGCCGAATACTGGATTCTATGAGTTTGGCAACCGCAAGGGCGACAAGCAAGGTGGCATAGCTGAGTGGTTGAGGTATGCAATCGCTAACGGTGCCCGCCTGCTAGATAAAACAGAGGTGGTGCGTATTCGGCACCAAAATGGACGCGCGTCGGGTCTTGACGCAGTTTACGGAGGCCAACGGCGCCTGGTCGTAAATGCGAAACGCGTTGTCGTGGCTGGAGGCTCTCTAAACACCCCAGCTCTACTGCAGCGCTCACATTTCAAAAACAAGCGTATTGGACGAGGGCTTAAGCTGCATCCAGTGACACTGGCATATGGTCAATTCGACGAAGTCGTTAACAAGCGCACGGATCCAATCATGACAGCAGTGTCCACTGTGTCCGACAACTTGGACGGTAAGGCTCACGGTCCAAAACTAGAGGCAATTCATCATCAGCCGCACCTGCTGTTCGCGTTCTTCCCGTATCGATCAGCAGAAGACTGGCAGGCGAAGGTGGAAAGCTACGCTAATCTGAGTGCTATACTTGTGATAACGCGCGATGTTTCACATGGCAAAGTAAGCTTTGACTCACACAAGCCGCAGACTCCGCTTGTCGAATATACAACTGGCGATTATGACCTCTGGGCTTTGAAAAAAGGATCGTTGAGTGCTGCAAACATGCTGTATGTTGGCGGAGCAAAACGAATCTTTTTCTCGAGCTCGTACGTACCAGACTTCGTGAGCACTAAACCTAAGGAGGAACGCTCAATATGGGATCCAGACTTCCGTCGCTGGTGGGAGCAGGCATCGTCGGCTAAATTTGAGAACTATGACGCACGAGTGGGCTCTGCTCACCAAATGGCCTCCTGCCGCATGAGCGACAAAGGCCCTAAATTTGCCCCTGTTGATGCTAAAGGGCATCTCTACGAATGTTCTAACGTCCACATTATCGATGCGTCGGTTTTCCCGTCCGCTTCAGGTGTCAATCCGATGATTTCATGCATGGCTACTGCCTATGTGCTGGCTGGATATTTACTGGACGACCTGAACAAACTTGCGACGAAGCTTTAGGTTAGCGTGGAACTAATTTTAAATTCCTTTTATGAGCTATGCTGAAGAATATGCTCGGGCCACGCTGGTAGGTCTTGTTGTTGTTTTCTTCACGGCGGCACCCGTTCTACTTGCTCGCCCTAGGGTACGGGTATCTTGCATTTGTCCAGTTCCTTCTGTTTACTTATGGTTAGGGGCTGCACGCGCGTAGGCGGGCATGCAGCGCGGAGCAGAGACACCTGCACAAGTTTTCTGTGGCTTGAACAGGTGAGATTCACCTTAGAGCCGGAAGCGCATATATTGCAAGCACAGACAGCTACTAATGATTCGGCACAGATACACTTTCAGTAATTGCGACTCTGTTTTATCCGTCTGGCAATAGACATCACGCAATCAACCTCGCATACATGGCGCTGATTCAGGGTTAGTCATCTGATGTAAACGGCTCAGCGATATCTGCCATCTCCAAATTAGAATATCGTGGGAATCGGGGCAACGAAGTTCGACAAATCGAACCGGAAAAGGCACGCAGTCCTCGTTGAACGGACGCTCTCCTGACTAGCCCCCCTCCTGCGTCGTCTTTGCTCCCTTTTTTCTCTTCTCCAGCACTGTATCCTTGCTGCTCGGCATCCCATCCATCTTTCGTTCTACACCCACCCTGATTCGTTCTTTTGACACTCCCTATAAGGTACTGTTATATGCCCAACATACTTAACTGGCTGTTCTCATGCTGTGCGTCCAATGACGTTACAGAGAATGAACCAGTGACTGCTACTAGCCAGGCAGCGAGCCCTGCTGCTCACCCAGCCCCTGCAAAGCAAGACCGGCCACCCACCACCGTCGCGTCGCCAAGACAAAGTGTCCGCAATGATGAACCTGTGCGTCCCATCCCACTGGAGTACGTTAACCCGGAAGTTGAAGTGCCTGAAGAGGTAGCAATGAAGGGCCGCCGACAGTCCACGGGCACCCTGCTGAACCCAAGCCCGATCTTGTCGCCCAGCGGGGAGCATATTCATCACCCTGATGAGAGTCCAAGGCCTTCGTCCTACTCTGGTTCCCAGATCAGCTCTCATTCGGGATTTGCGTTACCGGATGCCTCAGCGATTGATGTTATCGACAGCGTCCCGCAAAGCCCCACGGGGGTCTCCCTCAATCAACGCTTCCAGAGCTTGCTCGGAGTGCAGCCCCCGGCCATGACGGGTCGAAAGTGCCTGGTATTAGACCTTGACGAGACACTGGTACACTCGTCATTCAAAGCGCTTGACTACGCCGACTTCATAATACGCGTGGAAATAGAGGAGATTGTGCACGACGTATACGTTGTAAAAAGGCCCGGGATCGATGAGTTCTTGGGTGCTGTGAGCAAGCTCTTCGAAGTGGTTGTGTTCACTGCGTCCGTTGCCAAGTACGGCGACCCGCTGCTTGACCACTTAGACCCCGAGCACAAAGTTCATCATCGGCTGTTCCGTGAGTCCTGCTACAATTACAACGGAAACTATATCAAGGACCTTTCTCAACTGGGTCGCCCACTGGAGGATGTGATCATCATCGACAATTCGCCGGGTTCTTACGCCCTACAGCCCAATAATGCCGTACCTGTATCGAGCTGGTTTTCTGATATGCACGACAACGAGCTTCTTGACATGCTACCCCTACTAGAGGACCTTGCGGGCTCTAAAGTTCCAGATGTCTCTGTGGTGCTTCAAGCGTCATGGTAGTCACACGTGCATGTACATGGGCGCTAACCTTGTAAAGTAGTTTATTTAATTCATCTGCCCTCTCAAGAGGGATAATTTTCACGCATAGCACGCATAGCACGCATAGCGCTAATAGATAAGTCATAAGAAGTTTTTACGTCTAAAGCGGGCTAGTGTTGTTTCCTTGGGCGTGTGTGTTGTGACTCCGTCTCTCCGACCCGAATTTTAGCGAGCATCAAGACTTGAATTGTAGACCATCATTTGCAAAGATAGCTAAATAAATAATGTGCGCAACTAAGAATACAGTTATTGTTTTGCATTGTCGTGTTCGCCCTTGTCCTTATTCTTCCGCTGCCGCCTAGGACGAGAAGACTCGTCAGGTGTAACACCAAGTCCCAGAATGTGCTTTGAACGCTCGGACTCGTATTGCACAGTACCAGCCTTGGAGTTTTTGACTCTGTTCTGAACTCTTCTCTTGATGGCGTCGAGCTCGGCACGCTTTGTGTCTCTCGCCTTCTTGATCGCCTGAGGTAATCGCCGCGCTTTGGCTATGCGGCGAATCTCTGGCATGTGCTTGTAACGTTCAGTGAGCGCGGCATCATACTCCACCTTTGCCCGTTGCTTGGCGCTCTGGATGCCACTGCGGGCGTTGGCCTTGGCACGCCACAGGCGCACATTGCCATCATCCGAGCCAGAAAGCACATAGCGGCTATCCATGGAATATCGCACACTGAAAACGCGCTGCATGCGCTTTGTGTGATAAACGTCGAATGAGTGACCCTCACGAGCATTGAACAGACGGATAGTGCGGTCGTAACTGCCCGTCACGAGCTCTTGACCCGTAGGACTGAAATCCACATCTAAAACTGCTGCGACATGATCTTGGTAGACATTGTAGGCGCGGCTCATGTTTCGCATATCGTAGAGGTAAACATTGTGGTCCTCGTTGGCGGCAGCGAGCATAAAAGCCTCCATAGGGTTCCATGCGAGAGCGTTGTTCCCAAGGTCAGTCACTAGCTTCTGAATGGGGGTAGACGTGCGCAAATCGTAGATGACGATGGAGCGGTCGTTGCCTGTGCTGGCACAGATCGAGGTCTCTGTGTGGTTAAACCGTACTGAGCTGAGATTATCCGCACCCCATCCGAGGGTGGACAAGGGACGCGACCGCGTGCTGTCCCACACCTCCAGCTTTGTTCCAGCAGTCACGAATTGAGATTCGTCTCGGTGATGGTCTATGCTCATGAGCCCGCCACCGGCCAAGCTTTCGTATGTTTGCAAGGGCCTTGTTTCGCCGCTGGTGGGACTCCACAGCTTGATGGCACCATCGCTAGCGCAAGACAACAGCTTGCTATCAGGTGTGTAGCAAAGACCGCGCACAATACCATTGTGCGCCTTGACCGACCACGATTCTGACTGGGAGCCAAGGTCCCACGCTTTCACAACACCGTCGCCGCTACCGCTGGCCATTGCACCCAATTGCGTGTAGGTCTTTGCCAATGAGTAGACGCCATCGACGTGACCGGTGCCCATTTGCGCCAAGAAAGGAGCTGCGAACATGCGATCAAGCTTTGTTGCGTTGAGCGCTCGCGTGTACTCCCTTGCTCGCTCAAACGGATGCATCTCGGGGTCGTAGTTTCGCGGCTGCCGCGCAGACTCAGTGTTTGCCACGGGGACGTAGTCATCCGCGGAGCGCGAAATGGTCTTGATTTTCATACTTCTGCCGACAAAAAAACAGCTGAACGAAGATGCAGGCTACGTGCAGTCTACGTAGTAGGGATGCTAGAAAAAAAATTAAATAAGCATGATGACTAGGGCGGGGGTAATGCTCGTTGAGGGACCACCACATTTCCCCGTAATGCTGAGATACCACCGCATTTCCGCGTAATGCATGGTGCTGCCACTGGCAATTAATGCTCAGTTAGTAGTCCCCTCGTATCGATCGCAAGGAGCTTGGCCGGCGCGTGCGCTTTGTTACATCGGTTGCAGCGTAGCGGCGCACGGTACCTCGCTTCGCGCCGTTTGTTGCCTCAGACGCAATTCCGAAATTCGGCGACTGGATAATGCTGTCTACCACGTAGTATTGAATGGAGTTCATGACGGTGGGGAAAATGAGCATCACAAATACGATCTGCACGCGCGCGTCGAACTGTGTCCACGAGATGAGGAATGCGCCAAAGTCATCTAGGAAGGGCACCGTGTAGAGGACTAGCGCCAAAATGATCTTTGCCACAGTTTGAGCAATGAGGTATAGGATCAGCTGCTTCACGAACGCCCGCGTCCGCGGCGGATCTCCGTATTCGCCACTCAGAATGTCTTGCACCTTCAGCCTGTATGCTATATCATAGACCCACCATAGAGTGAACCATAAGATCGGCACACCAATAGTTGTGTCGAAGAGAATGTTGAGAAAGTACCATGTGCATGGGTTGTCGTCGAGGTCAGGAGTGTCGTCATCGCTGATGGCAATTGACGCTATGACATTTACGAAGTGGATGAACAGTGCACCAAGCACCTGCTTCGAGACGTCGAAAAGCCATATTCGCCACGGTCGCCTCGGATGCTCATGGCGCCGCTTCACTGCCAGAAACAAAATAGCAATCAGGCCCAGAAACGCTTGTAGGATAAGCGACACGGGGCCCAGCAGCTCACACGTCGGCTCACCACTGCCGTCTACCAGGTTCCTGAGGTCATTCAAGAGCATTGAGTGCGAACGACCGCAAGAAGCCGTGCAGGAAACAGTCGTGCGTTGAGAGTTGGACTACTCAGCAGACGGCCGACGGCCACATGATCGCTGACCGTTCGGTAATCAACACGTTTGCCCAGGATGGGCGGTGGGGCAGAGAGAGAGAGAGAGGCACGAGCCCGGCGTCTCTTTAGACGTAAAGCGTGTTTTCAGGCCGGCCTCCTCTCCCTATTTGCCCTAACCGCTAAGTATTTCTCGTGAGAAACGCGTTGTTATCACTGTCAAGCCGCGCTTGCATTACGCGTCGCAAAGCCTCCGGCGTTTGGAGAAGTTAAATGGACGGCAACAATACGCCAGTCGTACTGCCAATCCATCTCACGCCCACGCAGGTGCGACCGGTGGCGTACCGCGTGATCTCCAAAAAGCACGGCCTTAACTTGAAGTCCGCGGCGCTTGAGGTCCTATCCAAGTTCCTGGGCCACCACTTCGGCGCTGAATGGCGCAGCCCGCAAGCAGAAAAAAGCCTTGATGATATATCGCGGCGCTGGAAGGATGAAGACCGCGGGATTTTTGTAGACGGCCCACCACTCGCTCAAGTTGTGAAGGATTGGCTCAATGCGGAAGCATTTCTCACTCAAGCGGCCGGCTCTGAGGAGCGATTTAACTGGCGAGAGTACTTCAAGGTCGTTAGCGTGCAGGATCAGCAGCGGCTAGTTTTCAACCCAAGCAAAAGATCCTTCGAGGTCGCGCCCTCACCACCAAATGTCTTCGCGTCGGCAAAGTCTCTAACGCAGGTGTTCACCTCGCGCTACAATATTCTGCTGGACAAAGTATATCGCAGTGAACTTTTTCAACCGTCAGGCCTGGCTGCCACATCGGCGAACTCCAGCGGTGGGTACACGATTTCTCCTGTCAAGAATCTGCTGGGCCGGCATCGTGGTGACGAATTCTTTTTGTTTGGGCTCCTTGAGAAGCAAGAGGATGGTCCGTGGGTTCTAATTGATCCATCTAGCAACATCACGCTTGAATTCACCGAGTCCACGGCGTTTGCGCCTGACCATTACTACACCAGCGGCAGCTTTGCGCTTTGCCACGGCCACTACATGGGCGACTTTTTCCAGGTGGCGACGCTAGGACCGCCGCCTCCGGAGCGGCGCGCTCAATCACAAGAGGCCTTTGGCGGCATAGATTTTTACGGTTTGAACGCAGGGCCACGTCGGGCGTCGACGCGCAGTACTCGAATCGAGCGTATAGAGCCGGCGCTACAAAAGATCATGGTTGATGAAGAGGGAGCCCAGTCTGACACCAGGTTTGTCTTCCTTGGCTGCGATATTTTCCTCGACAAACCCCAGGTTCAGGATACCCTTCGTCATGTGTTCGCAGAGTTGGACTCCAATCCGCCTGCAGCACTTGTGATTCCAGGTAGCTTTCTCTCTGCACCATTTCAACCGCACTTTACAAACTCAGATGGGAGCAGCGCTGCCCAAGTTTACCGTGATGCTATGAATGCGTTTGCAGACACATTGAAGCTCTACGAAAATCTTGCCGCTAACTCGAAAATCATCCTCATTCCTGGGCCCAATGATCCATGGCATGCATCCTCCATCGGTGTTCTGCCGTATTTTCCTCTACCGAATGTCTTCACGGGCCGAGTAGATCGTGCTGCCTCTGATGTCGTTTTCGCGTCTAATCCGTGTCGTCTCTGCTACCTTTCTCAAGAGATTGTCCTGTTCCGCAGCGACTCTGGTCTAGCCTTGCGCAAGAACAGCCTCGATACCGACGCCATAGTACAAACAAGTGCTGGACCCGAAGGTAATGAAGAGACGCACATGCGAGACCTGTCTCTAAATGAAAACGAAGACTGCGACGATGAGGATAAGCTAGCTGAGCAGGCGGCCATCAACTCAATGCTTGACAGCAACCGCTTGAATTTGCATGTTGGACAAGGGGCCGCCAACGACACGCATGAGGCCCGCCGTGTGGTGGCTACAATACTTGACCAGTGTCATTTATCGCCGCTTCCAATGAACAAGAACCCGGTCATTTGGGAATATGATCATGCGTTGAGCCTTGCTCAGTGGCCTACGTCACTTGCTCTGCTTGATCCTACCACACCAGCTATAAAGCAGGTTTATGAGGGCTGTCACGTCCTCAACCCCGGAAGTTTCCTACTAAACGGCAAGGCTAACTGGGTTGAGTTCTGGCCCTCGACTGGTGCTTTTCAATTCAGAGACTCTTGAGTTTAAGAGGATCCAGCATGAGAGTTAACTGATTTACAGCAGTGATGGAGTCTCAACGTTTCGCATTATTCTACTCAATGAACAGGATGAACCATGCAGGTGTACTATATATTTTACGTGCCGTCTATATGCCAAGAGGGCTTGCTTTTGCCGTCTAAATGCCAGGAGGACTTGCTTTTGGCTACGCGCTCATAAGCTTCTGTCCCGGCCAGGGAGGAAGGCGCGGCACATCACTCTCGGGTAAACAGAATATCGGATTAACGGGCTCTATCCCAGGATGGCCTAGCAAGCTAAGCCCGGCTAGGCCGAACACGGTATGGAAAACATCTGCCTCATCGCCATCGCGGTCGGCAATGCCACCACCCTCGGGGTCTTGGGCCGCTAATATGAAGTCAGTGAGCTTGGCCTTGTCTATCCACTCCACCTTTCCAAGTATCGCTAGCGCGCTGAGGTTCCACCAACTATAACAAACGTCGGGTAGCTTTTCTGGCCGCCCATTGAGTCCGCCCGACTCAGTTTGGCGATCGCTTAACCACCACGCGGCCTTCTTGGTGTCCAGTATATCCAGACGACCCAAAATGGCTAGGGACCCAACAACCACAAAAGACATGGCGCCATGCGACTCAGCACCTGGTATGAATCCAAAGCCACCATCAAAGTTTTGGCACTTTCCAAGCCACTCGGCGGCCTTGACGGTGTTAAGCGACTTCAGCTCGCCCAAAATGCAGAGTGACTGGATTGCAGTGTAAAGGAACCGGGCGTCGATCTCGCCGTATTGATCACCCATGACCTCTCCATCAGGACGCTGTAAGCTGGTAATAAATTGTATTGTTTTGGCCTTATTGGGCAGTCTGTCTAGCGCGTCTTCCATGAATAATATTTGAAGAGCACTGAGCGTGTACAAGATATGAGCGTCATGCTTAGGATGGGCACCAAATCCACCGGATTCTTCGTCGTAGCAGGAAAGGACAAACTCGATCACCTCGTTGCGATTTAGAGCCCCTTTTTCTCCTAGCAAAGCCACTGTGGTGAGGCCCCAGTACAGCCCACTAAGGCGCAAATGCGCAGACATCCAATATCGGAGCTCATCACGCCTAGTATCTAAAGACTTGACGTAGGCAATGTGCTTTTGCCGGAGCAATTCAGGCATCGATCGCACTGTTCTTTTGTGGGGCGGCGAGTCAACGGGGAGAGGAAGACTAGGGGAAGGGTAGCGCGACTACTGTGCCCCCAGCTAACCAGATGATGACGGTGTCAAGGACTTAAATAGCACGAGCGTCGCGAAGTAGAGTTGTTCAACTGCGGCCTGTAAAGCCAACGTTCGCGAAGAAAACCAATAATGCGATGGCTAGCACTTTAGACGAACTCTCTAGCTTCCCAGAGAGACATCCTTTTCATACTCTAAACGATCTATAGAGGACAGGCCAATTAATTAGACTCATACTATCGAGCGAATCTAATGAAGCATATCTCATAGCAGAGCCACATGTGACACACCTCGTCGGGCATCAGGCCTTGTACAGGCAGTCTACGAACCCTTCTGCGAGCCGCTCAGCAACATTAGCAGTCTTCACGCTGCCTGCTACGCCGTAGAGAGCACGAGTACCCTCGGTGGAGGCTGCACTTGAGCCCTTCTTTACAAGCTCATCACCAACGCTAATGAGGTCCTTGATGAGCTCGTCGACGGCTGGGCGGGTGAGCTCTGTTGTGGCCATGTGCAGCGCCGGCGGGTTTTGCAGAGTGCTAAGATGCCAACCGCGGGCTGCCAGAGCATCGCTTAAGTCGTATGCATTGATCTTGTGCGACGAGAATGCAACAACTGAGCCTCGTGGGTCTCCGAGTACATAGAACAAATCCGGACGCGTCTCGATTCCAGCCCGGAGCTTCCGAGCAGTGCCAACGATGGCCTTAGCGGACTCAAGGTAGCCACTGCGACCCATATACAAGAGAGTAGCCCAGCAGCCAGCCACTAACGCGCCGGGCCGCGAGCCAGCAAGAGTCGGTGACGCATATAAGCCGCCGGTCCAGTCGATGGAGACAAAGTACTGGTAGCGGCGAAGCTGGGGCGTGCGATACATAATCACCGACGACCCTTTTGGCGCGAACCCGTACTTGTGGGTATCACAGGAAATGGAAGTCACGCCGGGTACACGGAAGTCAAACAGAGGAGCGTTCTTGCCGTCGATCTCCTCAAGGAACGGCACAATAAAGGAGCCAAGACATGCATCCACATGTAAAGGCAACCCGTGTCTCTGAGCAATCTTGCCTAAGCCCTCAATATCGTCGATTACCCCGTGAGGGAAGTTAGGAGCCGACCCCACGAGGAGTATCGTGTTAGGGCCAATGAGTCGCTTGACAGCATTTAGATCCACCTTCATAGTGTGCGGATCGAGCGGTGCATGCAACAGGCGCATTCCAAAGTAATGCGCAGCCTTATCAATACCAGCATGCACGGTCACAGGCGCGACAATCTCAAATTCCGTGATACCACGCGTTGCCCGTGCATATTCACGGGCCGCTAAGCACGTCAGCAGTAGCGACTCGGTACCCCCGGACGTTGTGGTCCCACAACCAGAGCTGGGCGCGTTATAGAGCCCGAGGACCATTGACACAACCTCGGAATCCATGCGCCGAACAGCGGGGAAGCAGTCCGGGTGCAGTTGGTTCGCAAACGTGTACAGGCCAAACAGTTCGGTTTGTAGCTTTTGAAGCTGGGCTCCGCCATGGTACACGGCGCCCGACAGTCTGCCAGTACGCCAGCTAGACTGCTTCATGTCGTTCAGCTTTTCCACAATGCCCTGGATGTCGCGAGGCACATAGCCCTTTTCCGGTAGCCTATGGTGTTCCGGGAATTGCGCGCCGCGCTCGATCATCTTTGACTCGACATCATCGAGTACCTTGGATACCTGCTTTTCGACTTTCCCGCTCACGAACGGCAGACGCATGAACCTCACGAAGACGAAGTGCGCAATCGTTTGATACAGCTGGCTGAGGGCTCCACAGATGCCGTACTTGATGATGGCATCCTCAATTACTGCAAGGCTGCGACCCACAGCAGTGATGGTCACAAAATCTTTGGCAAGATCAACATAGGGCGTAGTGGTCAGGTACGTGACTATCCAGAACACAGCGTACTCAACAGTGTGCGCCAAGGAGAGGTCACCAAAGCTTAGCCTACTCTTAGCATGAAAATAGAGCGGTGACAGTACCGCATCAATGTGCTCCGTGACGCTTGTCATGGTGATCAATAATGCGTCGGAAGGAGGCGGGAAGTCAATGGTGGGCGGAATGGTCCGATGCCACTGGTGCCGAACGTGAGGGCAAGGGTGGGGTCCCCTATAGGGTAGCCCCAGCTGCGTAGCCGAAACTCAGGACAGCGCGCAAACCAGCATATGTTCGGCGAAGACCCCACGATTAGCGGCTGCTGCTCTGGAGCCGCGAACATATGGGCACTTAGAACTGATTCATATCAAGCTTGAAGCACACGGTTTCGTAACTATCACTAATGCATATTTCTAACGTAGAAGCGCGAAACAGGATGGGGCAAACTAGCCATCCTTCACACCAATCGCTTTTGCGCGGACCCCAGATAGTGGACACGACTCGATCCCCTTAATGCGTCATACACGACGGTATTTTGAATCGGATATTCCCTCAAGGTCAAGACATTGATTACGTCCTGGGCAAGAAGCCCGCCAATAACGGCCGAAACGGCGGAGATTTCGAGACCCTTGCCATTCTGGAATTCTTGCTTAAACTCATCAGTCGGTGCTGGCAGCCCCAGAGATTGTGCGCGCTGCTCAACGCTTGGAGACTCGGGGTTATCGATATAGGCCAGAAGCCCCGCAAGGTAGGGAGAGATCTTGGACCGCTGGCGCGGCCTGAGGCTCTGCCCAAATTGCTCGCCAACATTAAGGGCATCGGCTAGGCTCGTGTACCTCTCTTCCAACGTGAGTTTTGTAGTGGTGGTGCCCTTGGGCGGGGGACGAACGCTAAGTATTTCTTGCGTCGCCGTCACAGGACCGGCCTTTGTCGAGCTATTGAGTACCTCTGTCTCGACCGTGAATTGATGAGGCTTAGGACCTAGGTCCACGAAGAGGAGCCCTGCCCAGCCCGAGAGTAGCGAAGCATAGAATGCATGGCCAGCCTCACGCACCGCGGCATTCAGACGCAATAGTTCAGCCTTATCAATCACTTCTGTGGCAATAACAATATCGTACTCACCAATGAAGTCTGCCTCAAGGCTCTGCAAAGGCAGCACATTGGTCGACACGGCTACGCGTGCGTTGAGCCGCTGAACGCGGCCCGCAGAGACCTCGGCCACATTCTGGCCAATGTCGTCACTTGTGGCAAAAAAGTTGAATGCCAGGTCCTCCTCCGCCAGCGCGGAGGAGCTCTGGAGAGTGAGGGACCCAACGCCAGCAAGCACCAGGTTCTTGACCGTCTCGACCGCCACGGCACCCATTCCCAGGACTAGAACACGCGCATTTCTCAGTCGTGCTTGTCCCTCCAGCCCCCAGAGCCTGATCTGGCGGTCATACAGCTCGCGCTCGTCCTTCGATATATCCATGAACGGTTATCACGTGTGACGGCGGTTGATGCTTCTCAGGTGAGTGAGGCAAGGACCCGCTGCGTAACCCGTAACCCACCACGGTACACTGCTTGACATTAGGAGGGTGTCAGCTCCTTTAGTCCAAGTGCAAGGTTGAATTGCCAGTTATAACTAATAGACTATAGTTTCAACACTGTCCGTAAGACACGAGTACGCGTCAGGAGGTTCAATTAGTGGCGTTGGCTGTTTATCCGCTCCGCTTCTCATCTTGAAGCCTTCAGGAAAAGTTATCTTAGAATCTCGTCTAATTCGTGCGTGCCCTCGTTTAATTACGTGCGTTCAAGTCCCTTAATAGTAGGTAGCTCTTTCTCAAGACTCTGAAGCTTGAGCTTTTTCGTCGCATCTTCCCCATAATACGGTTACCAACCACCAGAGAGACATCCACATTACTCCACCTGTAAACACCTCAGGAGCTCATGAAGCTTGGACAGGACAGAAGCGGGGATTATGTGCTGCCAGTTGGCATGTGCGAGCTCCAGAAAAAGCTCACTTCGGCCGTGATTTCCTCAAACTTCTCGGAGATTTTGAGCTACTTCGATGGTACAGCTCAGAACGAAAGCAAGTACGCGTTCAAGCTTGAAACGATGTTTGAGCACTTGAAGCTAGTAACGACGCATCCGTTTTTACTGTTGAAGCATTTGCAGCCTACACTCGGGTCACGCAAGGCGGCCGCGGATTGCGAGATGATGAGCGGCAAATTCATGGCTCTTATAGCTCTGGCTCGGCGCATGACCGATCCGCAAATGAATGTCGCGATAGTGAGCGACGCGGGCCAGACGACGGACCTTGTCGAATTTCTTCTTGCGGACAAGGGTATGAATGTGAAACGCTACTCAGTGACGGAAACAAAGATATACAAGAAGGAGCAGAAGCGAAAAGGCGCACAGTTCCACCTCATTCCCAACGAACTGAAGGACCTCAGTGCCGCCGTTTATGCCGCGTTCGACCTCATGATTCTCCTTGATGACTCGTTTGATATGAGCTCCCCGTACGGCCGGGGCCTGCGTATGCAGCTGCGTGACCCCGCCCGCCGAGTGCCGTATGCCCCGTTGCTACGCCTCGTGGCCCTCAACACTGCTCAGCATGCGGCGTTAGAGGCTGATCTAAAGCCACGCGAGCGCATTGCTGCTTGTGTCACTCTGCGCAAGCAAGTGGGCCAGTTGCCCTCTGTCATAAAACAAGTGTATGCTGAGGATCTGAAACCGCTCGACAAGTTTCTGGCCGACGCCGACGGCTCATATCCGCTTCCTCCACTTCCTCCTCTCAAGCGCTACAGTCATAAAGATGTGGAACTGGCTCTCTATCTTGACGATGAGGACCAATATCAGGTAGACTTCCAGGAGCGTCGCGGTCCTGGTGGCCGCCGGCGGTTCGTGGTTGATGGTGGCTCCGAAGACGCGGCGGAGGATGATGACAGCGCCGCTCAGGATGCCAGTCCAGGGCTTTTTGGTGTTGGGCCGGACTCCGACTCGGTGGCCCCACCCGTGCAGCCCGCGCAGGGTGTGAAGCGGCGACGCATTGAGGTTGAAGAGGGCGTGGCCGCGATAGTTCACGAGCTCAGCCAGACTTCTCCGCTATCGGTGAACCTGCTTGTCATGCTCAATGATGCGCTTGAAAAGGCGCGCCGTGCGACCGAAGAGGTCGAGAGTCACCGTCACATAGCTTCAAGAAGGCAGAACGAGATCGAGAGGCTGCGAGAGGAGCTACGAGGCGCTGTTCAGAAGAACGTAGAGACGGAGCGTAAGATGACGCGAACTCAGGAGCGCGCGGAGCGGCTGCGCGTCCGCAATGAGAAAGTAGAGGCCGAGCTTGTCGACGTGAACACGCGAGGCGAGAATCTTGTAGCCAAGCTGCGTGAAGCCGGCATGGATTCGTCCGCGGCTGAACTAGGCAAGCGAGTCACTGAGCTTGAGACCCTAGTCTCCGATTTGGAGAAACGTAGCGAGACGCGTGCTTCAGAGGCCGCAAGCTTCCGCGAGCAGTACCGTGTTGCGTCTCAAGCAGCCGCAGACCTTGCTGGTGAGCGCGATAAGCTCATTTTGGAGCGAGACGACTTGGCCGCCAGAGTTGGGTCAGATAATGTCGCTGCCGAAGAGCTCGCATTGAATGCCCAGCTGGCTGCCAAGAATGCAGAGCTAGAACAGCTTCGCGCCGAGAATGAGAACCTGCGCGCGACATACCGCGTGCAGCTCAATTCAGAGCGCGTTCCTCACCGTGCAGAACGACGATTCGGCCGCGGCGGGCGGGGCGGTGCAAGCCGTCAAGCTTCGCCTCATGTTCCAGCGTAGAAGCTTCCACAAGCCACTTGGAACTGTACGCTGTCCTACGACTAGACCTCTAAAATTTATGTATGCATGAAGCCATCTAGACCGACACTAATAAGGCCCATATGTGACCCTTTTAAATGGTCATTTGAACATTGCTCGCGTACCAATCAATACAACGATCCCACCGCGCGGCAACCCACCCATCCTCAATTGCAGTTACGGCAAGGATTTTGGTTGGCGCCCGTAAAGTACGCTGTAGACGCCAAGTGTCAGGACTCCAGAGCCTCACAGTGCCATCCAGTGAAGACGTCGCCATCGAATTCCCATTAATACTAATGCCAGTGACCAGATCGTTGTGCGCCGGAATTGCTACAACAGGTCGCGCTGCGTGGCGCATGTCCCACACAATACACTGATTGTCGGCGCCGCCCAGCACAGCATTGTTCACGTTCCAAGCAGACGCATGGACACTTCGCGCATGCCCGCGTAATACAACGACGCTTTTGCCACTGCGCAGGTCCATAACGTGCCCGAGAGCATCGTCGCCGGCCGATAGAACCAGAGCGCCGTCTTCATGGCACGAGATGGTGTTTACAGCCTCCCTATGGCACGGCTGTTCCAGCACACAGGTACCGCTTTCTAGGTCCCAAAGCCGCCAGGTTGTATCGTGCGATGCTGAGACTAAAAATGAGTTGCTCGGGTGGAAGGCAACACTAGCGACCCGGCCCGTGTGACCTTGCATCTGCACGCGCGTCTCTAAGCAGCCGTCACCGTAGCAGTGCAAACCAACGCTCCCATCGGTGCTTCCGCTGGCTATGTATTTCGACCACGCAACGCACGTTTGAGCCGCACCCGCGCTGCAGCTGTGTACATTTGAGCGCGCAACAACTGCCATGTCGCTCTGCATATCAAGGACGCTCAGGGACCCAGACCAGTCTCCTGCTACCACAAGTGAACCGTATCCAGCAACTGAGCCTGGGGCCCTCTCGAATCCGCTCTGCGTGCCCACAAGCGCAGTTTGTTTGAGCTGTTGGTTCTCCTGCCGCCGACGCGTCACTTCAACATCAGTAAAGGCAGACTTGTCTTTCACGTACGCCGTCCACACTCTCAGCTCTCTCTGTAGGCGTGCCGTGGTCCTGGGCCCCGCATACGCGGCTATGCGTTCTCTGGCTGCTTTAAGGCCAGGGGGACCATCGCTCCAGGACCCCTCGAGGTCCTCACTATCAGATTCCTCGGACTGCTCTGCCACCTCAATTCCCTCGGCTTTGCGCTGTGCCAGCAGCCGTAGAAGCCGCGCCCGCCTATCTGCGCGATCCTCACCGTTCAATTCCGCTGGCTCACCTATCTGCCTTAGTTCGCGGCGCACGTCATCGTCGCTTGTTGGCACTATTAATGTTTTAGCTATGGCATCTAGCTCAGCTTTTGCGTAGTATTCTGCGACTCGCTTGTTGGGCGCGCGTATGCGCTCCGCGTCCATTTAAACGCAAATCGGGACGGCTTTACTACGGCGCTTGTTGATGATTCTTGGCCCTAGCCCGGAAAGCCTTCCTCTCGATCCAGCGATGATCGACTGGCAAACTGTCGATACCAGAGCTCTCATGGAAGTTAATTGTCTTTCAAGAATGACTGTAGTGTGAAGAAGCAACATGTGTGTACTAGAGTTTACTTGAATTTTCGATGCTCCATTGCCTCAATCACATGTGTGTCTTAAGTAGGTGTTGTAGGGGGAAATGAAGCGCGGTGCAGCGTCACACTAAATCTTCTGGAAGATGAATAGATACGCTACCTCTAACAAAGTATAGTTGCCAGAAGAATCATGAAGAAGCGTCTCGCATCCAAGCCTGAAACGGAATTTCCGCATCTTCACTGATCGTGTAGAAGCCACGACAGCTCAATGGATACACAGCTTGTGCCATGTCGTCATCATCGATTATCAAAAAAAAACGCAAAACTCTGGCTGCCTGTTGTTTATTAAACAGGCTCGTCCGGGTCGGCTAATTAGACGCCTAGTAATAGGTGGCGCGAGCGGCCCTTAGGCTTGACGAGTCGTGCATGACCTACTGACACTGCTAAACCAAATGGTTCTGGTGCTTAACAGGACAGCAGCTTCTCTCGTACTACCAGCCTCTTACGCATTAAAAAGGTTTTATAGTTTTGTTGCTGTAAATAGTTCGCATATAAACTACAGGATTTCTTGATTTTTGGGACTCGTCCCTTTTCACGACTCTCTATGGTGCCGTTGACACCGCGACCTTTTGCAAATGTGCCATGAACGACTGAAGACTCACGTCGTCCGTGAGCACAATCTGGTTCGAGTTCACGTTCTGGCCCGGCGCCTGGTGCGTGTTCGAAGGATTCAGCTTGGAAAGAAGGAAGCGCGCCTGTGATGCACCTGCCTCGGTATCGATAAAGCGAGGCAGCGGGAAACGGTCGACCAACAATAGAGCCGCCTCCTTTCGAGGCGCCTCAAGCAACGCCTTAAGGTTCGCGTACTCAGGTTGGTCTTGATATCCCGCCTTGCGCCACTGAGCAATGGTGTCGCCATGCCAAATAAGGATGTGGAAGAATGTGTCGAGCAGCAACACCGCATCCGGCTGCAAGCTTACACTATCGAGAAGTACGGGCTCCGGCTCCTCGTCAATCTTGAACTTCATAAGCGTGGGCTGAATCATAGTCATCGTGTTTGTGAGATCTTCGCGATTAAGCGTGTGGCGGTAGAACGCAGTCTCATCAGGCGAGTTATTGAACACGGTCAAGAATTGGCTTCGTCGCAAGTGGAACATAAACTGCGGATACAAGGTGAAGTTCTGTGCGAGACGGAAGCTGTACGGGTCGTCCTTGCGATAATCCGCAAATCGTTGACAGAGCCTGATAAGCATGCGGTCCGACCACCGTAGCAGGTCAGTCGTCTCGTCCTTCTCGGCCTTGTAAACAGCGATGCGCGCCATGAGAGCTGCTGCAGCCTCTTGATCGAACGACTGTCCAAGCTGTGGGTTTCCGCCACCAACCAGCGCCTTGATCAGCGTTGTGACGCGCAAACGATAAGTGCCGGACGAGTGCTGGTAGTGCGTCAAGAACTGGATGGGCGTAGTGGGAGGCTGCCCAGGGGCAGTGGCCGTTGGTGCCGTGCTTTGCGCAACTTCGAAGTACACACCATACGTATGTGCGGGCGTGATCGAACATATGCGCCACTGTGACGTGCCGCCGACACCTATTTCGGTATCAGCAACACTGGGGGTTTTGCGGCCCTGACTCACGCAGTGTCCGATAACACCACTAACCTTGAGCTCCTTGGCCGTCAATACATCGAACGTCGCATTGAAGCCCATTAGAAGGTTACCTTGGTCATCAGTGTTGAATACGCGTTGCAGTGATTGCTTGAAGATGGACGTTGTGAAAGCATCGTTCAGCACGATCACGCCGCCCGTCGAGTTCGCAAGTCCCTGCATTTCGTGAAGACCAACCTGATCGTAGCAGCCAACAAAAATGTCTACGGCATGGCCATTAGCAGCGGCGCGCTTGGCAAGAGCATCGTAGAATTTCGCGGCTTTCGAGTGGTGCTTTGCAGCGTCGTTATCGATGTCGTGATGAGACCTGATAGGCTCCTTCAAAGGTCGGCCAACAACAAGGCCCGGACCTTCGGTGGGCGGCCCACCGGCGAACAGCATGATGCGCGCGCCAGTGTTGGGAACCATTCGCTCAAGCATAGACGCTGCAACAGACACGGCCACACCAGTACAGCGGGCGGGGCGACTCTCGTTGGGCGTCTCCCACGGGTCGAGCTGCAGGTTTTCGAGGACGCTCGTGAGCTGGTACTCATCCTCGGCTGGTACCAAAAAGCGGGACAGAGCGGAACTGGCCCCGGGTGCAGGCCCTACGCCCGGACGGCCAGCTGCAGCGGCACCGATAAGAGGGCCAGAACCAGCGATTCCCAGCATCTCGGCAACCTGCTTGACGGCGTAATCAGCGTTTCCCCGGAACACGTAAGTCTTCGTGGCCTCACTGTAGCCCAGTTCGTACACCTGAACCATAGCACCGAAAGTAACTAGACCAACCAGAGCGTTCGGAGGCAGAAGGCTAATGGTCGTGGTCAGCGACTCTCGCAAAGCCGCCATGTTCTCTTCGTCCTGGCAAAGGTCAACGACGAAAACGAACACGGGAGGCAGCGCAACAGGGCGGCTGAGTTCGTACTCGACCGTGGCAGCGCTGGCCTCAAGTTCGTACGGCAGAGACGTCTGTGACACGTCCTTGTAGTGCTGCGGCAGTGGGTTCCGCGACATGCAAAAAGGACAAATCCAGATCTTCGCGCGAGAGTCGATGCGGCAGTAGGGGTTCATGACAGCGCGACATGTCGCGCGGCACGTCACCGGCTCGTACTGCAAGACGCGTAGGTCGTACTTCTCGCGCAAGGGCGTGTACAGAGCTGCAACAGGCACGACGGCGCGCGTTGCCTCGACCTTCGTGGACGGGAAACAGTTCCACGCGAGGCGCACGCCGTCGTTATCCTCCATCTCCTCGAAGTTCATGGTGCAAACTGGTGTGGGGGAGTGTACGATGAGGTGGCAGATTGGTGTGTGGGTGTCTGCCTCTGTGATGGGCTCCACGGCCTACGGCTTGTTCATTCATAAGCGCTGACTCATCGCGGCAATGCATGCCAACCGCTGCCACGACGCGTCCGGATAGTCCGCAGCACGTAGCGCCAGCTAAAGTGCGAGTGTTATTGCATGTCGCTGCCCGGCGTGCTTTGCTCGGCCGCTGCACTGCGTGCGGCCCTAGTGGCCATCCCCAACTTAGCGGCCCACCTCTCCTCCTATGTCGAGCTGTCTACTGCCATCTCGTCGTTTGTGCGAATGCAAGAAGGTGTTTTCCTATATGCACAGGGCGCTATGCCGTATGCGGGACCCGTGTATCAGTCGCCGCTACTGCTCAGCCTGTTTAACATGCTCCTAGGCTGGCACGACATTGCATTCATAGTCGCGGACACATTTGCTGCTTGGCAGTTAGCTGTGTATGCCGCTCAAGCGCAGGATGCATTCACGCCAGCGGCTGTGGCGGCCGTGTACCTATTCAACCCATTCAGCTTGCTCAGCACGCTTGCACGCTCCACAAACGTGTTCACGAATGCGCTCATATGTGCAAGTTTGGGGGCGGCAGCTAGCAAGCGGCCTGTGCAGTCAATGATGTACCTCGCGCTTGCATCCGTGCTCGGCTACTACCCGCTATACCTTGTACTAGGACTTATGGGAGTATGCCGTAAATACGCTCTTGTCTCTTACGTGAAGTTGACTGGTGCCTTCGTGGCATCCACTTTGGCCTTTCTTGGCTTGGCGTACCTGCCACTTCAGTCATGGAGCTTTGTGTCCGCTCAGTATGGTACGCAGCTATTGCTCGGAGATTTAACGAGCCCTAATATTGGACTCTGGTGGTACTTCTTCATTGAGCTTTTTGAGTTCTTCCGTCCCTTCTTCCTGGGCGCTTTCCAGTTGTTTTTGCTATCATTCCCGGTGCCATTTGCAATTAGGTTTTCGCAGCAGCCGTTGTTTGCGATGACCGCTGTGGCTGGAGTCCTTGCAGTGTTTAAGCCTTATCCCGAAGCGTCTGACCTGGGACTTTACCTTTCGCTGCTTGTGCTTGACAAACCTGTGTACCAACTTCTTGACTACCAGGCATTCGAGGCTTTAGGCCTGCTTTACGTTAGCGTACTGTCACCGACCTTCTACTACCTATGGATCTACCTCGGGTCGGGGAATGCCAACTTCTTCTATGCTATTACTCTGGTTTATGCAATGACGATGATTGTCCTGTTCGCCGATAGTCTATGGGCAGCGATACGCCTAGACCATGATGGCGGAAAGTCGAAGAATCTGACACAGCTCTGAAGGCACCCATGCGGTATTATTTGGTGAGAGACTCACACAGTGTTGCGTATAACTATGGCTCCGTGGGACGTTTTAATTCTCCAAAAGAATTCGCGTAGACGTGAATGTGGGTGCGAGCCGTGTCAACTCTATTTATCCTTCCAAGTACCGTCGCTCTCTAGACACCGAGTTGCCTGGGTCTTTACTGCTAATTATCTACAACCCGAGTTGCTTGTCCTCCGAGTTCGTTTCTACTCATCGTCTTTAAATGACGCGAAAGATATTGGTGCAGACTCAAGAATGATTCACGGGCAAGGTGATCTTAATGCTTTGCAACTCGAGGCTTTACAACTCGAAGCTTTACAGCAGCCAAGTCAATAGAACCACCCTTCTTTATTCTAAGTCTTACAAAAACATGAGTTTCATCATGCTAACCTTCTGGGACGATTTCACCCTCGGTCTTTTTGACAGGGCGAGCGGTTTGTTTTGGCGATTAGGGCACATTTAGCCGAAATGACAGTGTGACGCACGAACTAAAAATAACTTTACAAGCATAAGTCGCACGGAGGCTTTCTTCAATGTCAAGCGAAGTCCGAACATCTAGGGGACTACGCTGGTCGAATTCAGCGGCTAAAATGCCAAATCCAGGCGCTCCAACCGCGTGTTTCGCCACTGGAGCCGCAGCCAACCCCAACCCACAGAACACACATTTTAGCCCCTTAGATTTGCGATCTTCAAAACAAGTGTTCTTCATGACTATGAATATTTTCACGCTTGCAGCGCTGGCAGTCGCAGGCGCAGCTGTGGTCCCAAGCCAAGGGAGTGAGAAGGGCTTCTTGCACCTGCCCGTGAGTCGCCGAAACTTGCCGCAGGCGGAAGATTTGGAACTGCTTGATCTTGAGCGCCGAGCTGACGACGACGTTGACGTGTCGCTTTCCAATAATCAGAGCTTTTATGCCATTGACTTCCAGCTAGGAACGCCGCCGCAATCACTATCATTGCTTCTCGACACCGGTTCAAGTGATGTGTGGGTTTTCGACGAATCGGCCTGTAATGCGCCATTTGAAAAATGCCCGCAGGCCTCTGTATTTGACAGCAACAAGTCTTCAACGTTCAAGAACAATCACACTCGGTTTTTCCAGCAATACGCAGACGCATCAACTGCCTCTGGTGAGTGGGCACAGGACATCATGCGGTTGGGGGATACGAACATAACAAATTTCAACTTTGCTGTAGCCGAGCAATCGAATTCGTCTCAGGGTACCGCAGGAATCGGTCTGGCTGTTGGAGAGACTCCATATATGCTCGGTGACATTAAACAGCCGTACTTGAACTTGCCAGAGCAACTCAAGGAGCAAGGCGCTATACAGCGTGTTGCCTACTCACTTTGGCTTAACAAGCTTGGGTCTGACGCAGGATCAGTACTTTTTGGAGCCATTGATCATGCAAAGTACATCACGGACCTCTACACAATGCCTTTAGTAGCGACAGAGGGTTTGTCTGTAGTTACACGATTTGCCGTCGAGATGACTGGCTTGAGCGTGTATGATACCAATGGACACGAGCAGCCATTCGCGAGTTGTAACGCGCCGATTGTCCTCGACTCGGGGTCAACTATCAGCTCTTTGCCAATTGAACTCATCTCTCCCTTCTACGATGCCATTGGTGCAGAGCAATATGGTGACAGCAGCGTCTTCCTCGTCGACTGCGATACGCTAAGCTCGAAGAATGGCGGCCTTGGGATCCAAATTGGAGGCATTGACGTCACTATCGGCTTTAGCGACCTTTTCGTAGCGTTTGCACGTGATCGGCTACAGGGCACGACGTACTGCGTGCCTGGCTTTCTGGTATCTGAAGGACTACCTATCATTGGCGATAACATTCTGAGAACGTTGTATGTCGTTTATGATCTCGAGAGCCTAGAAGTTGGCATTGCTGCCGCTCAAACTGGAAATGCCGCATCCTCATCGTCAATTCAGGCATTGAGCACTGGCATACCAGGAACGCGCGCAGCCAATGCTTCACGTACCCGCGCAGGCTCTGCCTACGCGACTACGCCCATCACGCTTTTTGGCTCTTCTTCTAAGGGGTCTCACCTTTCCGGCGTTGGCAGTGTAACGACCGAAGTATTCAACTCGATGCCAAGGTCAACCGGCCTTGGTGCGCCATCGGGCTTCGGTGCTGGGGCTATGACTGTACCATCTTCCGTGTCACAAACGATTGTCATTGGCGCGAAGACGTCTGCAGGCAAAAACGCTAACTCGCAGCCGACAAGCTCCGCTGCAGCTGCAAGCAGCAAGAATGGTAAGAAGGATTCAAAGTCGAAAAACAATGCCGCGGTAGCTGGTGCTGGGTCCCTCATGACAGTGTTTGCTGGTGTCGTTCTGTCATTGCTATAAAGACATATTACGAAAATGAAAAATTGTAACGTATAGAAACATGGGTCTAGTAACATGCTATAATGAGGGACAATGTGCTGTCTAAATAGTGATAACAGTGTGCGCATCTTCCTCGCCGGTGCTCCCTGGACCACTTCCAGGAACTTTGAAAAACCGTTTCCATCTCTGTCGCAGTGTTCGAGTGCTTTTAGAAGTTCGAATACTCATCACATCACGAGCGTCTGGTGTGTCGTAACCTGTGGTCTTTACGCGATCACCTTCTTTGGATTGGCGGTGAAACAAACGACGTAAGAACCACGGCTTCTGCTTTGCTGTAGACTCTTGTTGCAAAGCAAGCTGTTGTTGTTGCCATTTGCTGAATGTCAAAGAAAGGTGTGGTCGACGTGTTCGTGGGCTTAATTGATCAGCTGGTGTATGGACCAACAAAGCCTCGGTATCAAAGGCGTATTTGAGACAAATGTCAATACTTTTCGTTACCCGCAAGTCCACCTCCTCGCTCTTGAGTTTCTCAAGGGCCCGCACAATCTCGGGCACTAGCGACTTGTACTGCTCCCCCTTTCCTGCTCTACAAGCATCATCAATGCGCTCAACCAACGCGCTTAAAAGCTTCACGCGGTATAGACGAAAGCGACAGAGGTCCGTATCATTGAGATTAATGTCGAGCGGCTGAATCAATACCACCTTCAATATGAGCCCATACTCCAGGGGCACATTTCTTAAAATGACTTCGGCCGTTTCTAAAGCAGTCTTAGCAACCTCGAGCCGCGAGCTACTCATGTGTTCTATGCATCGCTCCCAAGGACCTCCTTCCAACAGAGCGTCTGCATTTCTCCAGCCCAACACTCTCACCATCCGTTGTAGCCAACCACTGACCTCTGAGTACACCCGGACATGCGTGTCACTTGCATCTGCATCAGCGTGTATCATTGGTAGCATCAAGCTCAGCATCCAGTTTGCTGAAGCTGGGGCACGGTGAGAATCGTAGCCCCCCGGGCCAAATCGATCCAAGAACTCTGTAAAATGGCCAGCAAAGTCGCGAAACAGATACGCAGAATCGAGATCCATCAACGCATACACGAGTTTGTCCATCACCAAATCTAACTGAACGTTGAACACCGCGTCACCATCGTCAAGAGCTGCTACATTGCGACGAACTTCGTCAATCGGATTCAGTGGTGTAATTTGACGAATTCCTGCTGCGTATTCTGAACCCGAATAGTACCCTGCTTCTTGTGATGTAAAGTTATCAGAGGCTGATTGTGCGACACTTGAGGTCTCATTTTCAACGTTGTCGCTTTTCCGTGCCGCATAGATATCGTCTTTGGAGTTGTCCTCGCCATTAGACAACTCGCTTTCCGTTTCAGTAAAAGGCTTGTTATTATTCCACGCTAAACTGCCTTGATCCCACTCACCATCCCTCAGCGGCATCTGGTCGAGATCGATGTCATCACAGAAAACGGAGTCACTACAGGACCTGACTCCGGGACTCAATGCTGGTGAAGTCTGAGCGGGCGGTGGGGCGCCTATCACTGTCGCGACCTTTCTCACTGGGCCCGCGGCATCATCATGGGTGCCCAGCGAGGTGCCTGAAAATGTGGAGAAAGGGCCAACATCCTTGGTTGTTATGGCGTCTTCTGAGTCCTGTACGTCCCTCGGCCGTGCAGGATGTCTATTGCACTCAGCGAGAGCGTTTTTATTGCTGGGGCTGATCATGGAAACTCCGCCAAAATCGACTTTGTGCTTTGCAGAAGGTGGGTTCTCTACGTCCCACGCACCCCTCCGGAGCTGGGATGTGCGACTCTTTGAAGGGCGGATACGAATCGTCTTTGTTGAATATTCCTCTACGTTCATGCGTTGGAAGTGGTCACACAAGCAGCTGTCTAATATGTATATGTATTCTGAAGAGCAAGTGTGTTTTAAATAGCAAAGGGCTACCCCTCTTGGGTAGGAATGTATCTTTCTTGTTTGCTGCATTCATTTTCCACACTCGGACATTCCCTTCAAGCAGCAGGTAGCGATCATAACCTTGCCCTCAACAAGCGCTGCCTGCAGGTTCGCGACCAGTTTTGAATTCCTATGCATTGGCCTGCAGGGGAGCAATCCACATAACATTATTACAACGAATAAACACCTCGCCTATTGTTCCTTTATTCTCTCCGCCAATATACTCCTCTGCTGCGTCGAGTTGAATGTTCGTATAGGCATCTGTAGATACAAGAGTGCCCCGGTATTCGACATTTCCCAGCTTCAGGCGCACAATAACAGGTTTGCCTGTCAAGCTACGTAGGAAAGGCTTTGGGTTCTTTCCCTCGACCATGCAAACGTTGTTGGACTTTTGAACTCACCCAGTCAGACGTGAATAGAGTAGTAGTCGTTAAGTGAGGAAGGCTGGGATTTCTGCTGACTGTACAAGCGGTAATAAGTCTTTCACTCTCCCGACATTCAATGTCGAGCAAAGCTAAACAAGATCGTTGAAGGCAACAAGAAGAAGACAGCTTTGATATCATACATTTGCTGTAATTTGTGCCATGTCAACGGCAGAATTATGGAAGCTTACAGATGTCCAGAAAATAGAGAGAGAGAATCTGTCATAGCAAGTCGAAAATTTCAAAGCTCTCACCCCAGAAGAGCTTTGTGTGGAGGTGTAACTTAAAGCGGGGTGGTGGTACATAGACGTTGTTGGACTAGTTTTAATCGCAGAACAAAAGAAGAGCTCGTTCATTGTAAATTAGTGGAAACCTTCCCCTTCTTGTTGTCCCAAACACGTGCGCACATCATTACTTCTCCTGGAAGATCCTTGTGTTGAGACCGGCCGCGTATTTCCTGTGAACGCGCGTAAGTTCAATCCTGAAGCCCCGTACTGTTTTAACAAAGACACTCGCGAGCTGCATGAACATTAAGCATAGGCGTGCCGTACTACGCTGCATGCAGACCCCATGACCATCTCATTAGGATTTTGTAATGCAAAGACGTTTATCGTAAGTGAGGTCGCTGAAGATAGCTGCGCTGCGGCTGTGGGCGGCGCGAGCGGTTTAGCGGTTGGTCAACTAACAGTGCATTGACTCTTACTCTCATGCTGCAGCAGATAGCTGCGCTTGGCCCACTCGGGCTCGCTAATTTGCAAGAAATGAGGTGCGTGAGCTGTGGAAACAATTTACCGGCTCGTCACCGAGCCTTATTTGGCGACGAGCTCATCGGGGCTGATAGCTCAGCCGTTGAAACACTTGCGCAGCATGCATGATTCTGCACAGCTAGCACATGTGGACCCGCAGCCCTTAACCTGAGTTGCTGTGGATGCGCAATTGCTTGCTGTCCCGCAGCCCCCACACAGATTAATATATAAATTCAAGCCCACTTATTCTCATAAGGCTTATCAATCACTGTACAATGTCGTCGCAGCGAAAGTTGGAAGACCCCAACGTTGAAGGATTCAAGATCGTCTCGAACATCGCAAAGCACTTCTGGAACAAACGGAAGGGTCAATTTGTGAATGGCACAGCAGGTAGCGGCGATGATGGTAATGGCAACTTCTTTGTCTGGCCCGTGGCTGTGAACGTACAGGCTGTGGTAGACGCGGCCCGTATCAATAAAAACTACGTTGGGCTGCTGCATGAGGTCATGGGAGGCTTAGATCAATTCTACAGCTCGAAGACCAAGGGATTCTCTCCGACGCCCGGTGGAAATGAATTCTACGCCGACGATTCGGCGCAGTGCGTGTACTGTTATATCACAGCCTACGAGGTGACTTCTGAGAAGAAGTATCTTGACCGAGCAGTTGAGGGAATGCAGTTCCTGATGGGGATGGCCGACAAAGACGTTGGAGGTGTGCGATGGAAACTTGGCCAGCCGGGCCCTAACACCGTGTCCACCGGTGAGTCTGGCATGTGTGCTGCTCTGCTCGCAAAGTACGTGAAGAACAACCACAATTACCTACAGTTTGGTGACTACTGCTTCAACTTCCTATTTTCCAAGATGCAGGACGAGTCAGGCTTAATGTGCGACGGCTGGGAGGGTGACCACCGCAATCCCATGAAGTGGACATACAACCAGGGTACGCCATTGACGCTTTGCGCCCTCATGTATGGTCTCACAAAGGATGAGAAGTATTTCAAGGCGGCGCATGGCTTGGCTGCAGCAGTAACAGACTCGAATTCGGAGATCTTCGACCGTGACACTCAGAATCATGACGTGCGATTCTACCGCGACTCCTTGAAGTTCTACCAGCTTCTGTGCGCTGGATTCGCGGACTACGTGCTATACTTTGGAGACCGTGATGAACAGCTGTCGCAAAAAATTGTGAACACGGTGAACAAGCATCTTTACTACGTGTTTGAGTTCATGGTGATCCCTGAAAGCGATGGGTTCTATCATGGAACTCTCGAGATCTACAACCTCGACGAGACGCGAAACAAGGTGTTTTGCAACATGACTGGTGAGCAGAAGAAGTTTGAGCCGGATGCTGAAGAGCGGAAGCATGGCAAGAAGGGCAACAAGTTTGCACCCAACTTCATGAACCAGGGGTCTGCCGCTCGTGTATTCTTCCAATCTGCTCGCGTGGTTCCGCACGTCAGTTTTTAAATTCGTAAGTGACCTCTATTATAACGCGTTGTATGAGTAGCCGTTGATTTGATTTGATTTGATTTACTCTCAAGTCTGGTGGTTGTTGTTGGCATACTATCCCCCACTTCTAGCCCGCGCAGGGCTGTGAGCTACGAAGCGTGCTGCTGCCCTCCGACAGAACACTACAAGGATAAAGCCAGCTACAACAGGTATGTAGATACATACGCACGAATTTAATAAGGACTCTTTTATTTGATGCATTTGTTCTATCTTAAAAACATGCAAGATGAGTTCGATAAACCGGGGTCCTGCAAGCACATGCGCGATGCTACAGCAATGAATCACGTGCAAACCTTACACGAGCTCACCTCAGCAGCGCTCCCACGCGGCCCTCATTTTAGCTCGGACGGACTGACGCGGGTAAGATGGAAGTCGACACAGCACCGCAAGTAGGGACCGAAGAGGTTAGTAGGCCCGTTGGCGAAGCGGTTTCGGCTGACAGCGCCCCAGAGGAGGCACCTGTATCCGTTAGGGCGGAGGCTATCCACTTGCGCGGTGTGGACGAGCTTAACACGAAAGACATCGAGGCATACATGCAGCACTATTACGCAACGCCCTTCCGCGTCGAATGGGTTGATGACTCCGGGCTTAATGTGGTATACGATGACCCAGAGGATGCCTTCCAGGCGCTCGTTGCTTTGACGGACGACTCTGAGTTCACGAGCGATACATCGATCCCCCCCGGGCAATTGCGCAAAATCAAAGCGCATCCGAAAAAGACAGACGTCGTGCTACACGCACGATTTGCCCTAAACACCGACCAGAAGAGCAGCGGGTCGAGATCCCGCAGCAGATACTATCTTCTAAACGGCGAGCCAGACCGCAAAGAAGACATTGTGCGATTTGGAACGAAGCGTTCGCAGCCGCAGGTCTACGGACTAGGAAAGCGTGACCTTGTAAAGAAAAGTCGTCGCGAGGACCGCGCTGGTGATCTGTTCCCCATGAAAGAAGAGAGCAAAATTGCCGTTGATGACGACATGATGGACGACCTTTTACCTCACAAGTCACGAAGGAGGCGGCGAGGCGGCCGAGGCCGCGGCAAGACCTCGGAGCCTGACCTTTTTGCCGACAAACTGAAAACTATAGGCAATAAAGGTCCTCGTAAGGCGGTCGATAACAGTAGAGACAAAAACAGCGGGCAAGGAGAGCCTGCATCAGGCTCCGGGGTTTACCAAAATATGGACTATTAGATTGTCTAATCTAGAAGTTGCTACCATGCTGCCTTTAGCGGCACACTGCACGCATAAGACGCGCTTATGGCGCGCTGAGAGCGCGCGCGATCATAATTCAGCGACGATGTGCCCCTACCGCGATCACATTAGTAAACGCATTAAAAAATGAAAGTTGTACAGGGCTATGAAAGAAGCTGCGTGGTTGCCTGGACGTAATTGATCGATGTCAAAAACCAGCAAAAAAAGCAGTGGATCCTCTGGCACTGGCGGGACTGACAAGTCAAGCGCTTCGTCTCCGTCGAAGCAGAAGGCGCCCAGTGACTTAATTGTGCGGCCGTCTCAGGTGGGGCGCCAAAGCAGTGCCAAAGCGTATATTGCGGTGGAAACGATTCGAGCAAACGGTATGGATGCAGGCGCATTTGTGGCGCTGCAGGGATCGAGCGTTGTTGCGATTGCCACGCCACAGCCAATTGACAGCGACGTAATTGCGATTAGTCGCGACCTGCTGCGCACTTCAGACCTACTGCCCGGCCATCGTCTGCGCCTTCAAAAAGCTGCCAAGCCCGAGATAGCCACAAAGGTTGTACTGCATGCCGCAAGCATCGATGAATCGGACGATGAGCTTGCCGACTTGATCCGCTCCATAGGCCTAATACACACGGGACAATGCATTGGTGACGAATTACAGATTGCAACTGCCATCTCGGAGGCCTCGCTCGAGCAGGATGTTGCGAAAATGTCAATCGATGCCCATTCAGAACTCGGAGTAAGGCCGTTTTTGATCGGGCCCGACACAGAGGTCGTTTGCAAGCGCACTGCGGTCAAGCTCACTGACAGCTTTACGGCTATTGGGGGTCTCGACAAAGAGCTGGATCTGCTAAGAGCCCAAACTGAGCTACCGCTGAGGCATCCAGAGCTGTTTTCTCGGTTCAATACAGAGCCCGAGCGTGGCGTGCTTCTTCACGGGCCCCCTGGTACCGGCAAGACCATGCTGTTGAAAACTATCGCGCGGGAAGCTAGGGATGTTCACATATTGCAGGTCAATGGGCCTTCCCTCTACTCGAAATACGTTGGCGAGGCGGAGAGTAAGCTTCGCGCTTTATTTGATGAGGCCCAGCGGTTTGCGCCAGCAATTATATTTGTCGACGAGATCGACGCGCTCGCACCCAAGCGTGACAGCGAAGATAGCGGTGAAACTGAGAGCCGCGTTGTGGCCACTCTACTCACTCTTATGGACGGGATGAAGCCTGGTGGTCGCGTCGTGCTCATCGGTGCCACTAATCGGCCCAATAAGCTTGATCCAGCTTTGCGTCGGCCCGGAAGACTAGGACAAGAAATCGAAATCGGTATTCCAGACGCTATCGGACGACGCCAAATTCTTGAGCTCTTGCTCAAATCTATGCCTAACCACCTCTCTCCGGCAGATGTCACAGACCTTGCGGACAAGACTCATGGGTATGTTGGCGCTGATTTGCAAGCTCTGAGCAGAGAAGCAGTGATCAACGTTGTGCGGAAGGGGCTGAAAGCAGATGTGAATAAAGAGCACATGTTTATTGAGCGCGCTGATCTTGACGCCGCGTTTATTGCTGTGAGACCTAGTGCTATGCGTGAAATTTCGTTAGAAACACCGAAGGTTCACTGGTCAGATATCGGTGGGCAAGAGCTTACCATTCAGCGCCTGCGTGAGACTGTGGAATGGCCGCTGCAACGCGCCGCAGCTTTTGAAAGGCTTGGAATAGTGGCACCGCGTGGTGTATTACTTTATGGTCCCCCCGGCTGCTCCAAAACACTACTGGCAAAAGCTTTGGCCACAGAGGCTGGCCTTAATTTCCTAGCAGTGAAGGGACCAGAGCTGTTTAACAAGTATGTCGGCGAGAGCGAGCGCGCTATCCGCGAAGTATTCCGCAAGGCTCGGCAGGCATCCCCGTCAATTATATTTTTTGACGAAATTGACGCTTTGTCGGTCTCGCGTGGCGAGGGCGAGGCCGGCGGAGATCGAGTGCTCACATCTCTGCTGAACGAAATGGATGGTATCGAGGCTCTGAACGGCGTTGTCGTACTGGCTGCCACAAACCGTCCGGACGTTATTGACGCAGCTCTCATGCGCCCAGGGCGTCTTGACCGACTCGTGTACGTCGGCCCGCCGGATGCGGATGCTAGGCGTCAAATATTGCTAATACAGCTCGCTAAAATGGCCGTCGATGACACTGTCGAAATCGATATCCTTGCTACGAAGACAAAGGGCTTTTCTGGTGCCGAAATTGTGAGCGTTTGTCAGGAAGCTGGACTGCTGGCAATGAACGAGGACCCAAATGTGGAGTGCATCTCACAGCGGCATTTCGAAAAGGCTATAATGGCTGTTCGCATGACCATCACGCCAGAGATGGTCAGATTTTTCGAGAGTTTCGCTGGAATAAAATAGAGAGATCGATCATCAGATGTGTAAAAGTAGAGAGCAATCATAATAGAGCTAGTTATAACATGTGTTCAAGCTATCAAGCATAGAAGCAGAATCGCTCCCAATGCAAGTCGATTGCTCGCCGATCGCCTCGCACTATTGTTCAAACCTACACTTGCTGCACTGGTTGCTCCACCATTTCGCGCCGATATCTTGGAAGTGCTGTGCCGTGTCAAGGTCTTAGTGCGAGTCACTCTCGAAATCGTGGTCGTAGCTTGTGTCGTTCCAGTCTCAGGAAGAGCCTTATCACCTAGTGTGCTCGTCGCTACCTGTGATGGTCCCTCTGAGAACAATCCCTCATTTGTTTCCGTCAGAGAAAAAAGCACAACGCTGGAAGAAGGTGTCTTAGCTGCGGCTGGAGGAGGGCCAGGTGTTGCTGCCGAAGAGTGGATGATGGCCTCGACTGTGCTGCTAGGTGTTGCAGACCCTGTCCCGTGAGTCCCACTAAACGCGTCCGCTGCGTCCGACGAGGTTTGGGAGATGATTTGCGTGCTTATAATAGTCGCCGCTGCGGTAGACCCAGCCACAGAAGAGGCTGACCCAGGAAATGCGTTGCTACCGGTTCGCTGTGCCCGGTCACTCGTCAATGTTACGCTGGAAGCGCTGTCATGTGTCACTTCTTTCGCTCGCTGCGTCAGTGTTAACACATTAGCACCACTGACAGTGTACTCCGTGGAGCCAAGAGTAAGTGTCGTGGGACCTGTGCATGTGGTGGTGATAATAGAAACTGGCGAGGGAGACGTTGTGGGGACTGAGCTCCATACGAGCGAGTCGCTATACTCAGACACACCTGCACTTGGCACACTGTTCTTTGGATGACGGATAGAACCAATATCATAGGATGACGCGAAAGGTAGGCTCCGAGTAATCGTGAACAGGGAAGCTCGGGACGCAGTGTAGATCACAGAGTCTACTGTGAACTCAGTTGGAGTTGCACAAAACGTCGTGAAGACAGTGAAGGATGTTGGCGTCGCTGAACTGGTTGAGGCCGATGAATGCACGTCGCCGTTCCTTGTCCATCCAACTTGAGCGCTGCTTACGCCCATGCCAGCAGAAGTAGTCGAGTCCAGGCGCAATTCAAAACTACCACCAGGTGTTGACAGTGCCCGCGTGAAGGTACAGGGACAGTCGGTGATAGTGAGGATGGTTGCTGCGGTGGCAGTGTAAGCTCTCGAGTTGAATGTGACAGTGGTCGGAGTCGGGCAGAAAGTGGTAAAAGAAGGTACAACTGTCGTAATGTATCCATACGATGGCGTAGATTCTCTGAAATCGTTTGATGCAAGTAAGCTTGATTTTGTCTGGGGCAGAGTGCGGTGAAAATCGCTTGGCGTGCTTTGTGTATCACCTTTATGACCAGTATCAGACGCCGTGTTGAACAGAATCTTTTTGCTTGTACTCTCAATGGCTTCGCCACTAGCATGAAATGTGACCAATGGCCTCCATTGCTGTGAAGATAGCAGTACTGGTGTTGTATTTCGGCTGATAGGTGCGACAGAAGAGGACTCAGCAATGCGAGTAGCCGAATAAATGGCTCGAGTCAATGTACATGGACAATCCGTGACAGTCAGGGTTGTAGGCCCGGTAACGGAAAACACTTTCGAGTTGTACGTTACAGTAGTCGGCACATAAAACTCAGTAGTGAATGAGGATGTGACAAAGGTACTGAGCAAGTTGCTGCGCAACGTAGAGACTCGAGTTGCTTCGGAAGGGGGTGAAGTACGCGACGGTGAATCAAGAGGAGCGTCAGTGACAACACGCCAAGGAGAACTTGAAGAGGCATCTCTAGTCAACACACAATTCGAAATGGTCACAGTGGACGAACTAAGAACACTGTATGTTATTGAATTCACTGCAAAAGTTGTCGGCGTACTGCAAACCGTGGTGAGAGCTGAGACAGTAGTGGTCAAAAAAGGTCGGCTGATCTGTGTTGTCGTTACACCACTAAGAACGTCAGCACTTGGGAGACCACCTGGACTTCGCGTTGCTGTGGCAGTAACAGTAGAGGACTTTGTAACAGAAATGATAGTAGTCTCATGGTTAGAGTTTTCTCCAGTAAGCGAAGGAGCAACTGCAGTGTCTTGTCCGGCTGTCGATTCGCCTACTGGAGTTGGGGAATTGAGGACCCAAGAACCAGTTCCTGAGGCTTTGGTGAGTGTGCATGGGCAGTCAGTAATGGTGATAGTCTTCGCACTTGATACGCTGACAGTTTGGTTGTTGTATGCAAAAGTCGTTGGAGTAGCGCAGTATGTTGTATAGGCCGTAACGACTGAGTAGTCGGAGGCATGGCCTGGGCTGATAGCAGGCACTTTCGACCAGGAAGATTCAGTTAACTTAGTTGAAGCAGTTGGGGTGCTCGCTTTGTTGGACCTAGAGAACGCAGACTCTTGGACATGTGTTGCTGACCATGCATTGCTGTCAGATCTAGCAGTGGACGCAGTTGCGGTGCTGCCGGGCACCTTGGTGCTGTTCGGCTGCTTCAAGTACGGGACATGGGAAGATGTAACTCCTCTGTGAGTTTTAACTGCAGGTAAAAGTGTTTCGAATGATGGACTGCTGGTGTAAGCCGTAAATTGCCTCGTGCGAAGCGTGCTTACGGGAAGGCGAAATCGCACAGACCTTGCGCTGTATGAACCACTCTTATAGTGCGAGGAATGCTTTTTCGAATGTCCCAAAAAAGATAAACTTGTTTGTACCTTGACTTTCGATGAGTACGCCTTCGGTAGACTAGATTGAGTGCCTGCCGCGATGGAACCGTTGGGGTTGATTTTTGATGATGATGAGCTGATGGCGCTTCCAATGGCTACTGTTGTTCTCGTGCTATGTGCGGGAGAGCCAACAGCTTTGAGGCTAATCGCACTCCCGCTCTTGTGTTCTGACGGCGCACCTGGTACGTTAGCGACTGAGGTAGCATGGGAAGGCCTGGGGGCGGGCCCGCTGGCAGAAGTGCTCGAGGCTGCTGTGGGATGAGATTTTTTGATGCTACTCAGCGTCACTGTAACACTGCGCGACCCATGAGACGTGGAGCCTGTGCCTCTCGTAACCGAAGTCAGCGAATCTACTAATGACGATGTTGCCGACATAAACGGCGCAGCAGAGAGCGATGTGTGGACCACGAGTTGTCGCCCGGAAGTTCTTGAAGAGCCTCTCTCAAATCTAGCAGCTGTAGGGGTTGATTTGGAGCTGAATCGATGAGCGGAAATCTTTTGAAAGGGAACGACAGAAGCGAGAACTCTGGCCGACGTCGTGATGGATGACCGAAAGAGTGGGTTGCTGATAGACGCAAAAGAGCCAAGAGCAGAAGGAACGATGTCGGAAGGGCTTGAGATGGAGGAGATAGGAGTACTAGTACTCACAGTAAGTGACCTTGAGGCCGAAGATACGACAGACGATGCGGTAGGTATGCGGGAGTGTAGTGTGAATGTGGTGGAACCAGTAGCAACAAAGCGCGTATAAGAAGACAACTTTGAGAAGAGGGAGACAGAAAGATCAGAATGGCCAGCAGTCGAAGGGCGAGACGTGAAAGCAACCGATCGTGTGACTGGTGTCGTAGAGCTTGATTCGACGGTGATCAGACTGCCATAAGAAGCTAACCTAGAGCGTGACACATTATAATAGGGCGCTGAGGAGGCCGTCACGGCCATCGCTTGTACAAGCAGCGAGATCAGTGTGACAAAGTAAAGTTGAAACATTGGCGTGTGTGGTACATCAGAGCATAGCGCCCTTTTTATATACTGCTCGGCGGTTTGATCACACAGAGCATATGCATGTGATGGCGGTTTGATGTATCGGCGGTTTGATCGCTTGAGTTTCTGCTGTCTCGACAGCTCAACGTCTTTTAACCCCGAGTTGGGCTAAGATGCATGTAATTGTTAAAGATGAGGACATTGAACTAAGAGACGGCGCGGCCCAGAGACTTGGGATGCCATAGTTTCCTGGCAATTACATCGACAGCTTTTCGGTGAGGCATAGTAATGAAGGTGGTTTCACGAAAGCGGTAATGACTAAAAGGCGCAAACACAAGTCATGCATCCTGAAGGGGCGCTTAAAATAAACCAGTGCAATCTTTCAAAGACTTTCGTTATCTTTATTAGGCCGAGGGTGGTGGTGGTTTTATGGAAATGGGTGTGATGTCATGTAGATATATCTGTGAATAAATTGTTCTATTTGGCTACGGTGCTGTTGCTAATGCTAATGCTAATGCATGAGAATGAGTTATGATGCTTCTAAGCTGAAAGCAGGTGAATATTATTCCATGTATTCAAGTTTGGCCTGGCGTAACTTGTTGCCCTCGAAAAGTGCCCGTCATTATCGCTCGCTGTCGACGCGTTGTTTATTTCATCGAGTCAGCATTTCCCTACCCTGAAATGTACCCTAACAACTGGCATTAGTGTAAACATCAGCAAGCGCCATCTCTTCCTTCCTTGAATCTACCCGTTGAACAGGCCAAGATGTCTACTAGGGGGTTGCAGTTCGGGAAACTAGTGACAAACTTGAATCCCAGAGCACACTGGTCGCGAGACGAGTACGGGACAGAGCTGGAAACAGCGATGTCTGGGTTGCGACTGAGCAGCGAGGAACGCGACGTTCTGTCGGATCCGAAGCTAATTCGCTTGGCGCGAGTGACACAGCTCTACTTTCTTGACTCTTACTTTGACAAGCTACAGTACTTGCAGCAACGCAAGCAACGTTACGAGCGGCTGCAAACAGAAACACTTCCCCGGATTGAGGACCCTACTGAGCGACGAGCCGTCATTAAAAAATATCAGGGCCGTGAAAGAGCAGGACTGCGTAAACGGCGCTCGAAGCTAAGCTATGGTGACTTTGACATCTTGACTCAAGTGGGCCAGGGTGGGTATGGACAGGTTTATCTAGCCCGCAAGCGCGACACGCGTGAGGTGAGTGCCCTTAAAGTGTTGAATAAGAAGCTGCTTGTGAAGCTTGATGAAATTCAGCATATTCTCACTGAGCGTGATATCCTAACACAGGCTTCGAAGAGTCCGTGGTTGGTACAACTGCTCTACTCATTCCAGGACCCTGAAAACGTGTATCTCGCTATGGAGTTTGTTCCTGGAGGAGATTTTAGAACCCTCTTGAATAATACAGGAACGCTGAGCGCTCGGCACGCGCGGTTCTACATAACGGAGATGTTCATGGCACTTGATGCTCTACATCAGCTGAGCTTCATTCACCGCGACCTAAAGCCGGAGAATTTCCTGATCACGGCCGAGGGCCATATCAAGCTCACCGACTTCGGGTTGGCGGCAGGCCAGATCTCAATGCGTCGAGTAGAGAGCCTACGGAGAAGACTCGAAAATGTTGCAGCTGGGCCTAATGTGGACGACTATTCAAGCTACAGCGTACGAGAGCGTCAGGATTTGTACCGAACTGCTCGGCAGGCCGACATAGAGCGGGCGTCTAGTGTCGTGGGATCGCCTGACTACATGGCCCTGGAAGTCTTACAAGGGCAGTCCTATGACTACACCATCGACTATTGGTCCATGGGTTGCATGCTATTTGAAGCCCTTGTCGGGTACCCTCCTTTTGCTGGACGCAGCAGCCAGGATACATACAACAACCTCAGGGATTGGAAACGTACGCTGCGAAGGCCGCAATATGAGAACGGGCAGTGGGTGTTTAGCGACCGCACCTGGGACCTCATTCAGAGGCTAGTGACGTCTCAGCGCTACCGCCTGCGATCCTTCCAAGAGATAGCTGCACACCCTTACTTTGCGGAGATCGACTGGGAGAAGGTTCGCGAAATGCGCCCTCCTTTCGTGCCGGAACTCGAGGGTGACGAGGACGCTGGTTACTTCGACGACTTCGACAATGAGGCTGACATGGCCAAGTACAAGGACGTCATGAACAAGCGTGCCCAGATCGAGGGTATGTCTGAGACAGGTAACCTGAATACTCGCGACTTCATTGGGTTCACCTACCGCCACGCGAAACCAGCAGTGGCGTTCGGAACCGTCCGTGGTGACGGCTCAGGGGCGACCGGTGTTGCCACGATTTTGTAGCCCATCTCATCCCGGATTGATCCCACCTCCACATAACGTCTTCAATAAATATTAACTCATTCACGCATACATACCTCATCGACTAGTCCATTACTACTAAGCCCCTTTAGCTCAGCTCAGCTCAGTTCTGGTAGGACAAACACATCAGCGGGCTCAAGAACCAGTAACCACCTCCGTTGAGCGCGTTTTACTGCATGAAACTTTGGTGGTGGGCGACCTCGTCGCTTTCGGCGACGTTGGGCTTGTGGTCCTGCTGTGGGTGCTCTGCTTCATTCAGTTCACTGGCATCAATAATAGCCGCGATTTCATCCAGTTTTTGAGCTGCTCTCGCAACGTGCTCATTCAGCAAGTCGAAGTTGCGGTCGTCGTAGAGCCGTGAGTACAACTCGTCTGGGTCTCCTATGCTCCAGAGCTCACGGTAATGCTCTAGTCCGACGTTTCCCTCTTCACGCGTCATTTCCTCAGCAATTGAGATCTGCAGGTTGCGCAGCTCTGCGAGTTTATCTGCATGCTCAACGCCGAGGAACCCGCGCTGTTGTTGCACGACCTTTGCTTTGTCGGCATCGCGGTCCAGCTCTTCTAGCTCCGCCCACAGACGGTCATGGGAAGTGACTGGCGGCTTTGCTTGAGGAATCTGGTCCAGCAGCGGCTGGTTGTCGTCTTCTTCAACGCTGTTCAATGACTCCATCCGAAAGCTGGGCCCGCGGTGGCTTCAGTGAACCCTTTGCCCTCACCGATATTCAAGTCACACCCACACAGCTTTACACGTCCACCACCACCTGCCTCACAGCGCAACTACGGCGCAAAAAGATTGATCTGAGTAAACGCAACGAGCGCAAAATAACATGCTATGAAACTTTTATGGGTCAGGCGGCCGGTGCCAGACAATTATGTCGACCCATCTTTTCTCTCGCAGTTGAAACGTAACCAGAGCGTTGTGCACTACCGACTGTCCACAATTGTGGGCGACGCGTCGGTATTGCTGGCTAACGTTGCCCTGGGAGTCATATTCGCGCTCACTTTCGTGGCCATTTACGTGCACAAAGTTGAGCCATGGTGGTTTGATGGTGTCGCGTCCGCAGTAGACGTCATTTTGGCGTTCAAGTTAGCTTGTTACGAACCCATGCAAAGCAGGATCGCCGCGCTCAAATCAGTCGTACTCATCTTTTTTGCTGTGGCTTCTCTCACACCTCTTTTCCACAGCCTGACGGAGTCCACGTCCTCGGACTCGATATGGGCTATCTGCGGTTGGCTGCTGCTAACAAATGTGGCCCTTTCATCCAGAAACTCAGTCGCCCTCTCGACCAATACTGCCTTGGCTGCTACTATTGTATTATCAAGCCGCCTCCCGACATCTGTTGCTGTGTTTGGGTTTGTTGTGTTTAGCATTCAGACCTATGTCGCCCTGCCGATTGCCTTGAAGCGACTACGCGCTCGCGAGGACAGCCAAATGTGGGCTTGGGGGCTGTGTATCACTGTGTGTCTTAGTTCCGACATTCTTGTCGCGTGGGTCTTAAGTATACCCATTCTATGCGTGTGGCTCGTAGTACAAGCCTTTGTTCTCTTTGGCGTGCCCTCCATTTTCATGACTTTTCAAAAACACAAAGATCAAATATCTGGGCCCTGGGATCCTGCGAAGCCGAAATTTGATTAGGCCTAGTATCTGAAATTTGTTAAGCGAGTATCTTGATCTGTGTTAAGCGAATATGTATGTACATATAAATACATATACCTACGTGCCGATGCTCCACCCTTCATTGGAATTCACTGAGCAGTGAGTGTCGCGTGGACGCCAACTCCGACAAAATGAAGGCAAGACTCTGGGCCCCCATTGAGGTACAGCTTGCCGTCACTAACGCAAACGCCAAAACTCTCTTTGCCGTCAAACGCGACATCACTCTGCACTAGAGAAAAGCCCTCAGTTGCAAAGTCACTGATGGATACAGAGTCGTCCTCGTTAACGTGCAAATATATCTGGGCTCCATGGTCACCGTGCGCTCCTGTGACGCCAACCTTATTGCCATCGAAGAACACTGTCAAAGGATTAACCGCGTCAATGGCGACTTCCCCATTCTCTGTGAAACCAACGGGATGTAGGTGAACACTAGTATCGCCGGAATGTGTGGTTATCAAACTGTAAGTCGCGCCCACAGGGGCTGCTATGGCAGAGGTGTAAAGTAACGCGGACGCGAGAAGAGTAGGCAGTTGCATGCTTGGACTTTGTGAAGAGTGAGGTAGGGATGTTTCTCGTAAAAGACCAACCGGAGAAGCATTGGGGCCTTTATATATTCTAGTAGCTCTTAGCAACATCTATTGGCAACTAACTATAAATAACCTCTTCCCGATTGACGTCATAGAGGTAAGGGCTCTTCCCGAGGGGCTTAACAGTAAATGTGGAGAAAAATATTCAAATAGCAGCTTCGCGTAATCATAGAGGCGCAAGATTAAATGCGAAGTGTGTTCAATTGCTTCGCATAAAAGCACGTTGCACTTGAAATGTCTCGCTTCCCATTACAACTTTTAACTCTATTTCACCATGATGTGAATGGCTAAGTAATGTCTACGCGCGCAAGGGTGAGACAAATATTGAATGCAGTACTGTAGCGTGGCATAGGAATTCTTAAATGCTTGACTGTTCTAAAAGAGGGGCGATACTTAACGAATGCAGAAGCTAAAAGTGCATAGAAGTCAATTCTAAATGAGCCGAAAAGATCCTAAGTAAGCGGAACAGAGTGGACGGTAACGTTGACGTACTGAGCGCAGCTAGATGGGCCCTCTCCAACGTAAAGCCTTCCGTCATCTTCGCAAACGCCAAAATCTTGCTTCCCTTCAAATGCGATGTTATCGTCTTCCACGGAAAAGCCGTCAGTGCCTTGCAAGTTGATGGAGATTGACTTGTCTTCGTTGACGAAGAAGTAGTGCGAAGGAGGGTGTGTACCTTGTATGGCAACGATCTTCGAGCCGCCATCGGTGGCCCAAGTAAAGGGGTACGCATCGTCGGCAATAGTCACTTGTAACTCACCGTTTTGATTCAGTGTTTTTTGGTTCACGGCATCATTGTCCGGGGCAAGAGTCACTAAAGCGCTCCATTCACCGTTGGCCGTTACCAACGAAAGAAACAGAGCAGGCATAATAGCGATAAAGAAGTGCATGTCAATGAGGATCAAACAATGAAACAACTGAGTGCAGGATCATTGTGAATAAATGGCTTTAAATACAGCTCTATTATGGCAACTCGTTCCTTAAAATAGCAGCAGCACTTAGGCCAGGAGATCTTGAGGGTTCAAGATTCTGAGGCGCAAGACAGATGTGGGGAGATTGTGCAAGATACTGGCTTTTTCTGAACTTGATAGTGGAGTGCTTAATGAAAAGGTACATCTGTGGGCAGTTTGCGCTCGAATTCGAGCGATATTTCACTTCGCACACTTCAAAACAAAGGCATGACAACTAATTTCGACGTCGTCTTGAAAAACGGCTTGCTCGGGCATTTTTGCGCCCTGACGCGGGGCATACATCATGCGTTCGCCTGGAGCTTCGAGTCACATACATAAGAAGAGTCCTTTTTTTAGAGTAAACTGCTAAGGCTTGCTACGTGATCTAATGATTAGAGAAGTCAGTTATTTTTATCGGAGAGCATGGAAAAAGACATAGCAGCTCTGCAGACTCGGTCAAACGTCATAGTGACCGGGCGCTCCTTTAACGTGACCCCGCCGCACGCACCAGGTTGAGTGCGCCAGGGCGAGTGCACACACTACTGGGAGGTTCTGTGTTACCTGGGGAAGGAGGAATACAGTGCCTAAGGCGCGGCCAAAATTTCAGGTGACTAACACCACACATCTTCGAAGACGGATATGCTCAGATTCGCCAGACAGTACAGCACAGCGGTGCAGAAGCTTAAGATTGGTCTCATTCCTGGTGATGGAATCGGGCATGAGGTGATACCTGCAGGCAGAGCTGTGCTTGAGGCTCTCCCTTCAGACGACGGGCTCGCGTTCGATTTTGTGCACGCTGATGCCGGCTACGACCATTTCAAGAAAACTGGCGTCGCGTTGCCACAGGAGACTATCGAGACACTCAAGTCCGAATGTCAAGGTGCTCTATTCGGTGCTGTTTCGTCTCCAACCACCAAGGTCGCAGGATATTCAAGCCCTATTGTCGCGCTCCGTAAACAACTTGGTCTGTACGCTAACGTCCGGCCTGTTAAGTCAGTGCTTCCCACGGACCGTCTCACAGACCTTGTCATTGTGCGTGAGAACACCGAGGACCTTTATGTTAAGGAGGAAAAAACGTACACGCGGGAGGATGGCACGCAGGTTGCTGAAGCGATCAAGCGCATCAGCGAGACGGCCAGCGCACGCATTGGCGCAATGGCCTTTCGAATTGCCGCGCAGCGTGCCCAGCTGCGTGAGCTTGATCCCAGCTCGACCCACCACACCGGACGCGGCATTGTCACCGTAACGCACAAGTCGAACGTGCTGTCTCAGAGTGACGGCCTGTTCCGCGAGACAGTGAGGAAGCTCTACGAGTCTGAGCCTCAGGATTTCCGCCAAAAGGTCGAGCTACGCGAGCAGATTGTCGACTCGATGGTGTACAAGATGTTCCGCGACCCTGCCGAGTTCGACGTTGTTGTGGCACCCAACTTGTACGGCGACATTTTGAGCGACGGCGCTGCAGCGCTCGTGGGCTCTCTCGGCGTGGTTCATTCTGCGAATGTGGGCGACACATTTGTTGTTGGTGAGCCGACTCACGGTTCTGCTCCTGACATCGCTGGCCAGAACATCTCGAACCCGGTCGCAACCATTCGCTCCACGGCCCTCATGCTGGAGTTCCTCGGATTCCCCAAAGCGGCAGCTCGTATCTACAAAGCGGTGGACCAGAGTTTGTTGGCTGGTGTTGTCACGCCTGATCTGGGTGGCAAGAACACTACCACGGAAGTTACTGAGGATATCATCAAGCGTTTCTAAAATATAAGCTGCCCACAAATTCTAGTCATGAACTAATAATTAGTCCTCCTTTGTATGCTTTTTCTCAAAACACGCGGCGAAAAAGCCTATGCCGCCATCCGTGCGTGGTTCAACGCGAATGCAGCCTTCAGCTAGGTCTCCTAATTCGCTTTTTAAGCCCCGGCGTGGCCAGTCGGGAAGTACCGTCGACCTCGTTGCTAACTGGTATGTAGCGGCAACTTCAGGCACCTCTAAAAGCCGCTTTACCACGCGCTCGTTCTCCTCCGCATGAACGGAACACGTAGAATACACAACGCGGTCCGCGCCGAATCGCAGAGCATGTTGCACAATTTGGAACTGAAACTCGCTTAGCTTCTCGAGCCGCTCTGGCGTGGTTGTCGTTGCCCGAAAAATACCCGACCCTGAACAAGACGGGTCAACAATGATGCCCTTCACAGATAAAGACGGCTCGCGTTGAGTGAAGTCCATGATCTCAATATCAACCTTGTTGGATAGTTTTGCAGTAGCGAGCATTTTCTTTAGCGTTGCAGCTCGCTTAGGATCCCGCTCGAAAGCTGTCACTCGTTTACACAGCGCCGCGAGTTGACTTGTTTTGTTCCCGGGTGCTGCACAGCAGTCTATATAGCGCCCACTGTCTTGCGGGTTCAGTATGGTAACAGGTATACACGATGCGCGATCCTGAACAATTATCTGGCCAGCAGCATATTCAGGTATTTTCGCCATAGACAGGGATGGATGTATAGCGAAAAGGTGTGGAATCAATGCGTCTTTGTACCAGTTAGTAGGGCCCACATCCTGCCAGCTGCCGACCTCGGTCAATTTCAGGCGCTCAAAGAATGCTAAAGGAGAATCACCCAGCAACGTACCCTTGTTGACGCGAATCCAGCGCACTGGAGGTTCATCGGACTCATCTGTGTCGATCAGCGACGGATTCTTCAGCTTGTACTTCACAAGTTCTGCATTTAGGCGTGTCTTGTGACGCAGAATCGCATCCTTCTCGATGCATTTACCGCAGGACAGGCGTCCCTGCCCAATCAGTAGGTCGTAGGCCATAACCAAGGCCACGGACTTGTCAAGCCGGCGCTCTGTTTTCAGAATCTGGCTGGCGGCAATAATGTGGGTTAGGGCCGTTTTGTGTTTTGTTGTCTCGCGGGCTAGAGCGTACAGCTGCTTCAAGTGTTTTTGGTCGCCCTTCCCACTGTAGATACGGTTGCGCAGCGTACCAGCACCGTCGTCGAGGAATTTAGCCGCCTCTCTGTATATCATGTGCGATGATAAGGCTCCGAATAGTGTCGATGTTGAACGCGAGTGGGAAAAAATTAGTTAGGTAACCACCCCCTTCCTCCATGTGTGGCCGGCGGGCAAGGGTAGTCGCAGTGGACGTCCCGCCTCAGATATATGTGATCTCACGCTTCGACGCTAGGCGCTATAGCTTTGAACCCAGTTAACGACCAGGAATGTGTCTTTGAAATCGGAAATGCTTATGTAGTCAAAGCCTAGCTCGAGCCCGAAGGCTAGTGCCTTCAACACCGTGTAGAACCCATTCCCGTTTCGGTTACCAGATACAAGGTATTTAGACAGGAGATGAAGCGAGAAAAGCTCAACGGCAGCGTAGGCAGCCAGAATACGAGCCCTGAGGGATGCCGTAGCCATTTTGCGCGTCTTCCAGTATAGAACCACCATCCAAAACACGATGGAGACATCGTGCACCATGGATAGCAGGCCATGTATGCGCAGATCGTCGTTGCGGGAGATGTAAGTCTGTGCCACCCATAGCGTAAATCGGGCAAGGCCTGCTACCAAGACTTCATTCGAGTTTGCGCGTACGAACCACAGGAGCACAAGCGAGAAGTGTGGCAGCGCAGCGCACGCCATGCCAATTTGGTATAACGGACGCGCGGGGTAGACGGCCCCCAGAGCTGACGGCCATACCACGAGGCCAGGACTTGCTGCAAACGCCAGGAAGTACGCAGTCAGGGCTGTGTATACGTAGACTTGCGGGACCCAGCTGGCCGACAACATTGTTGTTGAGCTGGTGACGCGCGCGGTAAGGGGAAGCGTGGTCATGCTTATAAGATGCGTGTCACCACCACCACCAAGACGTGGGAGTCTCGCATATGTGCCGGAATCCTGTGCCGCCGCCGGCAGTGAGATGCTAATGGTACAATAATAGAAACATGTTGCTATCATGAAAGAAATAAATAATTAGCGCTTCAGCCATGGCATGCTTTTCATGACCCTCTCTGCAACGTCGTGTGCCTCGACTTCCTCAAATAATAAAGCCGGTAATGCATACTCGCGGGGTGGAAACGGTCTCGACGGCAGCATATATCCGAACGCAAAGGGACGAAGCTCAATTGTAAGCGGATCGTCAACGCTGTCTTCAGCGACATCCTGGGTCTTGACATGCTTCGCGGTTTTCTGCTTTGCCGCCTTGGCTCGCTTCTGTTGCGCCTGCATCCGCTTGCGTTCGGCATCCTCGGGCTTAGACTCGCGCCGATTATAGCGCGCATTATACTCATCGAACTTCTGCAGAAACTGCTGTATTTCAGCAAGCGCCATCTCGCGCTTGCGTTTAACCTCGTGCCCATCGCTGATATCGTGAATCTTCACGATCTTTTCAACATAGGACTTCCACTCGGGCTTCAGCAGCTGCTCGCGTTGTTGCCGTACCTTCGATGCCGTCATTATGAGCTGCTGGCGCTCCAGCATTTGCATGCGACGCTCCTCGCGCTCCATGCGCCGGTGGTGCCCCACAAACAATCGAGGATGTAAAGGGTCGTCATCTGCAACTGGCAGAGGCTCTGCGTCAAAATACGCCATGTTATCGGGGTCGTGGCGAGATTTTTGGCTGTCATCCAGCGCCTCAGACGCACGACACTGCGCAGCTAAAGCTAGAAGCGTCTGCGAAGGCACGCCGCCAACGTCAACAACAAACGGCTCGTCAAAATCAGTGTCATTGAGCTCGAAGTCGAAGAACGGCTCGCTTTTGTCGTGGCTACGGGCCCGCTTCTCTCTCATGCATGCCTCAGTGTGTGTTCGTAATCACGGCGCTAGTGAATTAAGGGAAGGTGTTTTCAGATTTTTCAGGACAATAGTGTGTCACTTGTGTGTCACATTTGTGCAGGCTGGGTGAGTGCACGAACAGTAGACGACGCCGTTAATTTTTTTAGGTACAGGTAAAAAGGTATGCGGCTTTTATCCTGGTAACTTCTTAAAAAGCTCCATGCTCATGACATTCATTAGCGCTGTCTATAAAACAGGCCACCCCCATGAAATACACAGAGCGGCACTATGGAACTTTAAAGTAAATTTGGCCCTCGCACAAGGCGACTAGTTATTACTGTCGTGTCAAGAAATTATTATTATACTCGACAGAAGCCGCCCGTCATTAGTAAAGCGCGTAAGTAATCGGTCGGACCACCACAGAGGGATTTGAGGCTCAGAGGTGCGACGCGACGCATGTAATTATTCGCGGGATACGGCCAGCTGCTCGCGTTCTGAGTCCCGAAGCGTATCAGAATCCAGCCTAGTGGCGTGCGTAATCAGTCTATGTGAATAGCCTAACTATCTTAAACTCCTGTTGTGAAGTTATTTATGGTTATCTCTCTGTGTGGGGGAGGGCAGAGTGATGAGGACACACACACACGCTGTCAATCGTGACTTGAGGGCACGGGTTTGTCTAGCGCGGACGGGTCTCAAAGCACAACAAGCTCATCAACCGGCACATTCGAACGTCTTTTTTGACACAAAAGCATCAAGAGCGGTTCTGAGCACATCTCTACTGCCAGGACCAATGAGGCTCCCGATTTCGCGTCTTTCGCGTCGCAACCTCTTCTTCTCGGTTGCTAGCCTCTTTATTGTGCTCTATGCTGAGTGGTACTATCCTGCAAAAGTCATTTCCGAGTGCAAATGGCCGATCGGTCCGGCCGCAACGCATGTTGCGCTTATTGCGGACCCTCAACTCGTTGATCGCCATATGTACCCGGATCGTGGTTGGCTCGCGCTGTCTATCACGGAGTTCGTTGCCGACAGATACATGGCCCGGAACTTCCGGCTTCTACACAAGAAGCTGCGCCCGGACGCTGTTTTTTTCTTGGGTGATCTTTTCGACGGTGGCCGTGAGTGGAGTGATTCGGAGTGGCTGGCGGAGCACAAGCGTTGGTACCATGTATTCCCCTTGTCACACAAGAATGTTCCGCACTACCAGAATGTGCAAGGAAACCACGACGTAGGCAGTGACGAAGATATCATCCCCTTAGCGCGTACGCGCTTCTCGTCTCATTTCGGGGCTCCGAACCAAGAGATCCCTATTGCTGGGCACACTTTCGTAACGTTGGATACCAACGTTTTAATGAATGACAAGGTCCCTGGGCTCAAGAAAGATACGGAGGACTTCTTAGAGTCTCTCACGGAGCGACGAGAGCGGGTTGAACCAATCATTCTACTCACGCACATCCCGCTGTATCGGCCCCCTGGCTCTTACTGCGGCTTCGAGCGTGAGGGTAAGCCCTTCCAATGGACGAAGGGTGTTCAATACATCACCGAGGTGAGCCCCGCCATCACTGCCGATATCCTTACTCGATTGAAGCCGGAGTTTGTGTTCTCTGGCGATGATCACGACGCATGCAAGTACACCCATAAATACACCCTGGAGGACAGTGTGGAGGAGCATACAGTCAAGTCATTCAGCTTGGCCACGGGGATCTCGCGCCCTGGTTTCCAACTAGTCTCACTTGGCAGTCACAAGCGCCATGAGACCGATCTTTGCCTTGTTGGAGAGCCGTTTTGGCCTATCATATTCCAGGGTGTAGCTTACTCGGGCCTTATTTTTGTCATGGTCCTTTTCTATGTCTTTGGGCGTGTTAAGCAGCGTGGCCACAGCCACCTACCGCGTCCCGCGGGTGTAGAAAAGAGGGGTGTGACTGACGCGTGGCCTGCAGCGCGCGCCAGCCGCGAATTGCTGCATGCTCTGCTTTCTAGCTTTGGCGCCTGGGTTTGTGGTCAGTTCATCGCCCACTGGTGGTCGTACTCAGGTGTATAGCCGTGTTCGCGAATGCTTGTCTCATTCTGGATTTTGAAATACCCTCCGGGGTGAAAGTCGTAGAAGAGCTGTAATCTTCTTAAACAGTCGACTGACATTTTCGAGAAAAAAAAAGAGTAGCGGCGTGTGTGACCACTAGAGGAAAGGTGCATCTCTCACGGCTCGCTCATTTTGCGTGACTGAAATGACGCAACTTATCTACGTTCAGTGTTATAATTAGTACTACCCTTTAGCAGGCCTGTGCTCGTGGTGCTGAGCCGATGTTGCAGTAGCATTCTCATATTTTTGCGCCGTTTTCGTCGGTGTCGCTACAATGTTCTCAACAAACACTGTCGTATCTGTGAAACGGTAATATTCAGCCGTGGTGAAGTCAAACTCTTTGGAGAATGTAGCTTGGTTTACAGTGAAAACCATCTCGTTCGAGAACGTGAAAACATCCTCAGCCGTGAAAGTGAAGCGCCGAGTGAGGCCTTCGTCTGTATCGTCTGCTGCTGCGTCACTTGTACTAGAACTGTCACCAGTGGCCACTGGTGCCGGCCCATCAGTAAATATGGAATATCCACCTTCTTCGCCTTTATCAGTGCTTGCGGCATCCGGGCTAGGAGTGCCTGTGCCTGTGCTTGGGTTGTCAGTGCTTGAAGTATCAGCGTAGGTAAATGACGTGAATGCCGCGAAGCCGTTATCAGAGCTGCTAGACCCATCACTAGTATTACCAGAATTCGTCCCACCATCATCGTTATCGTCGGCATTGTTTCCGATGACTGCCTCCACAGCCGAGGTCAAACTGTCTCGCAAGTCCGAAAAGACCTCACCAATGTTGCTAAATGCCTTGAATGGGCTTTCGAAAAGCTCGGCCACTGCAGATTCCAACGACTTTGCGCTTTTCTTCAATTCTTCGAGGCTGGCGACAAAGCGCTCTTTGAGTTTTGCCTCTCGTCCGTCGCTATCATCGTCATTCTCATTGCCAGCAATGCCCTGAGACAAGCATGCATTTGGCACTGATGATAATACCTCCCTCAATTCTCGCGACATAGCAGTTGCAGCTCTCGCTGTCTCAAGCACTATCCGTGGAAACTCGAATGGCGATCTAGGTCGATAACGCAACCGCATGAGAACCTGTTCAAGGCCTTCGCTCGCTTGCTGCACGCCTCCCATTGTAGCCTCCAAAGTAGAAACAATTTGCGCCTTGGACACAGTAGGACAGCTCTCTGAGGTGCGCCAATACTGCGGCCGCTCGTTGTAACCGCCGTAATATGGTGGTGGACGGTAGGGCTCCACACGACCATAGGCGTAAGGTCTATAAATTCTCCGATCTGGAGAGTACACTTGCGGATAAAAGTAGTATCCGCCAGCGTAGCGCTCGCTAAGTTCCACGCTTGTGGCTGGTGAGCATTCATCTCTGGCGTGCTTAGCGGCGTCGCTGAGCGCGAGAGCTTTTGTCGCGCAAGAGACTGCTAACGCAAGGATAGACCAATGATACATACAGCATAACAACTCCTTCGTCGTATAGTTGGCGGACGGTGTACTTATGAACAGTGTGAAGAGACTCGCCCCGGGTCTCGAATGTGGAGGCCTTGCCCATTTAACTCAATTTTAGGTTAGGACGGTAGTGTTTATTGAGACTCATCCAAAATTGAGGAAAACATGGGCAAGGTGCGCGCATGTACCTTGGGGAGCTGTCCGCAGCAATCAATCGGATCTGTTCGACATGAAAGTTATCAGTTGAGCATCGAGTCTAAAGCTTGGGCTGGGGCTCCCTGGCCGGGTTGAAGAAAACGACTGTGCAGGTTATATCGTCTCGATAGGGCCGCGACATTGGCGCCGGAATACTCACGAGCATGGAGACCTTTGTGGCCTCAGCACCACCAAGTGCATTGCGGATGAGATGCGTGGCGGCGTTTGAGTCCTCAACTGTGGGCTTCAATGGGCCCCACTTAAGCGCGCGGGGCCTGAATGCAGTTTTGGGTGATTGTGAGGCATCACTGTGGTCCACAACGCCATGGCTAGGCTGATGCGGAATTACAGGATTCTTGTCTAGCCAATCAGCAACCAAGCTCACGACTTGCTCGTTGGACAACCATTCGTAGAGCCCGTCGCAGCCCAGTACAAGAAAGCTTGGACGAGAGGGGTCGATGGTTGTAGTGGATATGACTGGTCGAGCCGTCATGTAAGGCGGCGTGCGCAGCAGGCGTGGTGTAGAGCGGAGGTAAAACGCAGCGCGCAACGCAGCCTGATCATCGCGCGACCACTTCAAGACTGCATCGCCAAACACTCGTGAGGGTTGCCAGCCCAGCACACGGCCGTTACTCACGATTTCGGGAGGGTCGAGTGGATGTTCGCGCCTAATGCGCGCCGCCTCCACCGGGTTGTCGCCTGTCTGATCAATGGTCAGGTTGTTCGCATGCCACATCCCCGATGAGTCCTGCACGCCAAGCACGGCGCGGGAATCGCCGACGAGCGCGACTTTTAGCAGGCTGCGAATGGGGTTATACATCGCAAGCATGGCGCACGAGCCATTAACCGCGACAGGCAGGGCCTCCGCAGCAATCTCAGCACTACCCTGCTTCAGTGCCGTGAGCGGCCTCTGCACAAGGTCATTGTCAAGATTTGTGAACCCTGTGGCAATTATCTCGTCGATGTCGGCGTCCGACAGCGAGGCGTCCGACTTGGCCGAGCCCCAACCAAATAGTCCTGGAGAAAGTTTGGCATTGTATTGTTCCTCAATGTGCTCGAGGAGGTGCGAGGCAACGTACTTGCTTGTGCACCAACCGCTGTGCCCATCGAATATGCCCCAGCAACGCCAGTCGCCGATGTGGCCTTGCACATTGCCGTCCTCACCTAGAGAAGGGAGCTCCGACAGATCAAAGGTGGCGGCAGTGTCGTGGCCCTGCACCTCGTGAAAAGCGGCCTTGACCTCCTCAGGGCTTGGCAAGTGCGGCAGCGCTCGCGCGTCATTGCGCACTTTGTTGCCATAGCCACCCAGCGCAATTGCACCAACCGCAGCACCGGTGCCAAGCATCAATCTTCTTGACAGCAACTTTGACGCGGCACGAGACATTTGCAGCGCCAATTGGAGAGAGGTGGATGGTCAGATGCTGTGTGCCGATTCCTAGTGCAGCTAGCGCCAACACATGCCACACACCCTAACCTTCCCATCCGTTGTCTACCTGCTGTCGCGTCCCAATCCATTAATGGAGGCAGCTCTTGTTGAGCTAGCTTTGGAGTGCCCAAGCCGGACGGTCACATATGAGTACATAGCGCAGAGGCTTAGTGTGAGCGTGACTGAAGTCGAGCTTGTTCTTTTGCGAGCCATGGACAATGGTGTGCTCGATGGCCGCATTGACGCCGAGTACGAGCACGTTGTTATCAATTCCACTTGCAAGCCTGTCGTGACTGACGAGAAGGTCCGGCTTGCAATGGCTGGGCTAGATCGACTTGATAGCCAGCTGACAGCAGAGTTGGATACCCGGAAACGCAGCCACGACGTGTTGGATGATGCCGGCTTCACGCCATAGTAGCACATTCCACTAAGGTGGTCAGTTCACGCTGAGCTCTGTGAGAGCAAAAAGTTGCTAGTGTTGGCGGGACAAAGCAGAGGATTTTTTGCGCCCTAGCAAGCCACTTGGGGCACCACCATGTTTAGTTATTTCCATGATGCGATCACCTTAAGACCAAATCGACAAGCACTCCACCGTGATTTAGCAATCAGCGCGCGAATTATCGGGTCTAGCACCGGGACTTTTTTGGCGTGATGCTTTTTAGACACTACAAGTGGTCCCAAGCACGGCAAAAGTTAATGCTCTATACGAATTTAAATACATTGAGTGCGCAATAACGTTCAAGCGTCCCAGAGCGCCTTGGCTGCGCCGACAAGACCCTCCTCTTCAGTCTCAAGCTTGTAAATGCCGTACAAAGCCAATGCACTGCCAGTGTAGAGCAGGTAAAAGCTGGCAGGGTTGAGCTTCGGGAACCGGCGCTTCGGAATGTAATCGGTGATGCACGATCCAAACCCGACCTGGCAATGTGCGACCAGAAGCACGCCAAGTGCTGCGTCCGCCATAGGGGGCAGCGACCCAGTGATGAAGGGCCACACAGTGAGGGGCACGAGACCGGCGCTAACAAGCCGCTCGTAGGTCCAGTGGTAGGAGCCATGGAAACGGTCTGGCTTCGGCAGAGGCTGCGCGTCGTTGACAGTACCCTTAATGAACCCGGGCGGCTGAGGCACGCCAGCATTGTCGAAAAGGAAACGCTTCGGTACGGCGGCGCTTGCCGCCTTGGGCAGCGCTCGCAGCGGGGTGGCTCGAACTGAAGGCGTCAGCAGTCTCAACATTGTTGTATGTAGTGTGTCGTGCTGAAGCTGGAACTGGAGAGAGGAGAAGGGTCAGGGGTTTGTGTGGGAGAGCCCGGCCTGTCTGGGATGTCGGTCGCGAGAATGCTGGTATGTAGTCGCAGGATTAGAAAGCTTATGATTGGCGGGAGGATAGTGATGGGCAAGAGCAAACTTCCGAGTGCAAACGAGCTAGAGCAGTTACCAAAGTTTTATTGTAGCCTCAGCCATTATTTGCTCACAACTCTAGTGGAACACACTGGTCTTCAAAGCTACGGCAGAATGGCCAATTCTAGAACGAAGTGACCACACATCACGTGCACGATTCCAGGCCCCACGGGTGTATCACTGCTGACCACTCATTTTCTTCCATTATTACCACCCAATCGAACGACGATGCTTCGCTTCCTGTCGAAGGCTGGTGCTACGAAGGTGCGCCCTCTCGCGCGCGGCGTGCAGACGTTTTCGTACTCAGCACCTAAAACTCGCACGTCGACGCTTCCCAACGGCCTGACTGTTGCGAGTGAGTCGCTGCCAGCGGCCCAGACGGCCACGGTCGGTGTGTGGATTGACGCCGGCTCGCGTGCCGAGAACGAGGCGAACAATGGCACTGCCCATTTCCTCGAGCATCTCAGCTTCAAGGGCACGGGCAAGCGGTCGCAGAAGGATCTCGAGCTCGAGATTGAGCAGATCGGTGGCCACCTCAACGCCTACACCTCGCGCGAAAACACCGTGTTCTATGCCAAGAGTCTGAAGGAGGATGTGCCGAAGACTGTCGATATCCTCAGCGACATTCTGCAAAACTCGAAGCTCGACCCCAAGGCTGTAGAGAACGAACGCAGTGTCATTCTGCGTGAGGCTGAGGAGGTCGACAAGATCTATGAGGAGGTCCTGTTCGACCATCTCCACGCTGTTGCCTTCCAGGGCCAGGCTCTTGGCCGCACCATTCTCGGCCCTAAGATCAACATCGAGACTATTACTGCCCACGACCTGAAAGAGTACATCAAGAAGAACTACCGCGCAGACCGTATGGTTCTTGTGGGCTCTGGTGCAGTTCAGCACGAGCAGCTCGTTGAGCTCGCCAAGAAGCACTTCGGCTCCTTGCCGTCCAGCCCCGAGGCCGTCGAGCCTGGGCGGGGCAGTGTCACCTACGGTGACGTGTCTAACTTCGTCGGTTCGGAGGTCCGTATCCGTGATGACACGCTGCCCACTGCGCACGTTGCCATTGCCGTCGAGGGTGTCTCTTGGAGCAGCCCCGACTACTACCCGGCGCTGGTTGCGCAGGCCGTTATCGGCTCCTGGGACCGCGTGAGTGGAACCGCCAACACGCAAGGTTCCAAGCTGGCCCAGATTGTTTCTAAGAACAACCTTGCGTCCTCCTTTATGTCGTTTTCTACTTCGTATAACGACACTGGTCTCTGGGGTATCTACCTCGTCAACGACAACGAGGAGACCCTTGACGACCTCGTTCACTTCACACTCAAGCAGTGGAACCGTCTCAGCGTTGATGTGAGTGACGCCGAGGTTGAGCGCGCTAAGTCGCAACTCAAGGCTTCCTTGCTTCTCTCGCTTGATGGCACCACTGCCTCTGCTGAAGACATTGGGCGCCAGCTCGTCACCACGGGTCGCCACCAGACGCCGCAGGAGGTTGAGGATGCCGTCGATAACGTAACTACAAAGGATGTGCGCAAGTTCGCCGACAAGTATCTGTGGGATCGCGATATCGCCATTGCTGCCCTTGGCCGCATCGAGCAGCTCAAGGACTACCTGCGCATTCGTAACGATATGAGCATGATGAGGTGGTAGACAACACCAAGCAACGTGGTTAAAAGAAGAAAGGAAGTTAATAAAACATTGAATTACCCGAGCGACGACGCGAGGCTTACTTCGCTTGTTTTTTAGGTAGCTTAAAAATGAAAATCATTATACATCTAGAGGCTAGCATTTAGGGCGACGAGTGAGGCTTGCACGTATGGCCCTGTCCTCTGGAATGTTCACTAAAGCTTCGTAACGGTTGTGAGCGCTCATGCAGTTTTTTACATGCTCTTTATGTCATTTCATTGTTGCATCAACATGGATTTCCATTCGGACTCTCCGGTTCTATAATACACTTTGTTCGACAGCTGCTCTTCGATCTCAAGCTGCCTCTGTTTGTCACAGCTAAACATCGCTCAATCCTCGCGGTCTTCGAGATCCTCTTCCTCATCCTCTGCGTCCGCGAGCCTCTCGAACTTTGGAGTCTCGTGTGATCGCATCATCAGATATTGCTCTTTGAACAAAGGCCCAATTTTTTGGATCCATCGCTCACGCTTGTTTAGAAGCGCCTTCACAGCCGGCTTCTGGTCAGGGAGCTTAGCGACCTCAAGAGACCTACCAGGACTATCAGCTGCCGAGAAAGAGGCCGGGCTGTCTACAGTACTGCTGCTCTTCTTCTTCTTGGGCTTGACAGTGGGAGCTCGTGGGGCCTTCAGCCGTTTCGCGTAAGCCTGATCCACTTGCTTGTCAAGATCTTGTAAGATGGAGCTGTATTCTTGCCAAGCCATTTGCTCTTGTACTATTGGCAGGAGCCTTTGCTTATACTGAGCGTTGCGGTGCGAGACGTCTCTTAATTTGTCTTGCAGTACTCGGAGCTCGCGGCATATCTCGTCATCTTCGCTACCATTAACCCAGTCAACCTCAGCGGAGGTTGGGTCGGCGAATTCGTCATGATGCTGCGACTTAGCCAATTTATACTGCCCCTTGTTTTGTTCAAATTTGCGAAGAAGTCCCATATCTAAAACGCCAACGTACCTAAACTCACCCTTGACACGTTCCTCAAGGTGAGCAAAATCGTCGATTGGAGGTGTTAAGGTCACCGGCATAGGAATGGCACCAACAGCATTCTCCACCTCCGGCTCGGCAGAGTTTTCGTCTGCGTCAAGTTCTTTCACCTCTGGCATGAGAGCCGACAACAAGCGTTCTGTAAAAGGTCCCAGGCTCACATTTTCAGGTAACTCCAATGTTTGGTCACTGATGTCTTGCAAACTTCCTGACGGTTGATAAAGCTTTGTGAGCTCAGAAGCCTGCTGTTGAGGTTCGGCTGCTATAGCTTTCTTCGTTGCTAGTGCAACGTCTGTCCCCGCAATCTCTGCGTCTTGTTGAGCCCACTGCTGGTGATACCAAGGCCCCAGTGGTGGAACCGCGAACGGAGATAGCTTCCTGCCGCCCCTCAAGTTAGCGGCCTCTACTCCACCACCTACATTGGGTTGCTGAAGGAATTGAATGTCCTCTTCTGAAAACGGGCGGAAATACGGCTCGAGGAAAGTCGCATAAGTGGACCACTGTACCTGATTTGCTGGTTTCGCGCGCGTAAAGTCGTCCGTAGGCACTGGGCCAGCAACGAGGGTTGACAAGTCCTCTTTGGGGTAAGATACAACGCCAAGTTTACGCTTGTATGCTTCTTCACTCTCATCGTCATCGTTCTCGTTGAACAATCCTAAAGTATGTGTCGGGAGTGCTTGAGTAGGAACAAACTCCGACTTTGGGTTTGCAACAAATTTCTGATTTCCTGGAGCCCGATCACTTCTCGTCATCGCATCAGCCTCCTCAACATGCACTTGTGAGCCAGGCGTGGCTTTACCGGCGCCGTGCCGCTCAGATTCAGGTGGTATATCATGTTCAGGCTTACCTGTCAAAGCAGACGCTACAGCATCAGCATCGACATCGAGGGGGCCAGCATCTTCATCACTACTAGACGGCCTCTTGCGTTTTGAGCCGGCGAATTCAGGCTTGCTTAATTCGGGGCGCTCAGGGTCCCCGTGCACGGTGTGCTCCTCATGGGACCCGCTAGGCGTCTTGCGTGACACGGGTCTCTCAGCATCGTCATCAAGGCGATTTTTTGAATCGGCGGAGCTCGAGCTATCTCGGCCTTCGTTATGCGTCATATCCACATCCAGGTCTCCATCGTGAGTAGGATCGCGTTCACCCGCTGGCTGCCTCTTCTCTGCAGCATATTCACTTGTTGCTCGGCGCCGCTTGCCTCTTACTTCCCTTTCACGCTCAATGAGTGCCTCTGCGTTTTTTAGCCGCTCCAATTGCTTGCTGAGCTCGACAATCATCGGATGCGACCTCTCAGACAGTAAGACCTCCAGTGCACTTTGCAGCTTGCCGAGAGTGGCCTCTTCAGGAACCTCATCCAAGCTCTCCTCAAGCTTCTTCAGATCGAGCTCATTTTGCCGTGATAACCCTCGCGGCTTGGCCGGGCCAGGCATAACAACTTATCACTGACGAAAGCGGCACTGATATTCAGCAGTGAACGCGTGACTAATATGTGCCCGGAACAACGCGTGTGGAGTAAACCACCCAAGAGTAGATCACGCATTTTTCGACAAATCTATAGTTAGTTAAAGAAGCCAGCCAGCTTATCGAGTACCATATCCTGCAACATTCAACAGTTTGGCCTTTTTTAATTTTGTTTTAACGCACTTGTTGTGATGCAATTGCGCTAAGTGTACACGCCGCGAGCTGACATGTTTACATGGTAGCCGCGCCAAAGTAGTACTCGTCAAACAAGTACATCCAGTCTTGAACAAGAATTCCCGCTATCTTTACGATAGGTACGTTCATTAACGCCGAGGAAACTCTGTCTAGTGCCGGCCGCGACACGGTCTCGTACATTGCACCGCGCATGAACCACCACAGGAAGTCTTTATCACGAGCGCTCAAAACCTGTTGTTCCAAGCTTGAGGGCTTCCGGTACGTGTTTTGTCTCAACGCGTGACGGGCAAGCTGTCGTGCCGCAACCTCAATTCCCGCGCCGACGATCCACGGAGTCCAGCTTCGCCGTTTAGCACGGTATTTGTATGCCAGTACCGCGTATACTAATGGACGCAAAATATGCATGATTTCTGCTACCGCACGCAGGCCATCGAGGCGGCGTACAAGCTCAATTGGGGGCTTGAGCTGATCGGGATCGGGGCGCTTTAGCTTGGCTCGCGCGTCTATGTTGAGGGTTTGCGGCAACACTTTGCCTGACCTTGTTCTATGAGTACCATCCCCAATGCGGTTAACGAGCTCATCTATTTCAGCATTTTCAAGGCCCGGCTCATGCACTGGAACGTTTGACGGCAGAGCTCGCTGCGAGAGGCCTAGAATGCCCAGCCTCAGTGTGGCCTTCACACTCTCTACTCCAAGCACGGCTCCCCACTGACCTTTGCGCCCGCGGAAGTGTTGCGCTGTCATTTCCAGAAAGAGCTCCGAGGATTTGACGATGCTAAGAATGTAGGCCAAGACCCGGTACTTGCTATTTTGACCGTACACCGCATCGAGAAACTTCGAATCTAACTCTTTTTCTCGCGGCGGCGTGAGCCGTGACACCACTTGGTCCATGTACATGTTCAGAAGCACCGTCACTGACGCCGCCGCCTCGCTTCCGAGCGCCGCAGATGGCGACTGGCCCGGTAGGAACGGCGACAGGTATGTTATGGCCGAGTCGAGTCCCCGCACGCGGGCGACGTTGCGAAGTAGTAGCAAATCAAATGCATTGATGCCATTCCTCGTTGTGCCTAATTTCATTTATGAACAAGGTGTCTCGGGCCCGCCGGGCGTCTCTAAGGTCTCCTTGAATAGAAAAGACAAAGGTATTGGAATGGGACCTAGCGTATGTGCTTACAGTGCAGGTGGGGTGGAGGTGGAAAATGTGGGGAGAGTTAGAGAGACAGTGGTGGTCAAAGGAGCGATGGATAAGAAATCAGTTGATAGATCTACTACATAAGCCTTCGGTACGAAGTAATGACTGCACACAGGGATCAATAAAAACAAGGCTTTTGAGTTTCAGTCGATGTATGTTTGCCGAATGTCACTCTCCATTTGCTGTGACTACTCCCGCTGTCGAGCTATAGAGGAAAAGAATGACTTGGGTATTCGTTGCTCGTTTATTTGAAGCATCATTACTGATCGCCGCTAAGGTGGAGCTGACTCCGAATTGTGTCTGCAGGTTCTATATTGCATGTCACCAATCCTGCTTCAACGTAGCTTGTATGATGGTCTGTTGACCTGCCATAGTTTTGGTAAAATTAAGCATAGTTTAACGCGTCGATTTATAATTACGTCTATGCATCTAGCCGGTTTCATGCCGCTAAGCAAGCTGTACAATACATTCGGTTGTTTGAATCGCGCATGAACATAACGTAGGATTTGAGCCTACAGCGATCCCATGAGCCTACAGCGATAGTGCCTTACATCGGAAGGGGTACGCAATTATGCAGCAAAGCGAAGAGTAACGGCACCGGATGGGCAAGGATTTTTTCTGGGAGCAACCCAACCAGCCGAAACCGATATGGCCAGCAGCAATTCGCCAAATACTTATAGACCAATAAAGTGCTCATTTTAACAGGACAGCTTTTTGCCCCATGACCGGGCAGGTTGCGTCAGTTCGGCATAATCACTGCAGCCACCGCTATGAACGTGACCGCCAAGGAGTCTACATCGGTCAAGCGGCCGCGCGCGCTTTTTTCGATCTGGGCTGGGGCTTTTTCCCGGCACTAAGGAGGAAAAGGCCGCAGAGAATATGCCCCAGACCCTGGGCCTGTCCGATAGCTAAGCGTGAATCGGCTTCGCCCAGCACACTCTCTCATCCCAAGAATAATCGGCACTGTGTGGTAAATCGCCGTACAATTTCGCAAGACTTAGGACACGGTCTTGCGTTGGTAGAATGTTTGAGGTAGGCGAGCAGCAGGTCTCGGCGTCAACAGAGCCGAATTCAGTAGAGCGGGGACTAAATGACAAGCTCGGCCGGCAGCAAATGACTTCCCAGTCAGAGAGCGACGGGTCTCAGTCGTCCTCATTAACCACTCCACCAGCGAACGTATATGTGTACGATCAGCCTCCCGCCTCTAACGGAGTGTACTTGCCACAATCTCAGGGCCGGCAGCCACCACCGGTGTCTCACCAGCAAGCTCCTCAATATCAGTACCAAGCGTCACAGCCGCTACCTCACCAGCAGCAGCAGCTACCACAAGGCTACGCGCAGTATAGCTCTCCATACGGCCAAGCCCAGGTGCATCCGCAGCAGCAACAGGCTGGTGTCACGCCGCAGCCACCTCAAATTCCTGCTCCACAGATGCACCAAGTGACCTCGCAAGTACTGCAGCAGCAGCAGCAGTTACAGCAACAACACCAACATCAACAACCGCAGCCACAGCCGCAGTCACAACCAAAGCCAAAGCCACAGCCACAGCCACAACAGCAGTTGCAGCCTGAGGCGCAACCGCAGCAACTACCGCGGCCTGCTCAATCTGACGTGGCTGCTTTAGCACAATCGAAGCCGGACACCGAGTATGTGACGCGGGGCAAGTACACCCTCGCTGATTTTGAAATTGAGCGCACTCTCGGCACGGGATCTTTTGGCCGCGTCCATCTTGTGCGGAGCGTGCACAATCATCGTTTCTATGCCATGAAGGTCCTGCGCAAGGCACAGGTGGTGCGCATGAAACAAGTGGCACACACGAATGACGAACGGCGCATCCTTAAAAAGGTGAATTTTCCATTTTTCATTCGCTTGTGGGGGACATTTCAGGATCAAAATAACCTGTTTATGGTAATGGAGTACATTGAGGGAGGGGAGCTCTTCAGTCTCCTCCGCAAATCGCGGCGTTTTCCTAGTCCGGTTGCCAAATTCTACGCTAGTGAAGTAGTGCTGGCCCTGGAGTACCTTCACAACCAAAATATTCTATACCGCGACCTCAAACCGGAAAATATTTTGCTCGACAAAAACGGCCACATCAAGATCACAGACTTCGGCTTTTCGAAAGAGGTGCCAGACGTGACATGGACTCTGTGTGGTACTCCTGATTATATTGCGCCGGAGGTGGTGGCCTCCAAGCCATACAACAAGAGTGTGGACTGGTGGTCGCTGGGTGTGCTCATTTTCGAAATGCTCACTGGTTACACTCCTTTCTACTCACAAACGCATATGAACACCTATGAAAAGATTTTGAAGTGTGACGTGCAGTACCCAACGTATCTTCAGCCCACGGTCGTGGATTTGCTACGGCGTCTCATAACTAAGGATCTGTCTATGAGACTAGGTAACCTAAACGGCGGAGCTGCAGACATCAAAGCACATCCGTGGTTTGCAGAAGTCGTTTGGGAGAAGCTTCTCAATCGCTCTATTGAGACGCCGTACGAGCCTCCAATCCAGATTGGGGTTGGCGACTCTTCTCAGTACGAGATGTATCAAGAAGAGGCCAACGAATATGGCGCGGTAGGTCAGGATCCGTACGCCCCATACTTTATGGACTTTTAAGATGAACTCGATGGGGACTGCGGCATCTCAATTAGCGGATTAGACGCAAAAGACGAACAGCAAAAGCAAACACAAGACTCGCGTAAGATTGCCGCGATCATTCTTGCGGGTCATCAATTTATAGTTTGCGAAGTAGACCAAGAAACAGCCTAGCTGCTTACCTTGAAACCAGCCCGGGGAGCAGGTAGGTAGTATGCCTTCTTCTTGGCACGGCCGCCGCGCCATGCAAGCCTCGGTGCATAAGCGCTCTGAAAGATAGGCGCCAAAAGAGGACGGCCCTTTTTTCCCGTACACAAAGGATAAAGGGAGTGCTAGGTTTCCTTTCTAATAATGATAAGTGATGCTAATTACACGCACTAGCAGCTTAAAGATGGCACTGAGGCCACCACCACTAACACTTGCGTTCAAAATTTCCAAAAGCATGATACCATACTCTATAACACAGAGTCGCGCCAGCACGACTACACTATATTTCGGAACGAGGGACTCACTCACAAACACTAGACTTCTTGAACAACCCGCTGCTGCGTGTTTACAGACTGCTTAGGCTGCACCGGATTGCTAGGGACTCTATCTCGTGGCTCTGCATGGTCACACACGCGGATGCTGCGTCCCCATTCAGAATTCAAGATCTGTTTTCCCGTGATGCGCCGCGTAGGTACAGGATCCAAGATGCTGTATATCACATACACACATTTTGAGGGAGTCAATCTTTCGACTGGCCCATAACCCTTTGCCGTTTTGCGGCCTCGCAAATACTTAGCGTAATGCTCGTCCTCGTCGACCTGAGCTTTGCGCCATAGGTAGCTGCCAGTTCGCGCTACCATGTAGATGACGCCCAGAGCCCAGATATCGGCCGCACGCGGGTCAAACGGCTTCCCCTTGAACTCTTCAGGCGCAATGTACGGCCCGGACCCGAACACACCTTTGGAGTAATGAACCTCAGTCTCCCAGGCCATTCGAAAGCATTCACCATTGCCAAAATCACTAATCTTACAGACGCCATTTTGCGTGAGCAGCACGTTTTCAGGCTTCAAATCACAATGTGCTACTCCCATAGAGTGCATGTATACGACGCCGCGTAGAATTTGCTTGAAGAAACAGTCCGCCTCCACGGCAGTCAGGCCAGTACCACTACTCAGAATGAGGGAGTAAAGATCTCCCCCGGAGCAATACTCCATGATCTGGCAGCAGCCACCATGAGTATCCTTCATCAAGTCGAACGTGTGGATGATGTTTGTATGGTGCAGAGCAGAACTGATGCAAAATTCAGACATGAGACGGTCTTGATATGCATTAGCGGACTCCGTAGATCGCTTGCGGAACTCCTTGACAGCGAACAGCTGCTCGCGCCCACTACCATCAAGCCTGTGAGACACGCGCACAACGCCATAGGACCCTCGGCCAATGACTTCCTGACAACGCCCATACTTCTGAGCCAATGACTTCGCAGTGGCCTCGCGAATCTCAGGCGCAGCACAGACACTTTTGCTACGCTCCGCATCGCGAACGGCGCTCAAGGCGCTTTGCGAGCGTTTCCACTGATGAGAGGAGCCATTAACACGGCCGACCTCAACCTCGCCTTTCGCGAGCTTGTTAACCAAACCGTGCATAAGCGTAAGCTGCGCCTTATCTTCAGAAACGTCAGCCTGTTTTAGAAATTCTGGGACAGCGGAGACAGCGTCGTTGCCGACTTTCTGGCCAGTGCCCACGATCTCACGTAGCATGCGACCCAGTTTCTCTTGGCGACGCGCATTTTTCAAGTGGTGCTCATGTCCACCATCAGCATGGACTGACACACGGCCCAGGCACTGGTGGTTGTTGGCGCCACCCAAATCGGTAGACGATGCGTTCTGCGACGTATTAGCAGACTTGCGCGAGGAAGAATTGGAGTTCTGGCGGCTCATTGGAGGCGTGTGTGCTCGCATCGATGCAGCAGACGCGTTGCGCGACGACCCGGCCGTCGAGGAAATGGACTGGACGGGGAAAGTCGAAGATTGGGCAGGACCCGTAGATAGTTGCGGTGTAAGCAGCGAGCTATCTGACAGAGATGGGGTCGGCTTAACCGAACTGGTGTATGCCGAAGGGATTTCCGTCGGGACATCCAGGCCCGAAAGGAGAGAAGCACTGTCAGGACTCGGGAAGTCCGATACAGGCTCCACTGTAGACACTACAGAGGCCTTCTTGGTGAATATGTTCCTGAACCCCATTGTGAATCGGCTCTAAGTGAAGTGGATCTGGGCGAAACTGCCAGAATGCAGTCTTACGACTCTCGCCAAGCGCTGAGGGGGCACTAGAGACTAGTGTTGCACGCTAAAACTCGGCGTTTGCAGATGCGCAGGATTGTCGGACAAGCTGGGAGGAGGCAAAGGAAAATTTCACCCTCATAACTGGGGGTGTGTGCCTCCCATCTCTGTCATGTGTACTCTGACATGCGAGGCACGCGGCTCGATTAGCTAATTTTTTTCTTCAGCTGTAACAACTGGGGTAAGTAGGGCTAGTAAATGTACTGCATGCTCGGCAAGCATTTCCGCATTGGAGCAGAAGCCTTAAAAAAAAAAGGGCCTGCCTGAGATCAATCGTCGTGCGGTTGCAAGCACGGCTAGCACCTGAGTAGAACATATGTACTCAAACCCTGTTATAAAAAATTGAATGCAATTAGATGCAAGCCTTCTAGTCCTTATTTCTGATCCTGCGATTGCTATCGGGCCCGGCCTCGCACACACTGCAGCCGAACTGGGGCTCGAACTTGCAGGAGGTGCGCTTGTGAGGTGCGTACGGGCCGCTAGGCTTTCGGATTAGTCATCCGGACGTTGATCGGCCCGCTCGTGATGGCTAGACAGGCCTGCACTGCAAGTCAGCGACTCTCGGCATCAACGGCAACCAACTGCGCTAGCGCCGTGGAAAAGGAGCAGAAGTTGCGAAAAACTTAGTAGATCAGCACAACTTAGATGGCACGTGAAGGAACTCAATTCTTTCGAATGTTACGACTAGACGATTAAATGCGTTGCAGCATGAAATTGAAGGAGTGGAAGTAGCAAATACGCGATTCTGCTGTCTGATTTACAAACTAGGCACGGCGAGCTCCATCCGGTAAACAAGCGCTTATTTCACATATAATACAAAAAAACCCCAAAGCAGCACCTCTGGGTGGGTCGTCCTGTTTCATGAGGATGGTGGTGCAAGCTCATTAAACATCATGATCTCATGGTCTCCAGCTCAAAGTCTTCCGCGTAGGGCTCCATGGCCGTTTCCTCGTCATAGGCGCGACGATATTCCTCTGCGCGGGAACCCACTCGTGATGACAGCGGCAAGCCGAACTTAAGTTGTGAGTAAGACCACCGGCCAAACTTTCCCTGCTCCTTCTGAGGGAGAATAGTGATTCTGCACATGTTGAACACCACGAGACTTAGGACTCCGCCGCCAATGAGGTCGACGAAATAGTGATGCGTGAGATACATTGTAGCCCACCAGATCCACAGAACGTACATGGCGACTATGGGCGCACACACAGGGAAGAGATACGACATGAACATGGCCTCCATTACGGCAGAGCCACTATGTAGCGAGGGGAAGGCACCAAACACAAGCGGCGAGCCCTTGAATGGTGTGGTGTAGAGGTTCACATGCAGGAGCTTATCAATGCGCTCAAGCCCGCCTGCAGAGCCCTTCATGCTGTAGTCGGCCTTTTCAAGCCCATGCAGTTTACGGTACCACGGTGGGGCATTCGGGAAGCACAGCTGAGTGAGGACACCAATAAGGTTCATGTACCCGAACGCAAAGTGAAAGACAGGAAGAGTTGTGGGCGGCGCAAACAGAAAGATCAAAAAACTCACGACAAACGGGGCGCCGAAATGCACAAGTCCGTAGGGAATCCAGGCCAGCACATCGCAGGCAGTGTTTGGCGACGCCGCTAACGTCTCACTCAGGTCTCCACCGTAGAATATGGTCTCCAGTCCTGGGAGCACACGGACGAAAATGGGCGGCCGATATTCCGATTTGATGTAACGGCAGACATAGAACAGAATGAGCCACGTCCCTGTGGGCATGAAATTGAGGAAAAACTGGCTGAATGCGGGTGCCGTGCAGAGATATAAGAGCACAGCCGCTATGGCCATGCGCGGCAGTAGCGTCGGCGTCTCGCAAATGATAAATGCGTACACGAGAATCGGCACCATCAAGCAGTACTGTAGATCGCGCTTGCGCCACTGATGGTGCCGCAGCCGTCGCAGCCCCTCCAAAAAAGAGAAATTGTTCTGCAACTTCTGCAACGACTGGTCCGTCGGCGCGTCTGCCAGAAACGCGGCTTTCACGCGCTCCCAGAGCACAGTCATTCTGCGAGCGCCGATGCGACCCCCCGGGTTACTTTTCTGTGCCGCCGTCGAAATGATTGGCGTGTACTGCCGGTCCGCTTCCGTGACCGATCAATAAAAATGTTTTGCCCGGCTTGTACAAGATCAAAACACCTACGTGCCCGCCCATCAGGGGCAGGTGACCACCCCGTAAACGGTAGGCGGCGGCTGATGACAGATGCGACCTGTTACAGTTAGGGTTCGCATCTCCGTCACGGTAGTTCCACAACCGATTGGGGACAAAGCGTACACATTATTATTGTTTTCTGCAAGGCTGTTCGAAGCTTACTTCGCGCATGAAAGTACGCGGATAGCGTCAATGTGAAAAGTGTGGGCAAAGTCATTTTCTTTGGAATTTGAGGGGCTGCCAAGTCTAACAATAATAAACAAACAGTCTTACGGGTGTGTAATACACGTGCCAAGCATGTAGAGCCACTATGTCGGTTTATTAGCGACTGCAGATTTGCAGGCGCTCGCAAGTACGCGTTTACGAGACGTACTTGGATCTCCCCAACGTGAGGAAAGTATCTTTGCTAAGAGGCTTGGCTCTATCGTTCACATGTGCAGCGAATGCGAGACGCGAGCTTATTTCAGACATCCAGATCTGCCAAGTGAGTGAGCCAAATGCCCGCTACACTCGGTAAAATAGCGAGCGCTTGCATGAACTTTGGCTTGAAAAGAAGCACCTACACAGTAGCATTACCTGCAAATTCCGTGGCTCTGCACTTGCTCGTGCCTGTGCTCTCAGTCCAGAGCTGTGGGTTATTTATTTGCTCGGCTACATAGATCTCCTAAACCTAGAGGAACTTTAAAGCATGTTTTGGTGAGCTAAACACCAGCCGCGAAGGCGGATACGCGGATATGCTCTAAAACCATCACTACTAGGTTATAAGCGTGGCGTGTGCAACGAATCAGTCACAGTGTCGGTGTTCCCAGCCCAGAAGGCAAGTCTAAACATATATACAAGACACGGTTCGGCTTAAATGGTTTGAAGTTATGTCTTCGCACCGCAAAGAATTGCTCTCAGATATTCCAGCTACGATTGATCATCAAGCGACCATCGAAGAATCAGACCAAGAGGACCTTAGGCTCAGTGCTAAAGTTAGTGTCACGCGGGCACGAGCAGCTACAGCAACAAAGGCGCAGCCCAAAAATGGGAAATCATTTGGCAGAGCTTCTGGAGATGCGACAAAAGCTTCCCAAAAGACGGCTGTGAATAGCACCTCTCTGAGCCACCCACGCCTTTTTTCAAATAGGATACAGCAGCAACCACTGTTACAAGACTTGGAGGATATTTGCGGCTGCTGCAGCCGCTTCAATTTCAGCCACGACGAGTACTTTGCCGCAATTCGGCAAAATCCAGTGGTTGAGTCCTATCGTCAAGCATGGGGTGCAGAACCTTCCTGGTTACCACGCGCTTGCGGTGTGTACCTACAAACAAATGACCCTGCTAGAACACACGATATAGAAGCTCCACAAGAAATGCTGGCTCGGATCCTGACTGAGGTTGGAGCCTTGTCGGCCTCTAGAAGTGCAGTCTTGTCGAACGCTCGCCATATAAGTCAATTTCTTGTTCCTGCAGGAATGCCATACGCGATCGCTATAAGCTCTGTCTTTGGTATCGTAGTATGTACACCCTTTTATTCAACCATTCCAGCTGCCTTTCCGGATGTTCCAGATTCTCTTTTCTCAATGAGAAACCTTACTATTGCTCGTGTCATTGAAAACCCGGTGTTTCGACACGAGTTCACATTCAACACAAACCTCAAAGTGGAAGTGCCGTCCCAATTGACCTACGCAATCAATAATTGTGCTCTCTGGCAGCACCTCGAGCGCGAGACTGAAGAAGTTCTGGCGTCCCCTATAGCCCGTGCTCCTACCCCCATGTTGCCGATTTTCCTAAATGAGACCAGAAAAATAATGCTGGCAGTCATGCCTGGCAAGCTGAGCTCATACATCAACTTCCACTTCGACACAGAGAGACTGCTTGGCGGCGGCTTGTCTTCAGACAACGAGATGCTCGAGAAGTTTTTGTCATTCATTTATAGCCTGCTAGAAGCCTGCGTCCTACCTATTCGAAAACAGTGGATCCTCAAAATGAGACAATACTTCGACGAGGCAAGAGAGAGCCCAAAAGCACTCGTGGCAGGATTTCGTATCGCCGTCTGGCTTCTCAATCAAACAAAGATTGACTTCATTAATGCTCAAGTCAAAGAGAGAGCAGCAATACTGAATGAAAGCGTCACGTCTGTGGAAAGAGAATACTACGAGTCCTTGTTAGCCCAACAATGCGGGCTTAGAGACAAGGCATCTGAATGGCTTTCAGTACAACCCACAATATCAGAGCTCTGTATAGCATGCAATGTTCCTCATGATGGCATTACCGAGCTGCCCAAGCACACCACCATTCCCTACATTGGCAGGCTAGTTGCCGGGTTCGTTTGGTCTGTGTTGAGGCCAAGCCGCAAGCTATTAGCACCACCAGAGCTTTTTGCGCTTGATGAGGGCCGCATCAAAACCATGCAGCGCCTACTAGAGAGCTTCATTATCGAGAGACTCGAGAAAGATGTCATGATTGGGTGCTCTTGGAAATACCAGCAGCATCTACCAGTGCTCATGCGTGAAAGAAGATTTGAGCAGTCACCGCTTTTCTTGCTTATAGAGAAAAGAGTGCTTGGAGGACTCGCGCTGCAGGTATTCAAGAATATAGTAGGCCTCACACCATCCGGCACGGCTTCGCTTCAAACGTGGAAGCAGTCCAGCCCCGGCCGCAGGCGCGAAAACCTGGACTTCCTCACTTACGAGATTTCGACTCTGCTGGCGTTACATTGGCGCGCGGCTGGCTTCATCTACACAGACAAGGACTGAATATAAGGACATGGCCTCGCGAGCCTTGATGTCAATTCATCTAAAGCAGTATTGTCAATAGCGCCTTTATATCTAGGTCCTACTTAATATCTTAGCTGCCATGCTTAGAGTTTGAGTTCTAATAAACGACTATACGACAGCACTAAAACAGCCTTCGTCCTGCATGATACCCCGCAAGACTGTTCTAGAGCATCTGCAAGCAGTGATTCACACCCTCGCCCAGTGACGTCATATGTTGTTGATGACGCGGAGAACAGATAGTTAGGTCAGTGTTTAGGAGTCTTATGTGCGTTTACGTTTAACATACGCAGCCAGCCTATGAATGATAATGCCCTGTTGCCGACGGACTACAAAGCCTCCTCATCTTCATCAAAAACATCATCGACGTTGAACCCCCTCGGGACGCCCGCGTGCAGCGAGGACGAGTTCGAACGGCGACGGGTGTGAGCAAAATTGAACTCTTCCGATGCGTCGATCTCATCAACATCGTCCAGCGGGTTACCCCAGTTGAAGCGTCCCGCGCCGTTCTTCTTCACCTTGTTCGGGTCTTGGTCGGGGAACCCATTCTTTCCAAAGTAGCGCGGCAGATCCTCATTATCGGAAGCCGAGGAGGAAGAAAAGCGGTGTGTGCGGGCCATTGTGTGTGTATCAATTTTGGTATGGGCAGATCCGGCAGAAAGGGTGGTATTTATACTCACCCGGCGGCGACAAGGCCACGTCGCTTAATGATCGCCGTTAGCCCTGATCACCTGCACACAACCCTGTACCCCAACCCAACCAGTTTCTAGCATCGGCGGTGCCAACAAAATGGAAAGAGCGGCACGCCCCAAAGGAACAATCTTGAGGACTATGCAACTTTCGAGCAGAACAGTAGTGCTTCAATTGAGTGATAGCTTATTTGATTCGGTCCGCTCATTGTGTTATATATAACATACCTATCGCTGTTCGGGAACATAAGAAGAAAGGGGAGGGGAGCAAGCATCAGTCAGCTGATCGATTGGCGGTCGGGGAAAAACATTTGAAGCGCGGCATAAACGTTAGTGGCACTGAAGCACCGCTGCCACATACACTCCAGCTTCTGGAACTTTCTATCATCGAATCAAGCGGCGTACTCCCGACGTTGCTCGTAGGTTGCCGTCATCGCTGATCACTCGCGGGCTTGGTTCCATGGGGCTAAGGGTACGCCTGCAGCTGTATGCAGGTTACTCATCGATAACAAGCGGTCGTTCTCGAACGACTCCGAACTGCGCGGAGAGATTGAGTCACGCATTCAGAATGCGCACATCGTATGCTTGCTTCGACTGAATTCATGGCCGTAAAGTAAGGCGAGCGAGCCGAAATTGATGGCTACTCTGTGGCCACCTTATCGACAGCAAAAAACTAATGCCTCAGTTGCAGAGAGCATTGTTGCATCACGTGTGCCCCACCTTCGATCTCGTCAACCATTGGAAGTGCAACATCATGATAACGTGAGGGTTAGTGGCTAGTAGCTGCCTACTTTCCCCCAGGCTGGGGGAGGGTCATCCATTCAACGCGTGACCTGGCGTTCGTCGTCAGTCACAGGGCACGCGATCCGCCGTACTAATCCCGTCGTCGTATGTGCTTACAAAGAATGCGGAGATGACAGACTGGAAGGCCTATGATCGGTGCGTCGATTATTCATGGTCAGCTGACCGCTTCAGAGCCTTTAGTCATGTTAGTTTAAACGACCTAGAATGAGGAGGGGCCAATTTTTCGATCTAAGTCAGTTAACCGCAATGGCAACGTCTTCAGTTCCAAGTGCGTTGGTGGTGGTCACAACCGAGCTGGTTTCACAACCGGCGGCCATCGCCAAGTTAAAACACGATTTTTCAGAGTACGAGGTACACCAGCAGCTTCTTGAACGCCTCGAAGAAAACGCCGTACAGCTGCCCAACGCGAAGTACAGCCGCGTGCACATAGCAAGCGGAAAGCTCTCAGGCACTGTGTGTGACGCTATATTTGCAAGCATGAAGAGCAATGCCGAAATTACGGGCGACCTCGCAAGCTCGCGGCCAATCCTGACTATTTCCGGCTTTGTGCAGCAGGATGCAACTCGGTGGGTCAAGAAGGAGCTTGGGCAGGCGCCTGTGCAGTTGAAGAAGCGGGCGAGCACAACTGCCCCCGCGAGCGGTACGTTGAGGCCGTTACGGCGGTTCGCCAAAGCTGACGAGCAGCCCAAAAATGAGAGCCATGCAGACGAGGCCGCAGCCCCTCCGACGCCGCCCGGGGAAGATGATCTAATAGACGAGGACGAGCTTGTTGAGGGCTTTGACATCAAGCCTGCAATTGTGTTCCCGGAAAAATGTGATCCTGGGCCAGGCAAAAAGCGGCGGCGCGCTTGCAAGGACTGTACCTGCGGGCTCAAGGAGCAGGAGGAGCAGGAGCAGGACTCGTTGCAGAGCTCGCGTGCCGTACTTTTGGACCAGGACGAGATGGCGGAGATCGACTTCACGGTACCAGGGAAGGCAGTTGGCGGCTGCGGCTCGTGCGCTCTTGGTGACGCATTCCGGTGCGATGGTTGCCCATACATTGGGCTGCCCCCGTTCAAGCCCGGACAAGTTGTCTCTCTCGACCAGTATGGGGACGACTTCTAAAACTTGAGAGACCACAAAGCATCCCGAGTCAAAACATTTAGAACAAACATCCTGTTTGACCCTATTTATAAACTAAAAAGCATTAACATAGAACCGCTCTGTCCTTGGACGCCTACCGATGTTTTCTAAGACGTTGCAGTACTGCGACCAGCTGCCCTTTTTTTCCTGTGTCGCCTATGGGCCGAGGCTCGTTTGTGCAATGGCATCTCGGATAGCCCTCGCGAGAAGAGTGTGTGCGCCGTTGAGGATGCGTGATATTATGTGGTCGCCCCGCATGGTTGAGAGACGCTGAACCCTAGACACATCACAACACCTCTCAAACACGGCACGCGCAGAACACCTCACCGTTTAAACCGATCTCGTCCACAGGAGCCTGGGGCGAGCTAGACGATGCTACTTCGGCCATTGCGTCAGCTGCACCGCCGCGCTGGCGTGCGATTTGTCTCGAGCTACTATGCGTTCTTTCCTGAGACGCTGCCTAAGGGCCCGCCACCGCAGGGCCCCTTCAACGTCGACGTGCGCAAGCTGCGCAGCGAGTATCTGCGGGCCCAGCAGCGCGCACACCCGGACGTGGCTGGAGCCGACAGCCAGGTTAGCAGCGCCGAGCTGGGCACTGCGTTCCGCACGCTGAGCAGCCCGCTGCTGCGAGCCGAGCATGTGCTGACGCTGCACGGCTTTGACCCGCTTGGCGAGGGCGCATCGCTCGAGGACGAGGACCTGCTGATGGACATCATGATGGGCCGCGAGGAGGTTAGCAATGCGGAGCAGCTCGAAGACCTCGAGCCGATCGACGCAGAAAATCAGAAGCGGTTGGGCCAAGCCGTGCAGGCGTGCGGCGAGGCGCTTGAGCGGGGCGACTTCGAGGCCGCCTCGAAGCTGGTGGTGAAGCTGAGCTATCTGGACAAGCTCAAGGGTGCTATCAGTGATAAGCGCGAGGAGCTGGTCACCCTAGACTAATGGTCTGCCTTAAGATATGAGTGAAATGAAGTAAATAAACCAAAGCATACCAGCGGTAACTCTCGGGAGCGCCTGGGCTGCGTAGCCTTAAAATTATATGCATTTTTCAGTGTTAGCACGAGCGATCCGTGCGTATTCTCCCGATTTTTTTCTTTTTTTCTTTAGGTTTCTTTTTCTTTAGTGCCTGCGCGCTGCTACGGTTCGCCGCTTCTGGCTTTTAATACCACGCGTATCCACCGGGATACGCCCATACAGCACTACTCGCGCTCATGGGGAGCGACTTCGCGCGGCGCTTAAGCTCAACAGCAAGGCCTTTGCCCTCGAGGGCCGCGTAGACCTCGTTGAAGTTGAACTCAGACCCTACAAGCGTTGACTCGTACATCTCGACCTTAAACCCTTCGTATGCCTCGGCCGCCACGCAGGCCGCCTTAAGCAGCTCGGCAATCTCGTCCGCCGTGCCAGCAATGCCAATGACGAGAAGCGTCTTCGAGCTGAACATGTAAGTCCACGCGATCCACCCGTGACTATTGGGCGTGCGCGCCCCGAGCCGTGTCGGCACATCGAGCTGCAGCATTTGCGCCGCGTAGAGGCCGCGAAACTGCAGCTGGTCGTAGAGTCCGCGGTGCGGAACCACGACGGCGTACTCGACCTCGCCCTCCACCTCGTGGTAAAGCAGATCCGCGGCGCGGCACAGAAGGCGACGGTGGTCGTCCGTTACTTGAGCCATGTGCGCTTGGCCCAGCCACTCGCAATCGGTCTGCGTGTTGCCACGCGGGTAGCACAGGAGCGACGTCTGCCAGGGCTGCAGACCCGTCGGGTCCTCCGTCTCTGGCAGCGGGAAGCGGTACCCGCAGCGCGCGTAGAAGTCGCCGACGTCGCTCCACAGGCTGGCCTGGTCCTCTGCGCCTACCACCTGCTGCGTGACCTCGGAGACTAGCTTGGCAGCATAGCCATGACGGCGGTGCTCGCGCGGCACAAACACGCTGGCGAACACATGGTCCTGGGCGAGCCGCCCGCCCCCGTAGTAGAGCGGGCGCGACAGGACCTCGCAAGCGGCAAGCACGCCGTGCTCACTCACGAGCGCGAACATGCGGTGCCCGAGCCCCGCGCCGGTGATGCGCGCGTCGAGCTCGTGCTCGCGCCCAACGTACGCGTCAAACGCGAGCGGCGGGCCCCACTCCTCATAGTTGAGGCGCAGCGACTCGAGATACCGCTGTGGGTCGTGCGTAGTCTCGAGCAGCGTGATCATAGCTGGCCTCGTTGCCAGGCGGGCCGCCCGTGCTTTTAATCAATGCCCGGACCGCACGTCTGCTGCGACCAGGCGGCTTCCTGCTGAGCGTCCGCCTATGACGAGCTCAGCCGTGTTGTTTCGCGTTGCCGCGCCCACTAAGTGAGTCTGGCGTAAGATGCGCTGAGGGGCTCTGCTGGCTCGCCGCCAGGCCCCTTGGTGCCGGTGTCGATGTGACGCGGTAGGTCCTTCGCAGGCCTGCGAACACGGCGCAGAATAATTCTATTAAATTTCCATGTTAGTCTGGCGTACGATTATATTGTCAACTTCCATACACCGCGGTTTGTTACGCCGCTCCACTGCGCCGGGCCTCTAACACTTGCCAATCGTTGAGCGCCTCAAGAACCCCATGGGCGGTGCTTAGGGCGAGCGCTCCTGATTTTTTTTTTCTCAATAAGGCCTGCACGAACGCCGGGCGGACACAACCCGAGTACAAGTGGTCCTTGTTACAGACGGCTGGGCATGCGCTGCTGCAACAGTGCCGTCGGGCAAGATGTCTATGCCTATAAATAAGTGTACCAGTGCTCATTCGAGCACGTCGGGGTCCTCCTCGGGCTCGGCAGAAACCTGCTGGAAGTCCTCGCTGTCCGGCGTCTCGCGGAGCCACTTCATGCGCGGGCCTGCGCGCGAGTGCAGTGAGACCTTGAAGCCGTAGATGCGCAGCTGGAACTGCTGCTTGCGCGTGAGGGCAGCCCGCTCCTCGATGATTGGGTTGGCCTCAAGAAACATGCTGGGGAAGCTCGAGCCGAAAAAGGCGCCGTCGATGCTCATGAACTTCTGGCTCGGTGGCAAATAGATGTCGCGGCAGCAGGGGCAGAACAGGCGCACCGTCTCGTAGCCGGGCATGTCGTGGCGGCCCATGGGCAGCAGGCCGGTGTCCTCGCATAGCACGCGCGGACAGGTCCCGAACTCGTGGCAGTCGTATTTTTGCGCCATTGCGTGGACGCCGGGCCGTGTGATGATGTAGCGCGCGTGTATGAGGCCGTACAGCAGCTCGCCGCTGCCGTTGATGGCCGGGATGTCGGGCAGCGCCACGGGGCTCTCGTGCTCGAGGTCTAGTATGAGCTCCAGCGCCTCCTTGTAGCGGGGCACAAGCTGGCTCAGGCCCGTGAGGTTGAACTCGTCCTCCATGAACTCCTCTGCCACCTCGCAGAAATACTGATTGCGCGGGTTCTCACAAAACTGCGTCACCCAGGCATCTCCCAGCGAGCTAGAGACGCTCATGGGACTGCCGTCATACTCCAAGCTGGACTCCTCCTCCATGGCGTCCATGTTCAGGTTCTGCACACGATGAGGTAAGATCCGCTGTCGGCTGACCACCGCTCTCATTGTGGATTCTCGTACCCACATGACTGGTGATGGTGGTGGCTCGCGCGGGCTGCTGAGAAGATTCTACTGAGGCGCCATGAAGTAGGCCGGTGCTGCCGCGGCACTGCTGAATGTCTAAAGCGTCGTTAAATTAAAGCTGCTCATGTAGGCGTGTGCGCGCGCTGGCTCGAACCTCAATGTGCTGCTGGTTGGTCATGCAGCTCAGTGGCACAGAGCAGACAACTGGAAACTCGCGCTAGCAATCGTACCTGTCTGAGTTTGTAGCAGCATGTAAATAATTCAGTTGACCACTAGTCGAGACATCATCAAACTACAACTGCACGGTTTGGCTCACCGCCGCTGCCCGCCTCCACGTGGATTGGGGGGGTTGATTAGCGAACTCAGTGATGGGTGGGCATGGTTCCCGGCGTTCACGGTCGTGCATGTCACAATTGGCATGGCTCTGATATTTGAGAAGGAAATTCTTCATCGGCCCTAAACTCGGCAATACTTGAAGCGGCGAATCGTGCTGCGCATTTCCCGTCCTGGGCCGCCCACACACGCCCCTGCTTCGGAATAATAAATAGTGTGTGCCGGCAATTTTACGTGATACGCAGAGGACTTTCAACATTCGATGTTTCTCGCGCTGGCGCTGGCAGCACTTGTGCTGCTCACGCGGCTGCTGAGCTCCGTATCATCGGCGAAATGGACAGACATGGCCTGGCAGGCGTGGACTACGCTGGCCCCCAGCGAGGAGGTCCGCGAATTGCGCGCCGCGCGCGATAAGCTTGTTCAGGTGCGCCAGCAGCGCTCGGCCACGTCGTCGCAGGAGGAATTCGCGAAGTGGGCGCGCCTGGACCGCGAGCACCAGCGGCTCAAGAAGGATGTGGAGGCCAGGAACGCGCGAGTCGGCGTCGCGCGCCAACGCCTCACGGCCAGCGTGCGCGTCATAAAGTGGCTGCTCACAAGCGGCGTCCGCATGTACGCCCAGTTTCGCTACCGCAAGCGCCCCGTGGTCTGGCTACCCAGCGGCGTGCTGCCCTCCAGCGTCGAGTGGCTGCTCGCGTTTCCGTCCGCACCCAGAGGCTCGATCTCGGCCGCGACGTGGGTGTTTGCTGCCGACACGACGATTGGCGCCGTCATGTCGCTGCGCAAGCGCGCCACGCTGCAGTTCAAAGCGCCGGGCAAGGCTGTCGCTGGTGCGAGGCAGCAGTAGTCTGCGCTTCAGTAGTCTGCGCTTCAGTAGTCTGCGCTTCAGTAGTCTGCGCTTCAGTAGTCTGCGCTTCAGTAGTCTGAACTTTACGGTATGTTACTACGGACGGCTATGAGAGGGACGAGACCCAGAAACATGGGTACTCACGCGAATGGGCCGGCTACGTCGGCTGCAATGAATGGGTCATCTCCAACCCGACGCGCCCTCAGCCCGTGGCTGATCTGCGTCCATATCTGGTTGCCCGGGGCCGCATGCACGCATGCGCGTGCTTATACACCAAGCTCCCAGCGCGCTGCATCCCGAGTCAGACGAGGAGCGAACTCGGGTCAGGCCCCTCATCTCCGCATGTGTATATATAAATATATTCCGCCCGCGCGCCAGTGACACGCCGAGTATTTCCATTTGTCGCAATCATGCCCACTACTACCTCCAATGACTTCAAAGTGAAGACCGGCCTGGCCAAGATGCTGAAGGGCGGCGTCATCATGGACGTGTCGAACCCGGAGCAGGCGCGCATTGCTGAGGCTGCCGGGGCCTGCGCCGTCATGGCCCTCGAGCAGATCCCATCGCTCATGCGCGCCAGCGGCCGCGTCTGCCGCATGTCCGACCCGCAGATGATTCGCGCCATCATGGACGCCGTGAGCATTCCCGTGATGGCCAAGGTGCGCGTCGGCCACACTGTCGAAGCGCAGGTGCTCGAGGCCCTCGAGGTGGACTACATTGATGAGAGCGAGGTGCTGACCGTAGCGAACCCGCTCGCGCACATCCAGAAGCTTGGCTTCCGCGTCCCGTTCGTATGCGGCGCCAAAAACTTGGGCGAGGCGCTGCGCCGCGTGAAGGAAGGTGCTGCCATGATCCGCACGAAGGGTGAGGCCGGCACGGGCGACGTCTCTGAGGCCGTGCGCCACATCTCCGAAATCCAGAATGCCATTCAGAGCTTCGCGCAGCAGTACCGCGACTCGAAGAACAAGGAGGAGACGCTGTACCTCATTGCCTCGGACATCAACGTCGACGTGGACCTGCTCAAGGAAACCCTCGAGCAGGGCCGCCTGCCGGTCGTGAACTTCGGCGCAGGAGGTGTTGCCACGCCGGCCGACGCCGCGCTGCTCATGCAGCTCGGCTGCGATGGTGTGTTTGTCGGCTCTGGCATCTTCAACGCCGAGAACCCGGGCCACCTCGCCGCCGCCATCGTCAACGCAACAACACACTTCCAGGACGCCACAAAGGTGCTCGAGTACTCTACGGGCCTGGGCAAGCTCATGCCCGGCGTCATTGTAAATCCTCAATAAGAACGCTCTAGATAGGTTATACACAGTACGCACTTTCTCATTCTATCTCTCCGTGGCTGCCGCAGTGGACTTTGCGCGGCCATTGCCTCGATGCGCAATGTCGGTCTCGGTCAAGGCACGCTGCCATTCATTGCAGTACATTTCTATTTACACCACGGTTGTGTTTTCGCAGCACGAGTCCGCACTCGCGTTCCTGCGCGAGCTACGCCTTGGCCCTTGGCAGCACGAACTCGTCGAGAAACCACTTATGAAACGCGCAAGACCCCGCCAGCTCGGGATGGAAAGACGTGCCGAGTCTGCGACCCTGCCTCACGGCGACTATGAGCTCGGAGTCCTCCAATTTATACAGCACCTGCACGTCCCTTCCCACATCCGTCACGACGGGTGCGCGAATGAAAGTAGTGGGAAACTCTGCGAGCCCGGGAATGAACGATGAGAAGTCGAGGTCAACTGTGAACGAATGCAGCTGGCTCCCGAAGACGTTGCGCGTCACCTCAATGTCGAGCCCCCCAAGCTGTTTCTGCTCGGGCCGGCCGTTCTTCAGGCGCGTCCCCAGGAAGATGAGCCCCGCGCAGGTGCCCCACACGGCTTTCGTGGGGTCCTGAGCGAACCGCCGCAGCGGTTCCAGCATCCCCGTGCGCTCGGCCACTAATGACATGGCGGTAGACTCGCCGCCGGGAATAACGAGCGCGTCGCACGACTCCAAGGCCTCTGTCGTGCGCACGTCGCAGATGCTGAACTCGTGGTTAGGCAACTGGGCCGCGGCCTCGCGCAGGTGGTCCATGTGCTCACGGAAGGCCCCTTGCAAGGCCAGAACCCCTACGGAAATAGTCATTGGTGGCTTGTTGCTCCTTCAGGCTCAGTGGATCTGCGTACGGGCGATATGGTCGGTGGCTGCGAAGCATCTTTAGCGGCTCTTCCCGAGCAGCAGCCGTCAGACCCGAGTAAATTCGACACATCTTGAAGCATGCAATTGCCACTCTTGCATGAGGGCGAGGGTTGATGTACTGGCTGGATTAGTGGGGTCGAGGCATCGGTTTGCTCGGGGCAGCGCAACTGAATCGGGTCTCGTAACTGTCACTTGCATGCAGCACGGCGCGCTGCGCCAATCCTGCTGCCGCGCTTAGCCAAGCTATATAGTGTTTATCGTCATTGCGCTGAGAAAGGCTCGGCGCCTAATTGCGCAGCCAAGCGCGATCTTCACTTTGCAATCTCTGTATTCATCCTTCACTCACCCATAACCTATGTATCAACGGCCTTTGCATGGACCATGGACGACGATCGTTGCATGGACGACCGTTGCATAGACGGCCTTTGCGTGAACAAGCCGCGCAGTAGTCACAAACTGAAGGCCCATGTGCAAAATGTGTCCCTTTGTATCCTGTGGAAGCGACCGATATGCATTTATATACATCTATTCATATAAACATATATATATATCCCACCTCTTGATATTCAGCCTATAAAGTCGGGGAATGATATCTGGTGACACTTTGCGCGGCGCGAAACCTAGAGTGAGCTGCGCCAGAATGGCGAATTTATGTACAAGCGGCCGCTGTCGGAGAACTCGAGCGCCGCGCAGCTCACGCTCATGCGCGAGCTTTTGGCTGGAATGAGGCCGTTTCTGGCTCGTCGGTTTGGCGCTTTGCTTGTGACTTGGCACCAGTCCGCTCTTGCGGCGGGGCATTCGCTTGTTTGCGTGCTGCCGTCGTGCCATTGGGGTCGCGCACGACCTTAGGCGCCTTGCGGATCTGCTCCTCGGCCTGTAGCATGGCATTTCTGATCAGCCGGTCCTGTTCATTGAGCTCTGGCTGCTCGATCCGCGGCGGCTCCGCCACGTCTGCTTCAGTGTCTGCCGTGCGTGAGGCTTGTCCTGTCCATGCAGATCCTATTCGCGGATCGCTTGTGTCGCTCTTAGACGATTTGAGAGGCACGGATTTCCACTTCTCGTCCGCACGCTGAGCCAGCAGCCTCATCCGGTGCTGCCGCTGCATGTCATTTACAAGATCGGCAAGCGTGGGAGGGCCCCGCCGAGTATACTGCAACCACTGCATCCACATTGGGTGCGGCTTGAAGTCACCAAAGTGGTAGTATGGGCGGTCAAATGATACTTTGCGCCTCAGGCGGCTCGGGTTGTTGCGGTCGATCAACTCCCAGTACGAGTTCCCCTCGAGGTCGTAGCCCACGAACCAGTGCTTGCGGAACGGCACGTTGCGCAGCGCCTTCCACTTGTGATACAACTGGCGTTTCCAGGGAATTCCTAGAATTGATGGGTCCACCATTTCAGTATGAAGGCCAGACTCGCGACGAGGCCAGTATTATTTATTTCTGGCCCTTTGGCAGACGCCCCGGGATACGTCCACCACCGAGGCCTCTCCGCGCGCTGCTGCCCAGCTGCCCCGGCGCGCGCGCCCACACAGACGGAAGCTGCTGGGAGATTACGACAGCCCCTCCTCGCAAAGCAGCAGGCAGGCTCACACCACCACCAACGCCGACTGGCACCACAGCAGCAGCGAATCGGCTGGACGCCATGTGCGAATGATAGTTCTTGAGGACCGGTCGCGGGTCACGCATGAGGGCCTATGGGCTCAATGCGTCGAGGTGCCTGCATATGACGTGGTGGAGGGCTCGTACGTGGTGTGGGAGGTGCGGATCACGACGCTGCAAGGCAGCAACTTCAAGATCTGGCGGCGGTACGCGGAGTTCGACGCGCTACGCGAAAGGCTGCTCGAAGAATGCCCCGAGCAGCGGTTCGCAGTTCCCGTGCTGCCCCCGAAATCGGGTGCAAAGCACCTCGAGGACACGGCGTTTCTAAACAAGCGCAGAGACGGCCTTGAGTACTTTCTGCTCTGCGTGCTGCTCAACCCGTACCTCGCACGCGCGACAGCCGTGTCGCGATTCGTGCGCGAGAGAACACAAGTCTAGAGGCGAACAGGCTACGTTGCGCGGCGACGCGCACGAGCGGTGCGTTGCGCATGTGCTGGTGCGTTGACGGCCGCTAAATTAGGGTAGCTGCGGAGATACGAACTATGTTCTAGGCGTTCGCTGGCTTGCATGCATAAACGTACACCGATAACATAATGCCAGGGCGAAGTTCAACCTTGTACCCAAGCAGGGCTCGTACAATGAAGGGAGCCCCTATGCTGTTGCGCTCATTTCGAACTAATAGCTATTTATATTGACTGCTTCCCCGTGGCTGTTTCTGCGCACTTATCAGCAAACCCTACTTTCTTGCCTACTTTCTTTCCATGACGTTGAGGGCTATGTGGTCGGTCAGCAGCGCGTTCGTCACTCGGGCGCTCTAGACCTCACGCCACCTTACGGCAACTCGTAGGGTTCCAGGGCAGGCCCCGGCTGATTATGCCCATAAGGTCCAGGTCGTCCTCATTACATAAATAGATGCAACGACTATTTAACGGCCCGCATATAAGGTTGGCTACAATTCAGCGCCTAACACTGTTGTCCTCAGCTCTAAGCTTTTCTACAGACACCAAGAGTCATTCGCAGACGAGAAGTATGGTCCACAAGCAGGTTGTTATTATTGGCAGCGGCCCCGCCGCTCACACGGCGGCTATCTATCTGGCGCGTGCTGAAATCAAGCCCACGCTCTATGAGGGCATGATGGCTAACGGCATTGCCGCGGGCGGACAGCTCACGACGACCACTGACGTCGAGAATTTCCCCGGCTTCCCGAAGGGTATTCTCGGCTCCGAGCTCATGGACAACATGCGTGAGCAGAGCGTGCGCTTCGGCACCGAGATCATCACCGAGACGATTTCTCAGGTCGATTTGTCGAGCAAGCCCTTCAAGCTGTGGTCCGAGTTCGACGAGGAGAACCCCATCACGACCGACGCCATCATTCTCGCCACGGGCGCCAGCGCCAAGCGCATGCACCTGCCCGGCGAGGAGACGTACTGGCAGAGCGGTATTTCTGCGTGCGCCGTGTGCGACGGTGCCATCCCCATGTTCCGCGAGCGTCATCTGGCTGTTGTCGGCGGCGGCGACTCTGCGGCCGAGGAGGCGCTGTTCCTGACGAAGTACGGAAGCAAGGTCACAGTGCTTGTGCGCCGCGATCAGATGCGTGCGTCGGCAGTCATGCAGAAGCGCCTGCTGTCTAACCCGAAGGTTGAGGTTCTGTGGAACACGGTGCCCACTGAGGCCAAGGGCGACGGCAAGACGCTGCAGAGCCTGGCCTACGAGAACACTAAGACCGGCCAAAAGGGGGAGATCCAGGTTAACGGTCTGTTCTATGCCATCGGCCATGTCCCCGCCACGTCCATTGTCGCTGGCCAGGGTGTCGACCTGGACGAGCAGGGGTACATCAAAACCGTGCCGGGCACTTCCATGACCTCTGTCACAGGCCTTTTTGCGGCCGGCGATGTGCAAGACAAGAAGTACCGCCAGGCAATCACGTCTGCAGGCTCAGGTTGCATGGCAGGCCTCGACGCCGAGCGCTACCTGGCCGAGCTTGAGTAAACTGAGCGGCCCCTGTAAACCTGCTCGATCTTCTTAAACTTTTAGACTAATGACCGATATGAGACGTAAGTTGATCCTTATTTCACGCACTTTTTTCCCGCTTTGTTCGCGAACTGCAGTGCATTTGATGCGGCCCTGTTCACAAAGTACTACCACTGCGCATTGGAAGTGGAGTCATTACTGACGCTTGAGCTGCGACACAATTGTGCTAGTAAAGCTAACAACTTCCCGCAAAGTTCACGCCCATCAAAGAGTTTTAGTGCTTTTTTAAAGGCTGCGCATGTGCGGTTCACCGTGTAGTCTAACCAACTTACGGCTGTCTCAACACACATGCGACTCGCGCCTGGGCAAGGGCTTATAATATCACTCGGCCGTAAACTTCAATATTTCACTTACAAGATCCCGCGATCTTCTCCCGCTCGCAGCCCCATGTCCCTGAGCCCCGAGGCCCAGGGCCTCTACGACGCCATGGTAGAGGACGAGTCACACACATATTCCCAGAGCGAGCTTGAACGCCTGCTTGATCCCGAGCATCGAGATCAATTAGTCGCGCTTCTGCAGGAGCTCATGCAGCAGCAGCAGGTCAAGCTTCTGCAGGAGGCCGACGGCAAGCTGTACTATCAGGCAGTCTCTGAAAAGGAAGCCGGGCTTGTGCGAGGCATGAGCTCCGACGAGGCAATGGTCTACTCGTACGTACAGGCAGCAGGGCGTGAGGGCATCTGGACAAAGACGATTCGCATGCGCAGTGGGCTACATCAGCACGTTGTAAACCGGTGCCTGAAGGCGCTTGAGACGAAGCGGATCACGAAAAGCATCAAGAGCGTGAAGTTTCCAACGCGCAAGATCGTCATGCTCTATCATTTGCAGCCGTCCATAGAAGTCACGGGCGGGCCGTGGTTTACGGACACCGAGCTGGACTCGGAGTTTGTGGCCACGCTGCTGGAGCTTGTGTGGAAGTATGTGGCCCATGAATCGTTTTCTGGCAACCTCGACGCACCGCTGGCGCAGGCGTCACAGCTGCCCGGCAGCGAGAAGTACCCGGGCCTCGAGGGCATTCACGCTTTCATTGCTAAATCCGGCGTGTCCACTGTGGAGCTGCAGGAGAGCGACGTTCGATCATTGTGCGACGTGCTTGTATACGAAGGAAAGATTGAGCGGCTTGTTGACGGACAGTTCCGCGCGACGTGGCCGTCGCTGCTACAGGACCAGGGACGTTACGAGCCGGACGCGCCCGTGCTGGCGTCGCCGATCTGAGCCTAAATGAAAAAAAAAGAATATATATATAGATTTATTAAATACATGTCCAGTTTTATGATTCCTGATCCACTGGCGGTCAGCGTGACCGGATCTCCATCTGCTCGACCATCTGCTCGAGCTGCTTCACGGCCTGGTGCTGCATCTCGAGGTCCTTGTTCAGGCGGTCGCGCTCGGCAATTAGATTGGCCTCCCACTTGTTGAAGCGCGCCACCTCGATGTTGACCTGCTCCGTAAACTTGCGGCGCAGCTCCTGCTCCTCCTCCTTGTGCCGCGGGTTCGTGGCCCGCGCGGGGCGCTTCTCGCCGGGCTTGCGCGTCTCGCGCACCTGCCGCTTGTACCGTGCGTAGTGTACATCGTGTGTCGTGTGCACAAGATCAAGCATATGCGTGCGGATGAGCAGGTTGCGCAGCTTGCGGAAGTCGCAGTGCTGGTCGTTCTCCACCTCGACCACGCCCCACAGATACTGCCTGCCGCGCACAAGCTCGCCTTTAGCATTCGGCACCTCGCGGTCGGCAGCACCAATGACCGAATATGGCAGCTGGTCGGCCAGCGGCGCGCCCGTGACGAGGTCCACGGGCTCGTATACCTTGATGTTCAGATCAGCAAGAATGTCGCGCGTGCGGTCCTTGAACAGCGCCATCTCCTCGGGGTCCAGCGTGTCGGCCTTCGCAATCACCGGTATCACGTTCACGCGCTTGCTGAGCTCGCGCAAGGCCTCGATGTCGAGTGGCTTGAGCTGGTGGCCCGTCGGGCGAATGAAGTACAGACACGCATGCACGCGCAAGTCCGCGGCACGCGAGCGGTCGGGCTGCTGGTCCTGCAGCATGAACTGTTCGTGCTGGTCGTCGAGAAAGCTCACGATCGGCTGCCACGCGTCGCGATTGTCGACGTTGTCGCCAAAGCCAGGCGTGTCGATGACGTTCACTCGTAGCATGAAGCCTTTCTCTTCGATCTCGGCCCGCGTCACACCAATCTCTACCGTCTTTCGTACGGGCTGGCTGTGCCGCTGGTGGTCGTCCGCCTTGGGCTTTAAGTTCGTGGCCAGCAGCGTGTTGATAAACGTCGTCTTGCCAAGCCCGGACTCTCCAACCAGCATGATCGTGAACTGCGCGCCGCGTTTAGACAGCTGCCGGTACCTCTGATTAGGCAGATTCGCTATCCCCACACTCGTGCGCTGCATGCTGTCTATTGTGTGGCCCGAGAGAGAAGCGGTGTGCTTTTTGACGATCGGTGGTGACGCGTTGGCGTGTTTCGTGTCTCCTTGATCATCCCAGGGCTAGGGCCCTCACCCAGCCTGATGAGACATCCGCCACGCAGGGGCTCGGTAAGCGAGGAAGCGCCGTAGCGCACGGTGGGCTACAACACAAACAGAGCGAGTAAACTAGTCAGTGCCTCCCATACTAGTGCCTTCCGCCTTGCCAAGTGAAGATGCATTTTCAGAAAAATGCCAATTGAGCTCGTTGATCGATTTAAGCTTATTAGAAGTTACGCGTCCTGTGCGTACCCTGATGTGCACTGCCATTTGTACTTGTCGGAAGCACTTGATGTGTGACTCACTTGAAGTTTTCGCCATGTAGGAGCACCAGCTCACAAAGTTGTTCGCGAATTACCGAGGCAGCTTCAACTATCTTTCTGTTGAACAATATGCACTCTCGACACGACTGACGGCAATGTCTCGCGGTCCCGACCGTGTCACATGACAGTGGGCCTGACAGTTGTTCTACCTTTCTCAAGCACCACCGCCTTAAAGAGAACTACCAAACTGAACGCGCATGTTGGCTCGTGGACTTGTCTCCGGGGCCCTCAGCCGCCCTTTAAACAGGCTGGCAGTGCGGCAAGCCAGGTGTCTAAGTATTCCTAGGCTCGCGCTGCTGCCTCTGAGGCTGGGTTCGCCCCCGCGGGGGCCCAGCCCAAGCCCGAACAGTGGCAACCAAAACAATCAGAACAATGGCAAGCAGAACTCAAACGAGAAAAACGGGAACAACAAACAGGCTCCACCGTCGCCCTTTCCGCCAGACTGGCGCCAGCTTGCGTTCTGGGGGTTCAGCACTGCTGTTCTGGCCGGAATCATATTCGGCTCGGGCAACGTCGGTCTCGACCCGCTGTCTTGGCAGGAATTCCGGCGCTCCTACCTCGACAAGGGCCTCGTTGAGCGTATCGTCATCGTCAACAAAACTCAGGGCCGCGCCATCTTGAAGAGCAGCGAGTCCCCGCGCTTTGTCGTGTTCAACGTCGGCAGCGTCGAGAGCTTTGATCGCGCATTCGACGAGGCAATGGCTACACATACAGAGTCTGATGCAGTGCCCGTATCATACCACAATGAGACCAGTCTTGCCTCCATCCTGATGTCGCTGCTACCCACGCTCCTCATTATTGGCGGCCTCTGGTACCTAACGCGCCGTGGCATCCAGAGCGCCGGGCAGTCAGGCATTTTCAACATGGGGCGCTCAACGGCGAAACGCTTCAATGAGGAGAAGGACGTGAAGATCAAGTTCGCTGATGTCGCAGGCTGCGAAGAAGCGAAAGCCGAGATCATGGAGTTTGTCTCATTCCTTAAAGAGCCCACAAAGTATGAAGCGCTTGGCGCCAAGATCCCTCGCGGTGCTATTTTGAGTGGCCCGCCTGGTACAGGTAAGACAATGCTTGCCAAGGCCACTGCTGGTGAAGCTGGCGTACCGTTCTACTCGGTAAGCGGCTCTGAATTCGTAGAAATGTTCGTCGGAGTTGGTGCCTCGCGAGTGCGTGACTTGTTTGCGACTGCGCGCAAAGAGGCGCCGTCGATTGTTTTCATCGATGAAATCGACGCCATCGGCCGCGCTCGCTCTCAGTCGGGCCAGTTCGGTGGAGGCCATGACGAGCGCGAGGCAACGCTAAACCAGGTGCTTGTGGAGATGGATGGCTTTTCCACGGATGACCACGTCGTCGTTCTGGCTGGAACTAACCGTCAGGATGTGCTTGATAAAGCCCTAATGCGCCCGGGCCGTTTCAGTCGTCACATTACTGTGGACAAGCCTGACGTGAACGGTCGCAAGGACATCTACACTGTGTACTTGCAACGCATCAAAATGGGTACCGATGTCGACCGCAACGTACTAGCTAATAAGCTCGCTGCTCTCACTCCCGGATTCTCAGGTGCAGACATCTCTAACGTCGTGAACGAGGCTGCGCTGATTGCTGCGCGTGAGGACTCTGCGTCTGTCGAATGGAAGCATTTTGAGAAGGCAGTCGAGCGTGTTAGCTTCGGGCTCGAGAAAAAGTCAAAGATCATGACCCCCGAGGAACGCAAGGTCATTGCTTACCACGAGGCCGGGCATGCCATCTGCGGTTGGTACCTTAAGGACTCTGACCCGCTGGTCAAGGTCACCATCATTCCGCGCGGCGAGTCTCTTGGCTATGCTCGTTATCTGCCCGCGGACCTTCCTCTCCCTAATAACCTCGAGCTTATGGATCGCATGATTATGGCACTGGGTGGCCGTGTTTCCGAAGAGCTGAATTTCGATACAACTAGTTCTGGAGCGTCTTCCGACTTCCAAAAGGTCACACAGATTGCCACAAATATGGTGATGCAATGGGGAATGTCACGCCCTGTGGGGTGGGTCAACTATGATGAGCCTGAAGGATACTATACGAAACCCTACTCAGAAGTGACGGCGGAAACTATAGACGCCGAAGTGCGGCGCATTGTCGACACCGCCTATTCGCGTTGCAAAGAGCTTCTGACAGAAAAAAGTGAACAAGTACGCATTATCGCGGAGGCATTACTCGAACGTGAGACTCTTGAAAGGTCAGACTTTGTCTCTTTGATTGGCGAACGTCCGTACGAGGACAATAGCATTGAGTTCAGGTATTTACAGGGTGAAGGTGTTCTTGACGATGCCGGCAAGCCGAAGCCGAAGACTCAGGAGGAAAATCACAACGATAAGCCCAAAGATAATGGAAACTAACTGTACATAGACGGTAAAAACATATTCACGTTTGAACACGATTTTAGGTCGCCACAAAAGCTCTGCGGCGTAGATGATGCAGACGCTTTAACGGTCTGCTGTCAGTGCGCCCTGTGAGGTCGCAATGCAATGACTAGTAGGCACGGGAACAATTTGTGCAGGGTTTGCCTTGGTGCCTGAAGCACAACTCACGTCATGCGCAATGATTTACAATCACGCATATACGGGTATGGGTTACAGCATTGGACATTTTCAAATTAATATTCTTGATTTGGGTAGCCTCCACAGTGCTATTTAGCAACTGAAAATGAAATATGACTCTCACCAAGCGCCACTGTGACGTGATACAATCCTGGCCTCGCTGGGCCTGTGGGGCACACAGTGACTTAATGAATCTGCTGCTGAAACATAAGCATGTGGCAAAATCTGCAAGATGGGGGAGGGACACGATTAACCTCCGAAACCATAGAGCCCGTAATCTTCAGCTGCCCTTACAGATAAGTGATTTGTGACCTTGTGGCGGGTTTCTTCAAAGTCCGCATGTGGGGATGATGTGCCATCCAGTACAAATGGCAGAACATCGCAGAAAAGCTAGGCCATGCTCAGGTTCGACCTACCCCGGCAGCCCAGTAGACTCCATGTCTTCACCATCGTATACGCCACTGCTCGCATTTTCAACGTATCTACAGAACCTGAACGTTCTTGATGAGACCACTGAGGATGATTACTCTGCATCACAATCATCTGCAATACTTCCGGACTCAGTAAAGAGCGAGTTACAGTGGCTCTCCAAAGAGCTTGAGGAGAACCGCTGCGCGGCTGCTCAACTCAAGGAGACCTCCGAGAGACTGCGGGGCGAAATACATGGGACCTTATCTGCACTTCAATGGTGCAAATTGCATTCCGTCGATCATTACCCGAATGAAAATCTATAGCCTTTCCATCTCATCATATGTTGCATTGATTACTGCCAATTGGTTTTGATATTACATGACATAGTATCTTGCGAGCTAACATGGCTCGAGTGCCAAAAGCGAGCGTCAAGGGCAGCAGCAGCAGCAGCAGGTATTATGATTCAGCAAAATATTTTAGGTCTTATTTCGTGCTCCTTGGTGTGCGAGTTTGGATGCTCTGTGTCGTGTGCAAGGACGAAGCAAAGAAGAGCCCATACCGATGTCCACAATGCAAATCACCGTATTGCAGTGTCATCTGCTTCAAACAGCACAAATCAGATTGCATACCCACGCCAATGCTTGAACCTGAGAAGCAGACTCTCAGAAGCGAACGTCAAGCCGAAGAGGGCGACTCCGTTTATGCCACAGTTTTGAACAATCCTCGGATCCAGGAGCTTCTGCGGTTCGAGGGCGTTAGTAAATATTTGCGAGTTGTGGCAGATATACTACACGACGCAAAGCTTTCAGGGGAGCACTCCGCGGAGGGACGGCGCTTTGTGGCGCTCAAAAAATTGAGAGAGCTCCGCAAGGGCGGCAGAGAGGAAAATGAGGCCATTGAGGAGCTGGCAACAACCGTTGTGAAGCTCGTAGATCCGCAAGCCGAGCAAGAGAAAGATGGTCTCACTTGAACTGAATTGCGCCGTAGAAGCCCGTATCATCCCCTATTATTGGCAGCACCACTAGCATAAACACGAAACTTGAGGGCGGCGCCATTTACCCTGTTCGTGTAACCCGGAACCCAAATATTTAGCTACGCGTCCAATCCAGGATGTGTGGAGTCGAGTACTTCGAACATTCAGAATAAATATTTTCAAGCACTCGAACTTTTACAAATTAAGCATTTTGAACTTGCATGCCGCGTGTCTTTCTTATCGCCCCGGGATCTATGAAACGTGGTGTGGGATTTGACATGATAGAACGTGTGTCAGCCTTTGAGTCATGAAGGAGGAACGCAGCTGCATGTGGTGAATATTGCATTAAACCGAAAACACCCGATCACTAACGCACAACAAAGCATGTGTGCGCACAGTCCGAAAGCGACTTTTAGAATGGATGCGGCAAGGCTTCCATTTCTGCGGGTTTGTGAGTACTAGCCCTATGCTGCAGCGCGTCGGGCGGAGGTAAACGACGAATGCCGAAACTCGCAGAGCGAGGGTTCGGCGTGCTAGCCCCGCTTCGCGTGGTCCCAACCCTAGCACCCAAACCCCCGCATAAAACCAGTGTTTCGCTGGCTAGACAGGTAGAAAGTATTTTCACCATGATTTCCCGAATTCGACTGTTCGTGCCAGCGCGCAGCCTTTCAGTGTGGGCCAAGGTCCCGCAAGGCCCACCTGATGCAATCCTTGGAATCACCGAGGCTTTCAAGAAGGACAGCGCGCCCAACAAAATCAATCTCGGTGTAGGCGCTTATCGCGACGACCAGGGAAAGCCGTACGTGCTAGCTAGCGTCCGCAAGGCCGAGGAGAAGGTCATCGCTGCCAAGCTTGATAAGGAATATGCTGGCATCACGGGCATCCCGGCGTTCGTGGACGCGGCCGTGGAGCTGGCCTATGGCGCGGACTCGAAGCCTGTCAAGGAGTCGCGCGTGGCTGCCACGCAGACGATCAGCGGCACAGGTGCGCTGCGCGTGGGTGGCGAGTTTCTCGCACGGTTCCTGGGCACGAAGAAGATTCTGCTGCCAACGCCCACGTGGGCCAACCACAAGGCTGTGTTCGCGGCCGCCGGCGTCGCGACAGGCAGCTATCGCTACTATGATGCGTCCAGCATCTCGCTTGACTTCAACGGACTCCTCGAAGATCTGAATGCAGCCGAGCCGGGTACGGCCGTGCTGCTGCATGCCTGCGCGCACAACCCAACTGGCGTGGACCCGACAAAGGAGCAGTGGAAACAGATCTACGATGTCGTGAAGGAGCGTGGGCTGTTTCCGTTCTTCGACATGGCGTACCAGGGATTTGCGTCCGGCAACTGTGACAACGATGCTTTCGCCGTGCGCTATTTTGTGGACCAAGGTGCTCAGGTTGCTCTTTGCCAGTCGTTTGCCAAGAACATGGGTCTCTACGGTGAGCGCGTCGGGGCTTTTTCGCTCGTGTGCGCAGACAAAGAAGAAAAGGAGCGTGTTCTCAGCCAGCTGAAGCTTGTTATCCGCCCTCTGTACTCGAACCCCCCCATTCATGGAGCCCGCATCGCCAAGGAGATTCTCACTGACGCTGCTCTCAAGACCGAGTGGCTTGCTGAGGTCAAATCCATGGCCGGCCGCATGATCGCTATGCGCCAGCTTCTGCGCAGTAACCTGGAAAAGCTTGGCTCTTCGCACAACTGGGACCATGTCACATCACAAATCGGCATGTTCTGCTACACAGGCCTCAAGCCGGAGCAGGTTGACCGCCTTGCCAAGGAGTTCTCTGTCTACGGCACGCGCGACGGTCGTATCTCGATTTGCGGAATCAATAGCGGAAACGTCAAGCACCTCAGCGAAGCCATCTACAAAACGGCCGGTTAGAAGTGCCCCGCACTCAGAACTACCTGACGGCCGAGTCGTGTCGCGTGTGGTCTTAACCCGTGCCTCAACCCTAACGAAAATGGTAGCCAACACACTGTAACGATGACATCTGAACTTTTTCTTTTCTCTCTAGTAACTTATATGTGCAGCAGCTATGAATGAACGATTTGTTTAAACCGTTGTATAAACAGCACCGTCGAGCGACGCTAGAAGACCTCGGTGAGCAGGCCTTTGACCCATTGAGTGAAGCTTCTCTGATCCAAGTGAACGACTACATTCTGCAGAGACTGGGCTCCAGATGGAGTTGTGAGCAGCTGCCAGGCCTTTTCATCATTCCAAGGGCTCTTTGTGTTCCTGAACAGGCCCAGTTTGTACGTGAAAGCGTTGAGGATTATTTGGCTAGTAACGAGCATCTGACAAACCTCGATGCGCACTTTCCGTCGTTGCAAAGACCGCTACGGCTGTTTGGCTCAAAGCCATCGGCCCTCCCCGATGCAAGACAGAGCCTGGTGGCGAAAAAGCTGCGATGGGTCACGCTGGGTGGGCAATATAATTGGACGACGAAAGAGTATCCATCCTTCGAGCCAGGGACGCCGGGTTGCCCATACTTCCCGGCGTCGCTAGGAACTTTCATCGGCCAGCACTTCAATATCTTGGCTGAAGCAGCAATTGTGAATTATTACGGCGAAGGGGACATCTTATCACCTCACCGCGATGTCGCCGAACTTCGCAACCACGACCTCGTGAGCATCAGCCTCGGGTGCGCGTGCGTATTCTACGTTGGGCTAGACCGCTACGACCGAGAGCCACTCTCCATTGTTCTTCGGTCCGGAGATGTGATAGTTATGGGCGGTGACGCTAGGTACGCGTTCCATGGCGTGGGTCGTGTGTTTGCGAATACAACCCCCGAGGAGCTGTACAGCTCACTGGACTTGGGAGAGGGCTTTCAGGACTGGATTCGTACCCACCGCATCAATATCAATGTGCGGCAAATGCGCTGATTCTAATAATTCAATGATTTACTTATGTGTACCGACAGCCTCTATAATGACACGGTGATGAGATGCGTTTGTGTGACACGTACAGTCTCTACTTCGGTGACGGCGGTGAATATCACTGTAGTATCGTACCTCGTGGTGGCGATGCTAGCCGCGCACTCATGTGTCGACAAAGATGTCAACGTAGTGCCTAAAACCACCGTCGCTGAAGATAAATTCTGAGTAACTGCATTGACAATCGTGGCGGCATTAGCAGCAGCTGCTGTGTTGTGCAGCTCCTTGGTATTGCTTGGAAGCCCCCTGGTGCCGACAGGTGTCGCTGCAGTGGTAATCTCGCTCGGAATTAACTTAGTGCGCGAGGCGCTGGTGGAGGTAGTGCACGAAACGGTGGTGTAGAAGGTGTCGAGTACAGTCACGACATCAGCACCCACCCCGTCAATACTCTCACTACTTTCTAGAGAGATAGTAGGCGCTGTGTCTTTAATGGAAGACGGCGATGGCGTCGACAGGGCTGCGAAGTCACTAGTTGAAGTAGTGGAGGCCTGAACTTTCGGGTGACTCGGCGCGATTGTAGCCAGAGGCTCCGCAGAAGAACTGGACGGGGTGGACTGCGAAGCCGAGAAATCAATTGACCTAGTTGTGGACGACAGCGCCTGATTAAAGCTGGTAACAACCGGAATTCCGCCGAAGGTTACAACATTCGTGTCTGTGGGCACAACGTAGAGGTCGGCGGTATCGAACGGAACGGGAGGGGCGATAAATTGCGCGAAAGTGGCAGCGGCAAGGTTCAAGATGCGAATAATCTTCATGAGAAAGTGATGCCGTGACAGTAAGGAGGAAGTGAGAAAAGGGAAAAGCGGGGCATGTTCCATTTATTTACGTACCACTCACCCTTACCCAGCCCACAACACATTGCGGGCTATCTCGCCAAGAATCCCAAAGCTGGAGTAGACAATCGCATAGACAAGAAGAAGTGCCACTGCAATGAAATGCACTATGGGCGGTTTCATCTATTTGATTAGGTGTGCTGAGGCCGAAGACATCAGCTCTGTTTGAAGTATGCGTTCGCTGGCCGCAGAAACCTTGGACATAATGACTATACAAAGGTGCAGGAAGAATAAGATCTGACCGTCCACTGCAATGTTGTTCTGATGAAGCGGTAGCAACAAGCTTCTTCCGTCAGACTGTGCGGCTTCACCACCGAGACTTGTGCTGGGTTAGGTCCACGAATTCGCGCATCGTTAGTATTTCTCCAGCAGGCTACATGCCTATACGGCGGCGGCACTTCGAACAGCTGGCTACGCCACACAGCTGGACTTCGCCAGCCGCAGTGATTGCCCACATTGATCTCGATGCGTTCTACGCGCAATGCCTCTGTGTCCATCACAACTACGACCCAACCGAGCCACTTGGCTGTAGGCAGTGGAACGCGCTGATAGCCGTAAACTACCCTGCTCGCGAGTTTGGCATAAAGCGCGGCGTCTCCGTAGACGAAGCCAGGAAATTGTGCCCCGAGATTCATTTGCCACACGTTGCAAGCTTCAAAAAGGGCGAGCTGGAGTGGAACTTTCACGAGGCGCCAGATGCTAACGACTACAAGATCAGCTTGGACCACTTTCGCCGCGAATCCCGCAAGATTTTTGCCGTCTTCAAGCAACACTTCTCTTTGGTCGAGAAGGCTGGCATTGACGAGGGCTTCGTCGACCTGGGCTCCGAGGTATATAAAGAAGTACGGAGGCGCTACCCAGAATTACTGATCGACAAAGAAATGGACGACGAAATCGACATTACTGAAGACCAACTTATAGACATTGGTGCAGAGCTTGTACACTCAGTAAGGCAACAAATTCATGCTGACTTTCACTATACATGTTCCGCTGGCGTGGCGCGCAATAAACTGCTCGCCAAGCTGGGCTCAGGTTTCAAAAAACCTTTCAACCAAACCGTCGTGCACACAAGTGAAATCGCAGAGTTTCTTAAGCATTTCAAGATCACAGATGCTTGGGGCTGGGGCGGCAAACAGGGAAAGCGTGTCCTGGCAGACCTTGGCGTGTCACCCGACTCAGAGGACCAGTGTGGGTACGTGCGCGACAACTTCTCTCTTGAGGATCTTCAGCTAAAACTGAAGGGCAACGTCAAGCTAGCGCGCAGCCTTTATGAAATGGTGCGAGGGGAGCATCAAAGTGAAGTCCATTCTCGCACGCTGATCAAGTCGATGGTCGCTGTGAAGGACTTTCGGCGCCTAAATCACTTGCATACACGCGAGGACGTTAATATGTGGCTGCGTGTTTTCTCGGCAGATCTTGCGGGCAGAATTTCGGACCTGCACGAGGATCTTGGTACCGTACTTGTTCCTAGGACCATCGCTGTGCGCCAAGATAGAGTCAACGAAGGTTCGCACAGTAAACAACAGCCATTTGAATTACGTGGAACGAGCATACAAGAAATCCGATCCCAGATTCTCGAGCAGTCCAAGGCCATAGCCGATGTGTTCATCAAGATTCCTTGCACTTTTCTCGTGGTGGAGGTTTCGCACTTTCAACAACTGCCCAAAGAGCGGCTTATGTTTGCGGCCGCGCCCAGAGCAAAGCTCTCTGCCACGCCTAGTCCCACAAACGCCAGTTTCCCTCAAGAGCATCAGTCTGGCGAAGCCCCACCAATGACAGTGGGTGAAGGCAAGAACGTTGAGGACGATAACCTATTTGTCGAAGACCTTTGGCGCTGTTCTCAATGCGGGAAGCAATTCTCTCTTGAGGAGCAACAAGAACACGAGGACTGGCACTTCGCCCTGAAATTACAGGGTGGCACTACGCCACAAAAGCTGCCAAATTCTTTGCCATCGTCGCCGTCGTCACGAACGACCCCAGTAGGGGTAAGCAAGGAGAGCAAAAGAAAAACGAAGAGGAAGAAGTCCGCCACGGATCAAAAGAACATTTTGGATTTCTTCAAGTGACCGCCTTATTTATTTGTTTACTACTAAACTTATTTCACAAGTTCCGTTTGTGGTTCCACCACAACCGGGGCTGAGAATCACCCGCCCAATAGCAGGGCAGGGGTAACACCCGTCGCGGTCTCTCGTCGCGAACATATCCAAGGCGTCAGTCAGTAATTGACGCCAACAATAAACAGAGTCTCGCTTCGCCGTCCTCGTAACGACACAATGCTCAACATAAAACCAAATGAGGCACGCACTTACGCAGATGATGTCGCTGTTTCCATTGATGAAGAGAATCGACAGCTTGTAGAGTACAAGTTCCAACTATCCACCGCATTCGAAGAAAAGCTCAAGCCCACCAAAGAACTCAAAGCGCGCTACGCTCTCCAGCAGGAAAATCTTCTGCGTCTGCAGAAGCAGAACGATGATCTAGCGAGGAATCCTTCTGATCAGGAAAGACGGCTTCTATCGCGGCTGGAAATCTTAAGAGAGCAGCGCAAGAATGAGCTTAAGCTTCTAGAGGAGGCGAAACAGGAACTCCATGAGGAAAGAGCGCGAGGTAAGCGATTGGATGATAGGCTTGAAGAGATAGAGGTGGGGAGACAGAGCCAAGTTGCCGAAATGCGGAAGCTAGTCAAAAGCTATGAGGATGTTCTCGCTCTATGCATCGAGCCGTCGGAAATACGGGGCTTCAAGATTACCTATATTGACCTAAGACGGAGCTTCGTGCTTCGGCACAGAGGTGATGGTAGTGAGGAGGTTGAGATCGTTGGCGTTAGCGGGTGTGAGAGTGTCGTTGCAGAATTTAATCGCAGAAAAAACGTTGGGGCGCTGCTGTATCGGATGCGCGAACTGCTCAAAGGTCGCTCTGGCTGACCTCAAAAGCTACAAAGCTCAAATATTTATTGTAATCATTAACGAAGTCTTTAACGAATCTTAGAATGACAACATCTAACCGAATGTTTGTCTTTCAATGCCTTTGACTGGCTCTACAATATTCAAAAAAGAGACCCTTGTAGCGCCCGCTCTGTCATTTCTCGTTGCAAAAGCCGCTCCCGGAACCGCAGGTGCTGTTCAATGAATGCGGTTTCTCCTCGCAATCTAAGAATGCGCAATATCACATCGTCTAAGCGTGGCGACGCGCGCTGGGCATTGCGCAGCTCAACAGCCTGATGCTCAATGACGGATTTGTTGCGGTGTGCCATGACAGTACGCTGTCTCGCCACCAGTTCGTTGTTGCTGGCCATAGTACGCAGATTTGTTTTTACAATCTTTTCACTTTCGAGCTTCAGTTGCGACGTTGGCAGATCGTAGTACACTGGAATAGCAACAATCTGCTGATAACTCTGGCTCTGGAGTCGTTCCAGACTTGGGCCCGCACCATCACTGTAGAAGAAATCACGCAAAGATGATAGCCACGTGTAAACCGCCTCCATTTCTGTACTAGTCAGCTGTTGCTGCGGCGTCCGCTCGGCTTCAAGAGGAGGGAGAATGAGTAGCTCCAGGACTTCAAGCACCACATCCCACGTCCGTGATAAAACTTCGGTTCGTAACTCAGAAGTCAGAATTGCGGCCAAAGTCGCGAAGTTCTTATTCAAGTAATCGTATAGCGGCTCAAGACTATCGTCTATCGCCTTTTGAGTCATTACTGGCGGCTGGACCCCAGTTTGTGTGCTGCCAAACCATGAATTAAAACTTTTGTGCAGCTGTGTCACACCAGTTTGTACACTCGTCGCAATGCTACCCTGACCTGTGACATACCGTAAGGTTTGCTTTGAGATGACAGCGTCTATCACTCCGGAAAATTGAGCGACAATAGTGCTCACCATGCTGTCTTGGGAGCGTGTCAAAAATCGCAAGGCTTTTCCAAAGTGGAAGCGAATATCATCTCGCTGCACGTCAACAGAAATCATGAATTGAAGGCGTCCTTTCCCAGAGTCAAGGTCAGTCCATTTGATCTGCATGCCGTACTCGCGTTGCGCAAACTGCTTGGGATCAAGCTTTAGCATGGCTCTACCGCACATCGTGTGGTGTGAAGCAGCGTTTTCACTCCATACTGTCGCTTTGAGCAGTCGTGGGCGACTTACTTCCAGCTCAAAGGGCTCATTCCATTGTGGCCGGCTAGTACTCCCAAGAGTCGTGCGAGTTTTACCAATTTGCTTCCTTGTGTCTTGGTCAACCAACGTTACGTAGACCCCTCCATCACTCAGTTTTACGTCAGATGCTCCAATGACTGTTACTGTGAATAGATAGCTTGGCGTAGGCCTTGGCTGTCTCTTCTTGCGATCTTCTATCTCAATGCGTTTGGACACAGCATCTGATCTCAACTGAGCCTCCATTTGGTGCAACATAGCGTAAGCTGCTGCTATATTGTTCAGCTTTACGCCAGCTTCGCGCTTGAATTCAAAAGGTTCTGGCTGGGCTGCAACTTTGGAGGCCAACATTGCAGCCGTGGCCTGAGCTGTGGCTTCCTTGGCAAAGGCTAGCCACTGCTCCTCTTGCTTTTGAGTTGGCGGCCGCGGCTTTGCCGCAGGTTTGAACTCTTGCAAGAACAAGGAGTGCACTTGGCCAGCCCAGTCACACAATGTAGAAGAAATTCCATCCACGAGTTTCGTTAGCAGGCGTGCGACGTGGTACTGATTTTGCCAGTTTAGATTTTCCACGAGTGACAATGAAGCATAGAACGACGTAAAAAGATCTTGGACCGCACTAGAGTGCATTTTGCCCGCCTCGATAGACAACGGCGTGTTGTCATCCTGCTCAATAACTGGCTTTACCCAGGTGCGGGCCATAGCAGCCGAAGTAGCAGCCCACTTCGCAAAGTACGGAAAGAGCAAATCTTCTGGATTGAAAGGCAGGTTTTCGTCTAAAGAGACCTGGGTGTAGAGGTCCTGGACTTGTAGCAGCTCGTTATGCAGTGCTATCATGTCGTTAAAAGGCGGTTCATCGTCTCTGCTATCATATTGGCGCAAGGCATACTCCCAGATTGGTACGAAATCTTTGCCCAACAACTTAAGTTGCTCAGCACACACAATTTTTGCGATCGGAAGTTGGTCAAACATTGGCTGACGATATTTGTTTTGCAGCCGTTCAGCTACTTTTACCACAGCTTGTGTCAATTGTAAGACATGTTCGACTTCAAGGGTGTTATCACGCGGGATTAGGGACACCAAACGGTCGTATTCGCTTTTGGCGCTTGACACTATAGCCTGTTTGATCTGCTTGACTTGAGCTGGGCTCACCACTATGTTCTGGCCCAGCCTGCTTGCAATTGGAGGAATTGTAATTTCGAGTAGATGCAGAAAGGGGCCCATTTTGGGGGCCTTCTTGCCTAAAATCTCTCGCAAACATCCCACGATGCGGTATACTGCAGCCTGACGTAGCTCTTGCACCGCCTCTCGGGACATTAGTCTATCTGACTTTGGCCAATCATTTTGCGCTTCCGGGTTCTCCTTCAGCAGATGTTCAGCATATGAATAAACATCATTCACGGCCTCAACAGTGAGCTCGTTTTTCTCAAACAAGTTGGTTGTTGCCCATAAGAGGCACATCACATAGGTGCGCACGGGGACGCGCCAGTAGCTCGCGACGAACTGTAGTAAAGCGCGTGTTTTCGTCGCGAACAGAGTAGGTGCCTTTCGATCTGCTTCTATACAACGTTGCAGCAACAATCGAAAGAATGCCCTCACGTTGGGGGGCACAAGGTCTGGAGGAGAGTGGCTGGATATTGCAGGCGCGACGGGGAAGCGTTGTTTCAAAAGTTCTAGCTGACGCCTCTCGGCAACAACAAAGTCCTGCCAAGCGTCGGGGGTCTTGAAGTCATCAGGACAATATACAGGGTGCTGCCCCTGCTCCAGTGCGCGCCTTAGCTGGTCGATTTGTTCGGATGTGCCCTCTAGCGTCGTGCTATTCTCCACTGCGAGGTCCTGCTCGAGCAGCGTCGGCGATACTAACATTACACGTCCGATCTGTGTAGCGATTTCGTCGGTCTCTGTTTTCGGAGGCGCCTCATGCTTAGCAGGCGCGCGGCCCTTCTTGTTGAACGACGAGACTTGAGTAGCTAGCTGTGCGTCCAGCGCCGCAGTACCACCCTGCTTCCTGGCGACGCCGCGCAATAGCTCGACGAATTGCTGGCTTTGGACATCAACCTGGTTTGCGCCGGCCACCTTTGCCACACACGTAACAAATTTGACGATGAGTGGCCCTGCGTTCACGCCCAACTCATTGAACTCTGGCAGTCGCTCACTTCGGAGCTCTAGTAATTGCGCGTAAAAAGCCAGGTAGGTACGCTTTAGGTTTGCGTCCACAGGTTCCTGCTGTTTGGCGAGGGCTAACTGCTTGAAATAGGTCATGAGCGCCTTAAGTACGCCCCGCGGTAGCTTGTGCGAGACTGAGATGTCCGTGGGCATATTCGCTGGCTGCGCAGCTGCCTCCTCTCGCCGCCGCGCCGCCGCTCGCGCGGCCAGCTTGTTTGCAACCACGGCCAGACGCGTCAAATACGCATACAACTGTGGGTCTGAGACCGGCTCAGAGACCTGCTGCCACGCCGGGATCCACGGCGGCATTTCATTTGTGCTAGCAGAGTGCATCACGCTAGGTCGTTGCCGTGGGCAGCTCCCTGTTGCGAATCCTTATTTATTATTATGCGCGTCTTAAACACACGCTTGCGCGAGCACTAAGAAGTACCAGGGTAGGGGCAAAGCAGCCAGGTCGCGAAGGCCTTTCTCGCGGAACTAGGTGGAGACGGAAGGGCAGGAGAGAGGGGAGAAGGAGGAGCACCGCCCTCACCGAACCCCGTCCCCGCGATACGCATATGCGCTGCTCCTGAGGATAAAGCACACATATGTTCCCTTTATTATGAGGAGAGATGACGCCACGGCATTATAAGCTTGGTCGAGAAAGCAGAAACCCACTCTTCCTAAGCTGATAGGCGTAACTACGCGTCCTGTTTACTGACGCTTAGGAGACTCATTCTACATCATGGGGTCAAAGAACGCTTTCAATACAAAATAGCTTTCAGTATGGCAAGCCGCACTTCAAGAAGCAGTATATATACACCACTTTAGTGCGCCAATTGCACCTGTGCGCAGCGGTCTGATGTAGAAAGATGGCGTACTCAGGGCCGCCGGCATCTGTGTGATTACGAATAGGGTGAGGGGTCAGTGCGTGAAGGCGTAGGGTTTCAATATAGCGACAGCCACGTCGCGCGCACAAACGCCTCAGTGTTTGTTGGGAAGCAAGCTTCAGACGCAGGAGCGGTACACAATTTTGACTTTGTTTAGTTGTGCTTATAGGAGCAGCCAAAACCTAGTAATGGCTAGCTATGTATCTGCCAGTCCTGGAGCCGCAAGTGTGCGCCTGTTACGTGATCGAATGCACAATCACGAAGTGCCGGCGGTTGACCCTTTTGGCGAATATAAATACGGAGATTCTGAGATCGTTGCAGTACGTACTTCAAAGTCTCGCTCTACTCTCAGAGATAACTGATCAGCATGACTAGTCGTTTTGTGCAGTTCGCCAAGACGGGTGGCCCCGAAGTCCTCGAAATTCTGACCGAGTCTATTCCCAAGCCGGCAGCCAACCAAGTCCTGGTCAAGAACAAGGCCATTGGCTTCAACTTCATTGACACTTACTTTCGCAAAGGTGTCTATCCTGTGAGCTTTCCTTACCGCGGCGGAGGTGAGGGCGCTGGCGTCGTCGAAGCGTTGGGATCTGGTGTGCCCACATCTGTCGGTTTGAAGGTGGGCGACCGCGTGGCGTACTTTGGAAATGGTACCTACAGCGACTACGTTGCCGTGGATGTGGGGAGTGTAGCGAAGCTTCCTGAAAGCATCAGTTTCGAAACTGCTGCCGCTAGCCTCCTAAAGGGACTGACGGTGCAGTACCTGCTCGAGATCTACCGTCCGAAAAAGGACGAGATTGTGCTTGCACATGCTGGCGCTGGTGGTGTCGGCCTCATCTTCTCGCAGTGGGCGGCCAGTCTTGGTGCCCGCGTCATCACGACGGTGAGCACCGATGAGAAGGCGGAGCTCGCGAAAAAGTATGGCGCGTGGCAAGTGCTGAAGTACACCGATGACATTCCGGCTCGCGTACGCGAGCTCACGGATGGCAAGAAGGTCAAGGTCGTGTATGACAGCGTTGGCAAAGACACGTTCGAGGGCTCGCTGGACAGCCTGGCCAAGCGGGGTCTCCTCATCGCCTACGGCAACGCATCGGGCAAAGTGGAGAATGTTGACCTCTCCATTCTGACGCAGAAAGGCTCATTGTTCTTGACGCGCCCTAGTCTGTTTAGCTACATTGATGGCCCCGAGGACTTCCAGCGCCGAGCCACAAGCTTCTTCGAGCTGCTTGAGGACGGTACAATCAAGGTTGAAATCGGCCAAACTTTCAAATTGGATGACATTCAAGAGGTTCACAGAAAGGCCGAGAGCCGGGCTACTCGCGGCTCAACGGTTATCGTTCCCTAGGCTTTTCCTCCTTAAGCTTATAGCGCTCGTTAAGGCTTCGCTCTGGCTCTGAAATTAACTGCTCGTGTTCTCTATTCCTACGTCTTTATCTTAGTTAACACTAGTCTCGGTACGATTGAAGTTGCCGGGGTTCATGCACAACGTTGACTCCTCCACTAGATAGGGGCACTCTTTTTCCAAGAAATCGGCCCAAATCCATAGTATGACGAAGGCAGTGAATGCACCTGAGTGTGATGTGAGAACATTCGTTACTGGAGCTACGTCCTTTTTTACTAGTTGCTAAGTTCGCCCTAGCTGGGGCCGTTGCAGACCCGTCGGCTCTCCCAGTCTCAGACGAACCCTCGCCTCGGTGGCACCGACCCCCCACAAAATCGCTGCAAGCTAATTTAGGCCAAGCGCTCGGCTTCTATGGACTTTCCGTTCGCCGACGCGCCTGGTATTATCCGCGCCAACCAGAAGGATGCATTTGTTGAGCTCGACTTGCGGCAGCAGGTCCATGACATGTTGCAATACGTCAAGGGCGTGCGCTTCCTCAACGCGTGGAGTCCGCAGCTCGATGCCGCCGTTTCGCTTCTCTACCTCGGCTTGACAACCTTAGTAGGCTCGCGGACACTTGGGGAGGAGTACACCGACCTATTTTACCTCACATCAGACCGGCGACTGCCGTCGAAGCTGCGCGTTGCCCTCTATGTATTGACAAGCAGTCTTGGACCGCTTGTGCTGGCCAAGCTCGCCACCAAACTGCGCAAGCGGCTACGACAGGACGAGTTCAGTGACGAAGAGGAGAGCAGCTGGTTTGAGTACGTCTCGCCGGCCTCGGTTGTGTCTGCGAACTTGGCCCTCTTCTACTTCACTGGCGCCTACTACCAAGTATCGAAACGCTTATTTGGCTTGCGCTATGCATTTGGCTACCGCGTAGACCCACTCACCCAGCCAAGTGGAAACTACGCATTTGTGGGCCTTCTCATGGTTTTGCGTGCGGTCGGAAACCTTGTGTCCAAGCTCAGGGCGCGTTTACCGGACGTGCACAACGCGTCGCAAAAACGTGTAGATGTAACCACAATGGGTGCGTCTCTTGAAAATGACCAAATTCTGCCATTCATCCATGCCGACTCGCGCCGCTGCAATTTGTGCCTGGAGGATATGACGGCGCCCACCGCGACGCTGTGCGGACATTTGTACTGCTGGTCATGCATAGCTCAGTGGTGCCGCGACCAGGCTGAATGCCCACTTTGTCGCCAAGAGTGTCACGAACAGCACCTCCTGTGTCTTAGAGTATAGGTAAAGTAGATATAATACATGCAGGAAAACTTACTTATCTATACTATACGTAGAACACTACTCTTCTTTTTTTTGGTCTGCGCGTTGGAGTTGGCTGTAGGCAGCGATGGGAGGTTGTTCATCCGGAGCTTTGCCTTCGGCTGTGATGCTGTCGGTGCGACATCCGGCCCTGCTGGCGGTGGTGTCTGTTGCATTGAGGCGGCCAGAGATGGAGGAGACGCACTTGCAGCCCTAGGCGTGGGGTCAGCAGGTTGATAGCTAGAGGATCGACCGCTTATCCGCGAAGAGGTGCGTAGCGGCACGCTGGTCTGCCGCGCGGGTTCTTGCTGCTGCGGCGTCGGCTTTGGTAGCTTTGGCAGCCGGTTTAGTCCCTGTATCTGCCGCGTGGAGGGCTTGTAATTGTTTGCTGCCGTGGCATAAGATGTCTTTCGAGCCGTAGCCGTCACGGGAGCATTTGGGGCCTGTCCTAGCTGCGGCAGGCTACCAAAGCCGTGAAGACCTCGGCCTATAGGCCTTGGATCCGTAGTGCCCCATCCATACTTCTGGACCCTTGTCGGAGCGGGGCCCATGGGTCCAGTGGAAGCAGAGGCACGTCGCTGAGCCTTTTTCTCGTCATTATAGGCCTCGTCTTCACTCTGAGTGCGCTTTTGTAGTGCGAATGTCAGCTGTCTGCGGGCATCGTCAGGCAGCTTGGCTGAATATGCCTTGTTGAATGCAGTGAGTAAGGCAGTGATCTGTGTCTTGGCAGCGTCCTTGAGCACGCCTTCGTATGTTGCAGTGAAGATCTCCACGGGCACTTTTTTGCTCAAAAAAGTCTGGTTAGCAGAGCGGATTTGCTCCACCTTTTCCGAGTCGTGATTAGCAATGATGTCAAGGCGAGCCATGTAACGCGCCATGAAATTCTGCTGCTCAACTTCCACAGTCGGCTCCTGGATATTGTCCGCCTCAGAAAGACTAAGTTGGGCGAGGTCAACTTGTTGGAAATCTCGGCGATTGCTGATGAGGCCGGGGTGCGCCTCAAGCATGTGGCTCTGCAGTTCCATCTGCGTACTGAACACTATGTGCTTGTCTTCGAGGCATGAGGGAACCATGCATGCGTAGTGCTTGTCAGTATAGTGCTGAGCCAGCTCGTCGTACGTCTTGAAGTATCTTGGGTGCTGTGGGTCGCGGCGCTCACAGACTTCGCAGCCGAAATGTGTCTGCCGACAGTGCTTGCTGAACTCCGCGGTCGAGTAGAAATATACATTGCAATACTTGCACTTGATGTGCTCCTTCTCGAGATGCTTGTGGTGGGCCTTGGCGGAGTCGAAGGTCTGGTATTCGTCGCTGAATACAAACTCATGTTTCGTACAGACGTCACAAAGCACTTTCCCGTGGTCCTTTTGTAAATGCGTTTTCAGTTTTTTGTAGTTCTTCTGCTCCTCGTCGCAGTGCGGGCACGGGAAGGACAGAATGTGTGAGAGCTCTGCAGCAAGCTCGGGCGTCTCAGTCTTGATCCCCCACCGCTTGAAATCGATCGTGGCGCTCTCAGGTGCGGAGTCCGCGTCTTGGACCACAGATACATGCGGCCCTGGTGTGCGGCAATACGGACACGAGTTGTCCTTCATGAGAACGCGCTTCTTCAGGGTGCAGCTCAGGCACAAAGCGTGCTTGCACGGGTACACACCACGCTCCTCTATGGGTTCTGCACAAACACAATAGTCGACCATTTGAGATCACGGCGTCTGCTAAGCTACGTGTACGGCTTAAAAGCAATGACGGTGAAAACGCCGTTGAATGAGGTTGAAGAGTCGAAAATTGAACCTTGCCCAGGAACGGCGACTCCTAGAGTTGAATTTGACTCTGATTCCAGATTTACTTTAATTGATCTCCACGCGGCAGGTGAATGCGTTCGATTTGGTTCTAACGCTGTGCTCACAGTAGCGGTGAATTTTCTTTTCAAACAGCTTAGTACTAAACAGCCGAGAACTCGAACATACTCGATCGCCACACATCCTTTCATAAACAGCACTTTGTGGGGTTAGGTTTAGCACATGGCTGCGAAACTCGTGGGGCTGTTCAGTCAGTTCAGATACGCCTCGTGGTCGCTTCTGCACCGCGAGACGCTGCGTCCCACGGCCAGCGTGTCAGAGTTTTCCGGCGTGCACGTTCCGGACTCTATAAAGCTTGTGATTCTCGACAAGGATAACTGTTTCGCGAAGCCTCATGCCCTCACAGTGTGGCCGCCCTTTCAGTCGCGCTGGGATTCCCTCGTGGCCAAGAACGGAAAGCAGTACGAAGTCGTTGTTTTGAGCAATACTGCGGGCTATGCGGCCAAGGACCCACAGGGCGACCTGGCGCGTGAGCTCGAGAAAACTCTGGGGGTTAGGGTGTTGCGCCACACGAAGCCGAAACCTGCATGCTATGCAGAATTGCAGAAGCAGCTGCCGTGTAGCAAGGACGAGGTGCTCGTGGTTGGGGATCGGCTGCTCACAGACGTGCTGCTGGCAAATTTGATGGGTGCTCAATCGGTGTGGATTCGGCCAGGAATACATCCGTCGTGGCTGAACCGGGCCGAAATGGCGCTGTTCAGGGGCTAATTTTTGCACACACCAAATAAGTGATACTCTATGTAGTCGTATATACAGCGGTACGCTATGTACATGTGCGGGCATTACTCGCCTCGCTTGAGGACCTTGTTTATCAACCGCTTGAACAGACCGTCCTTGTTCTCGTTACTGTCTCCGCTGGCCCCTTCTTCTTCCTCTTTTATGTCATGTAAAGGCGCGTACTTGCGCTTTGCATTCTTGTCGCTCGTAGCATCCGCAAAGGCCTCGAGCAGGACAGTCTGCTCCTCGTTTTGCGGACGCGGCACTCGAATGTTGAGGGTCACCTTGAGGTCACCACGGCGGCCGCTAGCAGAGCGTTGGACAAGCGGGCTCGTGGGCATGCCCTGACCATGAATTACGATCTGCTCGCCAAACTGGGAGGCCGCCGGTACGTTAACCATGATCTTGTGTCCGTCAAGCGTCGGGACCTCGATCTTACCGCCGAGTGCCGCCGTGGTCATGGGCAGCTGCGCTGTGTAAAGAAGATCGTCGTTCACGCGTGTAAAGAAGCGGTGGGGCTTGATGCCAATGCGCACGTACAGGTCGCCCTTGCTGGTCGAGACCCCAAGGCCCTTGCGCACATGTGGCGCGTCGCCCTCGCCACGCTCGCGGATGCGCATGCCGTCCTTAATACCGCCAGGAATGTCAACTTCATACGTTTTCGTGACCGTCTGGGTTCCTTCGCCGTGGCAAGAGCCGCATTGCGAGCTGCGCGGAATCACAACACCAGACCCGCCACAGGCAGGACATGTAGATGCCATCTGGAATCCGCCCTGGATAACGTGTACGGTTGTGCCCGAGCCGTGACACGTGTTACACGTCTTTGTCGTGTGTCCCGGCTTCAGCCCGTTGCCATGGCAGGTATGGCACTCATCCACGGCTGAATACTTCACCTGCTGCTTCACGCCGTTGGCAGCCTGCTCGAGCGTGAGCTGCGTCAGAATCTCGATATCGTCACCCTTGAAAATCTGCTGGCCGGCGCGCCCACTGGACCTGCCGGTGCTCTGGCCCGTGAACGCCGAGAAAATGTCCTCGAAGCTTCCGAAGCCACCACCGGCACCGCCGAAGCCGCCGCCAAACGGATTGAATCCAGCACTGCCGCCAAAGCCGCCGCCAAAAGGATTGCCGCCGGACTGGCCTTGGCCGCCGAAGCCACCAGCGCCGCCTTCGAACGCGGCCGCACCGAATTGGTCGTACTGCTTTCGCTTCGACTCATCACTCAGAATCTCGTAACTGCTCTGAATGTCCTGGAACTTCTTGTCAGCGCCAGCTTCCTTGTTGACATCCGGGTGGAACTTCTTGGCCATCTGGTAGTATTGTTTTTTGATATCCTTGGCGCTGGCATCGCGCGCCACGCCAAGTACGTCGTAAGGGTCCTCCATGCGCGCGGCAAGCGAGGCATGGAACAACCGCTTATGCGGTCTAAGAATTGGCCTACATACGCTCTGTATACGCCGTAAGCTTCTTGGTTTTACGAAGCTGAACATCCGTGCGAACGCGGTCACTCGCGAAATAGAGCCTGCTCTTGTCGAACCAAAATGCTTTCAAATTACACGACGGGTTGTGAAATTTCCCAAAGACCGCTCACGTGCATTCTAGAAACGTTCAGCTGGCTCACACACCTCCCACCCTATGCCAGGTCCCACCACGCTAGTAGTCCTCGGCCCGGCCAGCGAGTCTGCGAACGCCTGTAGGCGTAACAAGTGTCGTGAACGTAACCCGTGCCCGAGCCTCAGAAGAGGCGGGGCGTAGAGTCGGTCAGTCAGCCGTTGCCTGCTTTTTGCGTCAACGTGCGAGCAGATCGAGTCACCACTCAACGTTGACCGCCGGAGATAGTGAGACAGCTGTGGAGTGATACAGGTAACGCTGGTGTGTGTGTGTGTGTGTGTGTTTATATATAACTTGTAGATGTCTCAAGAAGTTCGCGAAGACTACCTTGAGTCTCTAGAGGAACTCACGGTGAACTCACGTCCCATAATAAAAACGTTAACAGAGATAGCGCAAGAAAACGTGGCACATGCGCTAGCAGTCGTGGAAGCAATAGAGATGCACACACTGAACTGTCCCCCGAATCACAAGCTGCCCGCACTGTACCTGACAGACTCGATCTGCAAGAACGTGGGCGAGCCCTACAACAGCCTCTTTGCGCCGCGGATCCCACAGATTTTTGCTGCCGCATTCACAGTATCCATCGAGCCCGTGCGCATAAAAATGAGCGAGCTGTTCAAGACATGGACGGCCCCGCAACCGCTCTCGAATCAGCCCGTGTTCCCTCATGAAGTTCTGCGGCAAATAAACGACTTCATGATGCGCCAGCAGCCGGCACAGCCACCCGCGGCAGCCGCTGCCGGCGTTTCTGGCCTGCCGCCGGCGCGCCCGAGGCTTAATCAGTCTGCGTTGATGGTGATTGTCAATCAGCTGGTGCAACAGCTCGAGCAGGACGAGCCGGACGCATTTACAGAGCGCCAGCTCTCACTGCTGCGTCGCATTGAGGCGCGAGTTTCCGGTGTAGTGGATCCCAAAATGCTGCCTGAGATTCACCAAGAGATCGAGAGCATTCGAGAGAGTCGTCAGCGACATCAAGCGCGACCTCCGAGCCGCAATAACCGAGGCGGATCGGGTCGTGGTGCATCGGGTCGCAACCGGAAGGATGGGCGCGATGGCCGCGACGGCCGCGACGCACGCAGTAGCGCCGGCGCCGGGCGAGTGAACGGCGGCATCGACAAAATCACTGGCACCAACAGCGTGCCCATCGGCACGCGCAAGCGCTCAGCGCTCGATGGAATCGACCTCGGCAAGTTGGCGCAGAGTCTTGATAGTGTGAAACGCCAGCACACTGAAGCAGCAGAGTTCACGGGGCTGTATGTGCAAGGCTGGGACCTGGCCACGGCGGCTGGAACCGACGTGAATCCAGAGCTCATTGATCAGCTATATGCGGGAAACCTGCCACTGCAGTGCTCGACGTGCGGCTACCGATTCCACGATACTCCTGAGGGCCGCGCCGCAAAAGAGGCCGAGATGGATTGGCACTTCCGGGCTAATAAAGACATGATGGAGGGTCACTCTAGGAACCGGTGCTGGTTCCTGACTGCAGCGGCTTGGATATCCTATCGTGACGAGGACGAGGTGCTCGGCATCGGCTCAGAGCTAGCAGCTAATAATGTCAATGGCGAGGACGGCGCTAACGGCAACAGCTCCATGGTTGATGTCGAGGCTGAAAGAGCCAAGTACATTCCCGTGCCATCAGATAACGCAGCCCACTGCCCAGTGTGTCAAGAGCCTCACGAAACGTCATGGAGTGAGGAGGCGGAGAACTGGGTGTGGATGAACACGGTGGAGGTCGAGGGCCACTACTTCCACGCGACGTGCTTCGCCGACCCGCAGAACCGGGAAATAATCGAGTCGCTCCTGAGGACTAAACAGGAATAATTTGTGTGTAATATAAACGGGAAATCCTTAGATGGCCGCCGATTTATTAATTTTTTTCTTGCCGATTTAATTCTAACTTGTGATCAGCTTACTCGTTCTTCGGAGGCGGGTTCGAGATGCTAGACCAGATGGCCGACCACACCTCGGAGGGCTTTTGTGTTGCATCGATGCCGTTCCAGATGCCCTGCTTCTTGTAGTAACCCACAACAGGCTCGGTTTGGTCGTGGTACGAAACGAGACGCTTCTTGAGGGCCTCAACATTGTCGTCGCTGCGCTGCACAAGGGGCTCGCCCGTGACATCGTCAACCATGTCCTGCTTCGGCGGGTTGAACTCCTTGTGGTACGAGCGGCCGCTTGCCGGGTGAATCAGGCGGCCCTCGATACGCGACACCAGCCGGTCGTCGTCGATCTGCAGCTCGACAACATTCTTCAGCGGCGTCTCGCGCTGCGCCAGCATCTTGTCGAGTGCCTCGGCCTGGGGGATCGTGCGCGGGAAGCCGTCGAGAATGAAGCCGTTCTTGCACTGCGGGTTTTCCTCAAGCTCGGAGTTGATCATGCCAACCATGATGTCGTCACCTACGAGCCCACCGTCATCCATGATACCCTTCGCCTTCTTGCCCAGCTCCGTGCCGGCCTTGATCTGCGAGCGCAGCATGTCGCCCGTGGCCAGATGGCACGCCTTGCACTTCTCAACAAGGTTAGGCGCCTGCGTGCCCTTGCCGGCGCCGGGGGGGCCGATGAGGATCATGCGCAGCGCAAACGGGAGCTCGACGGCTGTCTCGGCGCTGCTGGCCTCGCTGCCGCTGTCGGACTTCTTGTCGTACTGAGACGGGTCGAACCGCTCAACGCGCTCGTAGGGCTTCTGCTTCTTCACGAGCTCGCCCGCGGAGCCGCTCAAACCAAAGTAGTCGTGAATAAACTGGAACATCGCGAGATCGAACTTTGCAGCTACGCGTGAATATTATCCGGGCAAGCAGGAGTCTGGTTGGCCGAGTAATGCCTCGCCCATGTCGAGTTATGCGTCTCATACAAAAAGTCGACCTAGCCCAGGCACGTGATGCAAACACTGAGCTACCTCTGAACTTTTCACTCCGCCGGAGTCGGCAGCGGGCCAAGTGGTGACGATGCGGCCGGGCGTGCAATTGAGGCCATGTGCGGCCCGGCAACGCAAAACTCACGATGGTTTACAGACCTTGTCAATTTGTAGGGGGCTAAGATCCTGAAATGGGTGCGCTTAGAAGCCGGGCGTTAATATTATATTTACAGCTACACTACCACTGCGTCACTGCTTAGTGTCATTATATGTATTCTGGCTCATGCTTGTCACCGGCAGCGTTTCCTCGTAGCTGGGCAGGCTGCCATAGTTAGCGGCCGTGGCATCAGCGCTTCGTAGCAGCCCCGACTGAGACTGCCGAGAGTCTTTTTCATCACGAACCCCCAGGGTATCATCGTCGGAGCGCCAGCAAGCTCCTGGTCCGATCACATTGACAGGCACCTCGAGTGCAACTATGTCGGGCAGCTTGCCCTTGCCAGACTCGCACTCGACCTCCAGCCTCAAATCGTACGACACTGTCACAAGTTCTGAACTAAAGGGACGTGCGACGACATCTTGGGTCCCAAAGGCAGCAACTAAGTTGGAGAGATCGGTTGTTTCACTCCCTACCTCAAGCCGAGTATCAACTCTGCCAAGGGAGAGTCTGTTTTTGTACGTGTCTCGACAAATGAGATTTCTTCGCACACAGGCTAGGCAGCGCTGCACAAGATACACCTGGATCCTAATGACCGTCACAGGCCCATTTGAGGCTGCAAGCGAAAGGGCAAAATTGGGCTCCAAAAGGCCCTGGGGAATGCCTGCCTCAGGGTACCCGAGCCTGACCGTGAGCTTTTGCTGGCTCAGTTTCTCGCTCGGCGAGTCCGTCTTGCTAAATAGTGCAGCAAGCGTCGACGGTTTCTTCGGCTCGGCGAGAGACCTCTGGCCACTGAGCTCGGAGCGTCCTGTCAAATCGGCAAGACCTGTATTAATAGGCGTTGGGTGGACAGGCAGCTCTGCCTCGGCTCGAATATCACGTTTCAGATGTCCAACCCTCTGAACTACAGCCTTCACAGCCCATATGACACCTATTTTGAGGCCATTGCGCGTCGGAACCGGCGAATGAGGTGGAAGCATGTTGACTGAGTCTGGCAGGACTATGCTGAACTCAAAACTGTGTGGGCCCCGCTCGATTGCCTGCTTGCTCCCCTCCCTGCTACTTGGCACCAGCAAGTCAGACGTCAATTCTATGTGCGTCTGATGGCTCGTTAGTGCGCTTGGCTTGGATGATGTGAAGGAGTCTAATTTACCACTTGGTGGTTTTCCTTTGAGCTTGCGTTTTGCTAATCGTCGCACATGCCTAGCCTCCGACTCTTCCATCATCGCTTGTTTATACTCATCATTTTGAGCCACGGCCGAGAACTCCTCGCACAATAGTGCAACATGTATGTCTTTCACAGACAGGCGGCTAGTGGCGACGGTTAGATTTACTCGGCCACTGACCGTATCGCCGGCTTTGTAGAACGGCCGAGAAATAGAATGTAGCTCGACTGATAGCTCATAGGACTTCCCACCTGCCATTTCTTTACTACAAGGTGTGCGATTTCACCCGAACGTGGTGGCCGGCCTGCGGATGTTTACTGCTAACTCATCATCTTTCGGAACGCGACGCCTGCCCAACCCTACTGATCGCGACGTATTCATCTGTTCGCTTTCGAAACCTGCATGTGGTGCTCTGTGGGGGATTGGGTCACAATGGTTGGCATTGAGCTGTCGAACGATTTATCGGTTCCTCACTGACTATTCGCTATCATCTTTAACGAAAATTGCACACATAAGTCATTTTAAAATCTATTTCACTCCCTGCGCTCTCAGCTCTTTCCGACCACGCGCCCTCAAAAGCACCATTTTCTAGGCGTTTGTAAACATGTTGCAATACTCACCGCGCTTGCCCCTTATCGTTTGAACTTTGATGCTCCACAAAGCAAAATTAAAAAACGGTGTTGCAGCCGAAAAAAAACACAGGGCAGTGGAACCGGCTTGAGGGAGGAGGCGTGCTTGGTATATTTAAATGGTTTTTTATAAAGGAACGAACGTGATAAGGCGCACGGTGTGGGTTGTGCTTTAATGCTTGAGTTCGTTGTAAGTATTCTCGTCTATCACTCGGCTGTTGGCTGAGGGAAGCGCCTCCTCGTAAGTAGGCAAGCAGCTCTCATTGTCTACAGCGACCGTGGCACTTGACGAATCCGAGTCGAAATTGTCATCAGCTATTGGCTGGGGAGCGCGCGCCCTTGCATCGAAACTGCCGGCGGACTTTGACGGCCAGCATAGTCCTGGGCCGATCACGTTTACGGGTACTTCAAGGACCACGATGTCTGGCTTGTTTTCTTTGCGTGACGCACACTCAACTTCTATTCTGAGACTGTACGATATGGTGATATAGTTCGATGTGAAAGGCGGCGGGAAAACATCACGGAGCTCGAATGCGGATACCAAGTCGCTCAGGTCTTGTGGGTCTGTGCGCACCACACGAATGGCCTTTGCTTGGCCCATCAAGAACAGGTTTTTGTACGTGTCGTTCAAAGTACGCTTCTTTTGCAGAGTCGCCAGGCAGCGTTGCACTAAGTAAATGCTGAGTCCAGTGACCGTAACAGGGCCATGGGGAGCCTCGAGTGTCAAAGAGAAGTTGGGTTTTATGGGCCCCTGGGGGATACCCACTTCGGGATAACCAAGTCTCACAACAATCTGCTGCTCCGCGGACTGCTCATGTGTCACTCCAAACAGGGACCCCAAGTACGACTTCTTTTTTTTGCCCAGAAATTTTTGTCCACTCAATTCGGCGCACCGAGATAGGTCACCTAGTTCGGCATTGTCAGGAGTTGGGTGTACTGGAATTTCGGCAACGGCGCGCACACTGCTCTTGAGATGCCCCGTTCGGTGTGCGACAGCTTTTACGGTCCACTCGACGCCAATTCTGAGCCCGTTGCGTGTAGGCACTGGAGCGTGGGGTGGGAGCATGTTCACCGTCTCGGGAAGGGCGATACTGAATTCATATCTGTGTGCGCCCTTCGGCAGTGATTGCTTCCCACCCGCAGCGCCATCACCCACGAGTACGTTTGTGGTTAGCTCGATGTGTCTTTGGTGGTCGGTAACAGCGCTTGGCGTGGGTGCGGTGAAGGTCGGCTTTGCAACGCCTGAGTCCTGGCCCTTGCGCTCGCGGCGAGCGGCGCGTTTTACATGCTTCGCCTCGCGCTTCTCCATTGTCGCCTGTTTGCGATCGTCGTCGGAGGCCACGGCTGAGTACTCATCGCATCGCAGCTTGATCTGGATATCTTTGATACTGACGCTGCTAGCGAATATGTTCAGATTCACATGGCCACTTACCGAGTCGCCGGCCTTATAGAATGGTTGTGGTATCGGATCCAGCTCAATGAATATGTCACACGACTTCCCACCTAGCATTGTTGAAATAACGGTGAGAGGCTCAAGTGCGCGATCGCTAACGGTTGATAATGTACTAAGTCACGCAGCGCGCTCGATGCGCTGACCAAACCCTAGACGCATAAATGCACGTGATGACAGTTGGGATCGTAAATATAGATGTGGGATCTATTTATAGCAAGTGTTGAGGCAGCGCCGGGTTGTGGCAGCGCCGTCTAGTCTGTGTGAATGTGAACAACGTGGCAAAAATTGAAAATTGGACGATCTATGACAGCCGGGTTTGCCGGTCGGCCTCACATCTCAGTGGGCTCAAATCTTGGCATCTGCAGCTTTTAAGACACTATCGAGTTTCTCGGCCCACTGCTCGGGAGTCCAACTAGAGCTGACGGATCCCTCTTCGAGCCCGTTAATGAGGACAGTGGGGCTGATGTGAATTCCGTTTTGACGACCAAGCTTAACAAAGTACTTAAGGTCATTCGCGACGGGAGAGCCTGGGTTCTTGAACTCACTATCACGGTCAATGCTCGTCAATCGGAGAAACTCTTTTTTCTCAACCCCGACGCTCGACGCAAGCTCAGCAATTTCGTCAAGGATCTGCTGGCGGGTCTTGTCTACGGCATAGACATCGTAATATTTCTCACTTGCCGCAAACAACTTGTCTGAGAAATCCCAGAACTTACCTGGATCAAGCTGGCCGACAGCAATGCCAGCTTCGTGCAGATAAGAGCTTTGGCCATGCCACGGCTGAGGCTGGTGCTGAAACACAAACGTGAAGCGGCCAGGGTACTTCTTCTCGGCTTCCGGCGCCACTTTGTGGTAGATGGTGTCAAATGACTTCTTCGAGAACGGGCAGACATAGTCCCACCAAAACTCAATTACGGTGGGGCCGCTGCCAATTGTATGTGCCTTGAAACGGGGGTTCACCATGCTTGAATGCTACAAGTATGTTAAGAGTCTCTGGGGTCTTCGCGGGCACTACCTTGCGTTAAATAAGGTGGGGAGGGCACCGCAAGTGCGACGTGCGGTTAGGGTTATTTATGCCTGCCGTCATGCCATGTGGTTTGCACGCATTTCATGAAACGGTTGTGAATATGACATGTTGCGCGGCATAGATTGCACTCTGTTTACGGTGGCCCTGCTTGCAGCGTGAGCTGATAGAATGCGGGTTCGTTTGTGATTGCCGTGCCTCAGGCTCTACAATGGAAGATGGGCCCTTTGTCAAGCTAAGCAGATATTTCTCACGCACTTCGTTGTGAGGCTGTTGTAATTCCAGTCATAGTTATGCACTGCTTTTTTCTCTCTATATGTACAAGTTTTATGGATGTGCGAGTCTAGGCGAGTTCATTGTTTGGACTTTTGTGCGCTCTTGATATTTTCAAAGATCGACAGTCCACCAGCGACCATGCCGCCAATGTCGTCCAGCTTGGCCGGAACCACCACGCTAGTACCCTCCTTAGCGAGCTTTTCAAAGGCACGGATGTAACTGTCGGCTACCTGTAACGCCACGGCGTCCTTGCCCTCCTCGTTTTCGGAAATGGCCTTCGCAATGTGGGCAATGCTCTGCGCGACGCCTTGCGCCTGAAGCACAGTGGTCTGCTTCTCGCCCTCAGCACGGTTAATCGTAGCTTGCAAATGGCCCTCGCTTTCAAGGATTTCGGCGCGCTTGGCACGCTCGGCGCTCACTTGGCGGTGCATCGCGTCTAGCACATCCTTAGGCGGGCGGATGTCCTTGATTTCGTAGCGCAGGCAAATGACGCCCCACGCCTGCGCGGCCTCATTGATAGCAGCTGTGATGCGCTCGTTCAGCTCCTGTCTCTCGCGCAAGACCTGCTGCAACGACAGCCGGCCAATCTCGGATCGCATCGCTGTCTGTGCGAGCTGAGAAACGGCGTAGTTGGCGTCTTCAACGCCATAGCTCGCTCGGTAAGGATCTGTCACCTTCACATACAGTACGCCGTCGAGATGCAGCGTGACATTATCCACCGTGATCGCCGACTGCTGTTCGATCTGAACCGCTTGCTCTTTGAGCGACTGTACGTAACGTACCTTGTCGAGAAATGGCAGCAGTATGGCTGCTCCAGGTGACAGGATCCTGTTGAACTTCCCCATGCGCTCTACAACCCAAGCTTCTTGCTGTGGCACGAACCTGACGACCAGGTTTGCCGGTAGCGTCCGCTTCTGGAAGTACGTCATCGCGTCGTTCGCGAAGGCGCGGCGCGTAGCGGGCAAATTTGCCCGGCGTATAGGGCCCTGCATGGCCCGAAATGCGTTAATCTGCCAGTATAGCATCTCTTTGAAAGCGGCCTTACTTTTCCTGGTGCTGCACAAGCACCGGGGGCGCTGATCTACAACTCAATAATCCGCTCTGTCATCGGTTTGTCATCGGTTCATGGCCCAAGCTGGGTGTGGGGAACAAACAGTGAGAACACGCCAAACCCGCCGTAACCAAGCCCTTGCCTCACTCCCACCGGGCCAGTGTCAGTGGATCCGTGGCATTGGCTGCGGAAAATGTGGCGCTGCTCCACTCTCTATGAGACAATCGCGGTGGCTGAAGGGGAATTGATTGATTGCGTTCGAGGAGCAGATCCAGTAATTTGGTATGTTGGTTACTCTTGCAGTTGAGGGCCCAACGCTGGACGAACCTGCGCCGTCCTCGGCGTTAAGCTAAGCTCAGATTTCCGCGCTTTCTAGACGGCTAGCCAAGGCCCCGGCAATGCGAATGGCACGTTGTCCAAATACGTGCGGCAATGCTTCTGCAATCTTCGTGGCCGTTGCTTGTGAAACACTTGCGTTCACCTAACCACAATTCGATCATGATGTATAACCCTAGCCCTTCACGCTGCTCCTTGCCAGGCCCTCGGGAAAACATATCGCATTTACAGTGTGTTGCACCTGTTTTTTTTTTTTTGCGTCGTATAGATGAAGTGCCTGTATCTACGAATGTTTGCGGTCCGTATTAACCGCAATTCGAGGCGCTTTCAATGTTCATCTCGAGCTTTCGGTCTCTCATCGTTCATGAACTCCTTTGCAAGTCGGCATCGCGTTATTTAGATATGCTATTAACCCTGCAGAATCCATGCAAATCATAATAACGGTGCAATATATCAGGTGGTCCACATGCCGTGTTGGCACAAGCCTCCTGTCGCGCAAGTATATAAAAAGCCAGGAATCACCTTGCTAGTCTCTCGAAAGGAAGCATCATCACAATGACCGGACATTTACACATCAACCTGCAAGGCAAACTGCGCAAGGATCGCAAGCACGCGTCCCGCAAAGAGAAGCTGCGCGCTGTCGTTCCCGATAAACTGCAGAACCAGGTCTACCAATACATTGCCACTCTCAACATTGGCACGCCAGCGCAGGAGTGCGAGGCAGCCATTGACACGGGCTCTTCGGACCTCTGGGTGTTTTCGAAGAAATCGGGTCTCCCAAATTCGTTCGATCCTTCGAAGTCGTCGACATACAAGCTTTTGAACAATGACTTCTCCATTCAATATGTAAGTGGGTCTGCTAAGGGCGACTGGAACACTGACAATGTAGGTTTTGGATCGGATGCTGTCAAGAATCAGCAATTCGCTTCAGTTGACAACGTCGAACAGCAGGGCGAGGAGGTCGGTGTGTTTGGCATTGGTCAGGAGTCGCAAGAAACCACGGCTGAGCAGGGCTCCGAGTACTCCAACTTCCCTGCCTCGCTGAAATCGCAGGGCGTGATTGGCGTCGTCGCATATTCGTTGTACTTGGACAGCATTGACGCCAAGACCGGTAGCTCCGTCACCTTTGGAGGTGTCGACAAGTCGCGCTACACCGGTCAGCTCTACTCGGTACCGTTCACTTCAGATGTCGAGTTCAGTGTAGATTTTACCGTGGTTGGTGCTCAGGGGAACGGAGTACTTGACTCGGGTACCTCGCTCGTGTACCTGGATAAGAGCGTCACCGACAAGATTGCGAAGACGTACGGTGCTCAATGGGACGATACCCAGCAGGCCTACTTCTTGCCCAGCGGGTCACAGCCGTCATCGCAGGACCCGCTTGTCTTCAGCTTCAGTGGGGCTGAGGTCAAAGTACCTGTTTCGGAGCTGTTCGTATCGGACCAGCAATCTGGTGACACGCAGCTCCTCATCCTGCCGAACTCCCTGTCGCAGGGCGTTACGCTACTCGGTGACAGTTTCTTGCGTTCGGCGTACGTGGTCTATCACCTTGAGTCGAATACTGCCGGTATTGCCCAAGCCAATTGGAGCCCTGGGACTTCGCAGATCGTAGACATTACGGGCGGCTCCATTCCAGGCGCAGTTCCCGCCCCGCAAGCCAGTTCGAGTGCCAGCGGTGGTCAGGGCAGCGGCGGTTTCTGAACCGCCTCATCGTGAGACACCAGCCTCCACTATCACTTAGCATAAACCATCGTGTAGCGCAGCCGTATTTCCCAATTATGATTTTCGCCTGCTCCCCTGCGGACCTGTTTCTTTGTTGATTCCGTGGCAAGAAATTTAGTCTGAAAGTGAAACACAGGATCTGCAAATGGTCAGCGGTGCAGACACCTTCGCATCCCTACATGGGGCATGCAAAACATTTCCGTGCTATGATGATTTAAAAGAAAATTTATTCAAGTTCTGCCGGCTGTCGAAAGTGTCTCGTTAGAACGGTTGATCAGCAGTCATAGTCAGCCAACTGATCGGCAGATTGCGGGGTAACCGCCTGAATCCCGCCGCTGCATGTTCACGGCCCCATGCATCTCATTGAAATCTCCAGCTTAGTTATTTATTATGGCGGATGAACAGGTGTGTGCGCAACTAAAAGTCAGCTTAGCGGGGTGCGAGCAACCTTCAACAAGTTGCCGATTCATCACACTGAGTAGCCTGCAGAGTCTATGTTATCTATTTCAGAGCTTCTCTTTAATCAGGGTGTCGAAAGCTGAGTTTGTCGCTTGGGTGTAAATGTAGGTGCAAACCCTTTGTTGAGACGATTCTTTGTAGGGTTGGGTACTGTTGGGCCCGCTATATCATATTTATTCACGGACTCGCGGGCCGCTTCATAGTCCGCACAAGGATTCGACACATCGAGTGCCCGAGAAGTACAGGGCCCCTACTACTTGCTAAAGAAAGTCACATTAGCCTTTGCTGGGTCCCTCATTTTGCCTAATTGGTCTGGTGTTCGATGGTGACCATGCTCAATTTCGCCGACTATAAATGGCACACGGCTTTTGCATGGCGTCCTGTGTTAGACTCAGAAGAACTACCTTTGAATGAAGACTATGCTAGCTCTGCTCTATGCCTCATAGGTGACACTCAACTGGCGGTCTTCCGGTCGACAGATAATAAACTTTATGCATTGCAGAACCTGTGTGGCCACCGCATCGCGTTTGTTTTAAGCGAAGGCACTCTTGGCATAGACAAAGTCACCGACAGTACATACGTCATGTGTCCGCTGCATCGTCGTAAGTTTTTTCTCGACGGCGACCACAAGGGACGCACAAAACCTGGCATGGCCAAGGGCCACTCCATAGCAACGTTTGCAGTCAAAGAAGAGGAAGGCCGGATTTGGATAGAGCTTCCCGATGTTGAAGAACTCGATTCCGTACTGGGGACGCATCGCTGGCTGCCGCCCAGGTCTGAAGGACCTCGTCCAAAAGCTGCGAGGCACGCATTTCCCCCAACGATGGTGCGCCCTGCTGCAGCAGAGATCAACGATACTGGCTTATCAGCGGCCGATTGTACCGCAGCTTGTGGCTCCGGTGACACTAGGTCAAAAGCTGATGATGATGCCACAACAATACCGCCTGACTGTGTGGGAAGCAACACATTGCCTCCTTGTCACCGGCGCGGGATCTCTGACACCGAAAGCGACTCTTCCTTATCAAAATCACCACCAAAAGAGCAGCGAGACGAGGACTCGGAACAGCCGTCTTGTCCCGTGGCTAAAGCACAAGCGTTGTGTTGGTAAAATTGCGGGCTGCCTTCATGTGCCAGCTTTTTCTTGCCGCAACGGCTGCGTATTTATTATTGCTAGAAATTTTTATTAGTACATGCATAGACCACGTAGATGGGCACGATAGACTATAGGGCTTAATCAAATGGACCGAACCCGCTTGACCCAGCAGCAAAGCGCATGCACAAACAAGTCAATCGAAGAATGAATGCTACATACACAAGAGATTGGGCTCGCTCATGCAAATACGGATTTAGCCACTTGCTTCTGGCTCTCCGTGAGCTTGTTGAAGAGCTCCATCTGCTTGTCACTTGGCAAAGTGGTAAGTAGCGGCTTAACTTGGCTCACAACTCGTTCAGCAGGGCTTCCGCTCAGCGTATTTGCCGCGAGAGCAGCAACAATCGCGTAGAATACGACATCTACATTCTCCAGAACAACGGGGTGCTTTTTCTCAATTAGCTCACACAGGAACATGTAAGGGAAAACAACATCCTCAGGCTCGTGTGTGATGGGCAGGCTTTTCATCCACGCAGCGAGCGCGATGTTCATTTGTTCAGGGGCCAGGTTCGACACCGCATGCGATCGCAGCACGCGCGCGATCGCTGAACACTCTCGCTCTGTAGCAGCAATGTTAGCCGAGTCGCGCGCATTGGGTAGCGAAGCAGCTGCCATCATAGGTTCTAGGGTTTGCAACACGAAGGGCGTAACGGATTGCCCTCCATGTTGAGCTATACGGGCAACAGTACGAGCTGCGGATGCCCTGACGACGGCGGCTGCACTCAAGGCGCTCATGACAAATGGACTCAAGCTCTGTACTGCCTGAGTGCCGGACTCCTTGCCAAACTCGACAACCTCAGCAAGTAATCCCAACGCAAAAATCTGAGCATCCTGCGCTGGTGATGTGGCAAACTGTGTCATCGCCTGAACAAGCTGGGTAAACAGCGCAGAGAGCGAATCAGCTCCGTACGTGCGGAAGAGGGTGTGCACAAAACGTAGAGCAGCATCTACAAGCTCCTCGTCTTCGCGTTCCTCTTCGTCTTCCTCTAGGTCTTCTTCTTCGAACTCATCCCACTCGTCCTCATTACGACGACTAGTGGTACGACCCTCGGCAGCGCGAACATCAAGTCTCTGTTTCAATTGAGTTAAGACTTCTACGAGGCAAGTTGACAGAGTCGAAAGATCCTGGGCACTCAATGCCGCTGGACCAATAAGTTCCACGCAGCGATAGATCGTGAGAAGAACCTCCGCCGTCATCCCTGCAGACTCACGGTCATTGCGAAGAACGCCCGTAACAAGGTTGCTGAGCAGCGGTTGCCACAAGGCCAAAACGTCTGGGCTATCCTTTGCACCGTTGTAGTGCGCTTGACCACAAGCAACAAGGTGCGGCACAAGCTGGCACGAGTAAGTGCGCACTCGCAGATTGTAGTAGAATTTGATGCCTGGCTGTACAACATCTTGCAAGATCTCAGGCACGTAGGGCCAAAAGTCGGCACCTAGCTCGCGGGGATAAACATGCAGCAACTCGATCGCACTTGCCTTCTCCTCAAATGCCGCCGTGTGAATTCCTAGCCACTGGCCCGAATACTTGACAACTTCCCAGCCCTCGGCATCCCGCAGACTTTCTGCTTGATCCACGTCCAGAATGTGGCATTCCACTTGACTCTTTGCCGCCGCCATTAGCTGGGGCATGACAACTGGAAGGTAAGGTACGAAGTCACGCCCAATGACTCGGCACAGGCGTCCCCAGGACTGCATAAGAAACGCATGACAGGGGTCTTCTTCTTCGCCTTGCTCGGTTTGAATAACGCCCTCGGGATTCTGTTGCTGAATCTGAATTAAAATGGCACCTAGTTGCTGCATTTGGGGCAAAAATTTCTCCCGGCCAACCGCCAGTGCGATGAGAGTCGAGCATTCAATAGCCTTCGCCTTGAGAAGCCGATATTCCGCGGGTACATCTGTGGTCATGATGTTCATTACAAGAGGCATCAAAGTATCGTAATACTTCGTGAAAAGCTGTTCGGCGCTATCGGCAACCATAGCAATCGTCGTAAGAGCTTGCTCCTGTACGTATCTCTTAGGACTCTGGACAAGACCCACGAGTCGCGTCAGCAAGTCATCAAGATAGGGGTCCATAGTTTCTTTGTCGGCAGCGTCGCTGAAGTTCACCAAAGCTGCCGCAGCGTGAGCCTGCACCTTGAACGTGGAATCATTACCAAGCTTGGCGATAAGCGCAGGCAGAATTCGACTGCCGAACTGCTCCTGAATTTCTGGTGCAAAATCAGTGCTCAGCTGTCCCAAGGCATTGCAAGCGCCCCATTGCACCCTAGTATGGGGGTCGCCCAGCAACGGGACTACTGCCTCTAAGATGTGGTCCAGCGAAGTGATCATAACATCCCGACAGCCCTCCGCGGCATTCGATAAAGCCATTAGAGCTGCGAAGCGCTCACGCCACTCAGAGCTTTGCATGAGCTGGGGCAGGTATTCAAAAAGAGGCGGGACAATCACCTCGCCGCCAAGGCTCAAGCTCAGGCGGTCTGTCACGAGCTTTGCTTCACTATGCATGGCCTCATCTTCCTCGATCTGCTCGCTGTCATCTGTGTTATTCCACTCAGCTCCGTCTTCATCATCAATCCCGACCTCAGTCAGCATTTTGAGCAACGAAGGTACCATCTGCCCGGCGTACTTCGGTTCTTGGCGGCACATGTTCGGGGCCTCCTCAGCAAATGCAGCCATAAGCTCCATAGCACTCATACGCACGGGCTCATCAAGCTCTGTGTCGCCAGCAACATTCAAACTGAAGTCAATGAGGGTTGAGAACACCGATTTGAACATACGTGGTGCGATCTCGGCCAGCGTAATGAGACTCTCAAGCACGCTAGTCAGCTCTGCCTCATTCTGGTTCTGACGCAATGGCTCCATAACGTTTAGCAGGGCTGGCAACAATGGCTTAAACAACCCCCAAGTGCGTTTTGGCAGGAAGCTAAAAAATGACGCAAACGCGCTCGTCGCCGCTGTTCTGACGGTTTCGCTCGGATCTTCGAATCCCTGCATAACAAGACGAATCACGCCACCAATCAAGTCCTCGCGGTCCTCAAGTAGTTCAGGGGCCGAGCCAAGCACCCGAAACGCTGCTTCGCGGATGCCAGCATTGTCACTGTTGACAGCCTGAGCGATGGTTTCAAGCAGACCCGGCCACGCAGTGGCCACTGGGTCAGCAGAGGAGGGCCGGGCGAGTTCCGCGACAGCATCGGCCAGCTTGTGGCGCGTAAACGCCTGCTGGTCAGGCGCCAACATGCCTTGCAAAACGAGGTCGCGTACCTGAGTTCGCGCCTCTGGGGACACCTGGTCGACAACCCGCAGGAGCTGCGGTGAGTCATTAGCAACGCGCGTAGAGCATCGCCGGAGGATCACAGCAGCTGAAGAGCGCTGTGTAGGCTCTCCAGAGGTCGCGAGCTGAGCCAAGCCTATGAGCAGCTGCGCGGGGCGGTCTCCGCCGGCGTCGAGCCAGTCTGTGTAGAGCGCTGTCTCAGCAGGCATCCGCACGGCGCTGTCGCCGCTCTGGACCTGCAGTAGCAGCGTCGACAGCTTCTCGAGAGCGCTCATGTGCGATATCAACAGGGTCGTAACACCGATCCTAATGACAAATATTTTTTCCCGCCGAACATGCAGGTCAACCGTGGCATATTATGTCACGTGTGCCTGTTCCACAGACGCGCGGATACGGCGCGCCTCACGCACCCCGCGGTGGCTGTCTGGCCACGAATATAGCATGTGCTTCGAGCGGAATTGAAAAGGTGTGCCTCCTGAATTTTAGCTCGCGACAATTCAGCAGGTGTGGAGGGCTTTGACCTCGTATGTATTTTTCCCGACCGTGTGACCATTAGTCTGTGTAAAGTAAACAGTGGGACCAGATAAGGGGAGTAGCGCCACACAGTCAGACTCTTTTCCCAACACAGGAGAAGAATAAGAAGGTACACATATATTAAGAAATAACCAGGATGTGGGCAAAGGTCCATAAACTCCTGAATATGAGATGAGTAGCGGCAAGCCGCGATGCCACGCTAGTTGCCTGCCACACTAGTTGCCAATTCGTACGCATTGGAGACACTAATTAGGCGGTTGATGCATCTGCCAACTCATTTGCACAATGTGGGGGATTATTTTATTTAACGAGCTTCAACTGACAGCTCTCTTAACCCTGCTCATAGGGTCATAGATACGTCCCTTGCAACTCAGCCCTACTGCCAGCTCAAGGTGTACGAGCGCGTGCGAGGAAAAAGCGATCAGCTTTTTTTGATCCAACAACGCTTGCAATCATCGGCTGAACACCCCTCTGCCTTTTGTCTGCGCCATGTGACGCGGGGTGCGTCAGCACGTGCTTGTGGTGAACTCTAAAACCTCAGTCCGAGTTGAGTGAAGCCGTACAAGTTGCGGCGACGTAAACTTTGAGGCCACTCAGCGTAGCTGCAGTGTGCTGCTAGAATGCATTTTGCAAGAACTCTTGATACAGGAGCTGTGCCCGAGTGGCGGAGCCGCTACTTGGACTACTACAAGGGAAAAAAGCTGATTGCGAAACTCGAGAAAGCTACCGCTGATCCTCGACAGCCAAACTGGGATTTGCCGCCTCCCGCGATTCCTCACTCTATGGACCGTCCGGCCAATTCGGATATGCCGCGGCCTCCCGCGCGCGCAGCAACATTTAGCTCATCCGCGACTGAAAACTCGCCGTTGCTTGATTCGAATGAGCTGCTGTATCAAACACCTCAGGGCAGTACGCCCGGTGATACACTTCCGGGCAGTATCCCGCTTCAAGCCATGACTAGCCCGGGAAGGCCGCAGAAGATCCAGCGCGTGGCGTTTTTCTCGTGGCTGAATCGCGAACTCACAAAGGTCAACTCGTTTTATGAGGAAAAGGAGGACGAAGGCGTCATCAAACAGAGGCTGTTGGAGGGCCAGGTCGCGCATTTCATGCAACACAAAGCCGAGCATAGGAAAATGCAGTCCTCGTTGGGACCGCATGCTAACTCGTTCTTGGACCGCCTCGATCTGCCGACGCTTCCTGCTGCACTCCAGGGGAAGACGCCGAAATCCACCCCCCGCTCAGTGTCTAACGCTCATGTTCGAGACTTTGCAAACAACTATGAGCACATCGGCTACTACCAGGCCAAATCGATGCTCCGAATTGCCATGCTCGAATACTACCAGTTTCTCCAGCAATTGAAAGGGTTTCGATCCCTTAATGAATCTGCTGTGCGCAAAATTGTTAAAAAGTTTGACAAGCAGCTGCGCTTCCATACTCTCGATAAGTACATGGAGGAAGTGAAATCGATGCGCCTGTTTTCTAGCAATCTGCTGGACGAACTCATGCGCAGCACGGAGAACCTATTTGCAAAAACCTTCACGAAGGCCAATCATAAGGTCGCTATGGAAGAGCTTACGGTCAATCGCCTAAGCAGTCGTGACGCGCATAACTTCGAGGTCCTCGCGACGGGTGTATTACTTGGTCTGTCCCTGCCTTTAGTGATTCTGGGTCTCTACGCAGGAATAAGGCGCTTGAGAAAGCATCCTTGGGAGTATCACTTTTTACTACAGATTTGGGGTGGATTTATTCTCGTTAGTGGCTTTCTGGTGGGTTTCGGCGCAAACCTTGCGATTTGGAGAAAGTACAGGGTCAACTATCCGTTCATTCTAGAGCTCAATCGCACTACAATGCTGGACTATAGACAATTTACGTTGCTGCCAGCATTGCTGGTATTTTGGTTAGCACTCTGCGGATGGCTTACCTTCAACACGAGCCAGCACTTTCACATTTACTACCCTTGCCTTTTTCTAGGTGTAGCCGTAGTCGTTCTTGCGTTTCCCTACGGATATTTCTGGGCGTCTCGTAAGTGGCTGTTGCACTCTCTCTGGCGTCTCTTGTTTTCAGGACTTTACCCTGTGGAGTTCAGAGATCTATTAATGGGCGACGTCATGTGTAGTCTGGCGAATCCTTTGTCGAACATGGAAATATTCTTTTGCGTCTATGGCACGCCCCAGTGGTGGTCTGGTGTAGGTTCAATTCATGCTCAGCGATGTACAAGCTCGCATTCGCGGTCGCTGGGTTTTTTGAACTGTCTTCCAGGTATTTGGCGCTTCCTACAATGCTGGCGTCGTTTTGGAGACACTTTAGATTGGTTTCCGCATTTGTTGAATGCAGGGAAGTACACGTTCACCATTCTCTACTATATGTCATTGAGCTTGGGACGTATTCAGCCTGAAAGCAACGGCCTGAAAGCAATGTTCATTGTTTTTGCGTTAATCAATGGCGTCTACACAGCACTATGGGACGTCATCATGGATTTTTCGTTGAATCCAACGGCAGGGCTGCGGAAGATTCTCGTGTTTCCAAAGTGGACTTATTGGTTTGTTGTCGTTGTGGACCCCCTTATGCGGCAAAACTGGGTTCTTTACGCGATCTTCTGGAACCAGAAAGGCCAGGGTGCAAAATATAGTTTCATTGTGGCACTCATCGAGGCCGTGCGAAGAGTTCTATGGGTGACTTTCCGTGTAGAAAATGAACATGCGGCAAATATTGCGCGTTGTCGTGCATTCAAGGATCTAAATCTACCTTATGACGACTTGCAGGAGGCCCAACACATTGAGAGCCAGGTACGTGAGGATGTGGAAGCCGCAGCAGCTGGTCCTCGCAGAGCGAATACGTTCCCCAGCCCCGTTCCATTCCGCGCTAGTGCCTCGTACCCGGTAACTCCTTTGTCGCTTGGAATGTCTCCTCGCGTACACTTCGCACATACGAATGATTTCCAGCGCCGCCGGCCAAAACCGCATGAGAACGATGGCTAGTGTGAGTGATTTGAATTGACAACGATTGTGACGCTGAAGCCGTTATAGCTGAGGCTATGCGACGCTTCATCTAGTTAGGAAGTAAAAACATATTTAAACTTGTACCTTGGCGTAACTGGGCGGCTTCAACCGTCGATTCACCAATTTTGCAATCCAGGGTAGTAAGACAGCAGAAGTTACGATGATGGCCACAATTCCATAGGAGAAAGGGTTTCGCAGCGCTTCCAGATCAAAGTATTCGTCAAGAAATGGAACACTTGCGATATAGCCCGCCAGCGTGATTAGCTCGGAAATGACCATGTATCGGTTCCACGTTGCAATCTCAATGGCAATTATAGCCAGCTCGGTGAAGACAAGCGAGCTAAAGCTGATCATAACCAGACGCTTGAACATCTCTGGTTTGAGTGAGTTTTTTCCCAGAAGCAACTGTGACACTCCCTGAATCAGGATGCCTTGGTAAAGGGAAACAAAGACCCATGCGAAAAATGAGCGATAGGAAAGCGACCGGCCACCTTTGAGCTCTGCATAGAGCTCCGGATACATTCTCGTTAGGTGTTCGTCAATGTCATGGTCTGTCACCAACGAAAAGACTGGCATCATAGTGTAAACTGTTGCGTATCCAACCATAAGCCAGCCTTGATACAACGCTATGGGCGCGAATCGTGAGCAGACTGAGTAGACAGCCTGGCAAATGGAGATGATGAGCCCTCGATGTATGACAACTTGCGCAAGCTTGGCGCTTCGCTTGTATGAGTTGCGTCCATGCCATAGAAGTAGCTTGGTGAGGTGGAAGAAGCGCGTGACTGAGAAGTCTGCCGCCAGAGAAGCCTGGCGGCCTTCCTTGCCGACAATTCCCACCCCAATATCTGCTGCCTGGATCATGGACACATCGTTTCCACCATCACCAATCGCGGCCACGCGACGACCAGTCAAAGTTTTAACCAATACAGTAAGATCTGCCTTCTGCTGTGGCGTGCAGCGGCAAGCAACAACCACAGGGAGCTGTACGGCTATCTCACCGAACTCCGATGGCATGTACTGTTGAAAAAACTGTAGGCTTTGGCCATCAATTAGCAAACAAGCTTCTTTGCCCATGCTGGACAAGTAGTCGAGATGCTGGCTAGCAACATGCTGTGCATCTAATTGGGTTATCGTGTGAATGTACTGACCTCGGCTCACCAAGCGGCTTGACACTGCAACGCATTTAGCAGTCTCAACCTTGTCACCAGTTAACATCCAGATGCGAATACCGGCGTTACGCAGAAGCTCTAAGCTTGGCTTAATTTCAGGTTGTAACTTGTCTTCCACTCCAGTAACGCCAAGAAGTTCCAGATCATGCTCAAGGTGTTTCGCAACCACTGCCGACATTTTTGCGTCACGCTCATTCGACATGATAAGTGATGCGTTGGCGTACTCTGAGGCGAAGGTCTCCAGTGCAGCAGCGGATAGCGGCTTTCTTCCAACGACCAGCGTTCTCAAGCCTTCCCGTGCCATGTTGCCTACCTCTTCATCAAGCCAATCATTGTGTTGAACCAGAGGACTAACAACGGTATCAGCGCCTTTTACAAAGAACCAAATCTCATCGAGATCATTGGCGTTTTGAACTATAATGCCCATGCGCTTCGAGTCTGAGTTAAATGGGAAGCTGTAAAGCACCTTGTACTTCAGGATTTCCTTCGACGCAGTGTGCTTCACGGCCATCATGCTACGATCACGCTTCAAGAGTTCTAGTCCCACCTGAGCAGTCCATGTCACAATAGCTATCTCGTCCGGACTTACGGCCTGATACGCGGTTGTTACATTACCTTGTCCGTCTTCGTCTTCAGTTGGGGTTACTGAGTGGCAGAGCGAGAGGCAGTGGGCCAAGTTCCAAACTTTCGAGGCAACTTCGCGCCGCGACTGCTTTTCATTAGCGCCGTGTGCCGCAATGTAGTTGGCAACCTCGTCCATAGACTCATGGTTGAATGTTACCGGACCAATGTGTATTTTGCGAAGATCCATGTCGTTTTGCGTGATGGTGCCTGTTTTGTCAGTAAGCAGGTAGTCTATACGGCCAAGATCTTCAGGAATTGTGGAAGTACGAACAACCGTTTCCGGGATTGTAGGATCGTGCTCAATTTGATACGCGTATACAGACTTGGCCATATCTAAATTCACGCGCAGCGAAACAGGGATGATAGTCGAAAACAAGATCAGAAAGCGCATAATCTGTAAATACCACTGATCATCAAACCCTTGCAAAGCTACAAGAACAACACTGAGGAGAAATACACATGCACACAAAATCTTGGAGATGTTGTTGACCTCCATCTCTAACAGCGGGACCTTTGTGCGCGACGAATTAGTGTTCAGAGCCATACGCGTGTCACGGCCTGTGTACACGATGATGCCTTCGACGCTTCCCGCTGCGACAACAGTATTTGCCCACATTGTGTTGTCGATAGTCAATGGAATCTCATTTCCTTCTACCGATAGATTGCCCTGGAAATAAGTGATGGATTTTTCAGGTGCGCTGCAATTGACAACAATGTCGTCGTGCGAGGCAGTGCGGGGCATCGTCTGCGTGAACTGGCAAGCCGTACGTAGTTTCCAGTCAGTTTCGCCGTCTAATTGGTCGGTGCGGATGAAAGTCTCACCATTAGGCTCACTGCTACGCAAAATGACCAAATCAGCAGGTACGCGCTGGTTTGTGTGCAAAGAGATTATGTCTCCCACGCGTAAGTCTCTCGCTTTACGCATCTGGCCGTTCAAAGCCTGCTCATACTCCTCTGAGTTTGCTTCTGCATCACGGCGCCGACGCAGCATGTCATCCCAAGCCTCTTTGCCCATAGTGACTGTGAGCACGAATGCAAGAGGAACTACGTAGCTGGACAGGTAGCCAATGCGCAGTGGGGGCCACGCTTGCGAGAGAGCCACTAGCAAGAAGTAGAGGTTGAAGAAAAACTTGAATTGCTCGTAAAGAATGACAGGCACAAAAGTCACGAAGTTATACTTCGCATTGGATACCGCATTCGACGAGTATGCATAACGACGCTGATTGGGTGTTTCCGGAGTGACGAGCCTCGCGTCGTGGGAATCACTGGACGTGGACACATTCACTAAAGGTCTAGATTCGACGGCATCGTTAGAAAGAGTCATCAACGGGATGTTATCTGGCATTCGACGCGACAATCGACTCACTAGGGATGCGGCGTCAGAACCTATTTCACCATGCTGTAGCTTCCGCCACAAAGTTAGAAAGGTTCTCTTGGCGAGATGCGCGATTTTCTGTTTCTCGGCTGTCTAGGAGGCCTGCTCCTGTTCCTTCCGTCGCTCACCGTTTGCTCGAACGCAAGCTCGAGCCCTGACGATTAAATACGGGGTAGATATGATTGATCGGGAGTGAGCCAGTTTGATGATGACGATGTTATTAGGTTTGACTGGCAGGCTCCCAATGCTTCGGTGCTAGGGTTATCGTGTGTCGCCGCGGAGGGCAATGAAACCGCGCGCAGGCGACGCTTGCATGCTAGGCAGTGGTCTCCAGCCAACGCGTTAGGCTCAATATCAGGACTGAGAAAGCGTGAAGTCCGTATATGGAAGCTTATCTTGACCGACTCGAGTCGCAGTTCAGTGAATTTGTTACTCGCATTTCTCATTTCGAGTCCATAGCGGACTTTCCTGCCAAGTTCGAAACGCTAGATAGAGAGCTTGTTGCTGAAGTAGTGGAGCTGCGCAAGCACTACAATGCTTGCAGGCGCATAGAGGCATTGAAACAGGAAGGTGGAGTTCTGGACCAGAAAGTGAATGGCATTTTGATAGAGCTGGCTCGATTCAGAGAAGAACTTGAGAGCTCGCCATCCGCACCATTACTGGGCGAGAATATGGCAGTCAATACGCAGGATCTGCTTGATTATTCCTCCAAGATTACCCGGTTTACGCGGCAGCTTCCTGGGTCGGCGGAAGCCGGCATTCTGCCCTGGCCTGCAGAAGACCAGCTGCGCCGCGGAATGCTGGCCACACTGACGATCCAAGAGGACTCTGGGCCATCTGAAGAGTCTGCTGCGATCTCCGAGCACGCACATGAGTCTTCAGCTGCGGCCTCCATGGAGCCCCATGCGACGCCGGCCCCTGAAAGGGCATCTGAAGCTCTGACAACAGAAACGTTAGCAGCGGCATCTGCAGGTGGCGAGCGGCCTCCGTCAAAGCCAACAAAGCCAAAGCCAAAGCCAAAGATTAGTCTTGATCTTGACTCTGACGAGGATTAATGCGGGGTTGGACTTGTCGTTTCTTTTAATTAAATATTAAGTGTCTTGACTGCTTCCAAAATTGACAGAAAGCCAAGCGGCTGCATCACTAGCCCTGCCTTGTAGCAGTCGATGATCCGCTGGCTCATGTCCCTTAGCTCACTCACGCCGGTGAGGTTGGCGAGCTTGATTAAGTTGAGCGCCGACAGGCCATTATAACTAGGCAGAGCGCCGTCGTAGCCATACTTGGGACGGACGTAATAAGTCGGGTCATCTTGTGTGTAGAAGAAAGCGCCGTCCTTTCTATCAATGTACAATTCGATCTGGTGAGTCTGCAGGGCAGCAGCCCAGCGCAGCCACTCAGGGTTCTTTTCGACGGCATAGAGGTCGATGAGGCCATGAATGAGGTAGGCATAATCATCACAGCACGCGGGCGTATCTTTTTCAAGCGTGCGATTGAGCGCGCCATACCCGAATGTCTGCAGCAACTTGAATGCAGTCTGACGCGCTGACTCTAGTACGGCAGCGTGAATTTCAGGGAAGACCGTGGAGGCCTTGGCGAGGGCGGAGATGGCCAAGCCGTTCCATGCCACCACCATGTTCGGGTCTTGCGTGTGCGGAGGCATGGTTTTCGCGCGGAACTCGCGCAGCAAGCGCTTTGAGTCGAGAATGACCTTCTCGACGTTGCTGGCCGGCTGGCCAAAGGCCTCGGCGACTTTGTTGACTGAGTTATACTGGCTCAGCACATTTTTGCCGTAGAACTCGCCGCGCCGGTCCAGGTCCTTGTTTATGTTCCCTGCGTCGTTAACCCCCCAAAACATCTGGGCCATGTCGCGCTCGATGAGCCCCATTTGGCCCTGCTGCAGCGCGCGGTGGAACTGGTCTGCCGTCCACAAGTAGCAGCCGCCCTCGGCGCCGGTGACGGGGTCGTCGCCGCTGAGGGAGCTGCATCCCTGCAACTGCTGAATGCACTGCACAAGACCCATGGCCATGGCCCGGATCTCGGGGTGCTCCTCTGCCGCGTGCAGCTCGAAGAACCGCACGCAGGCAAGCAGCAGCATTGCTTGCCCGCTGAGTGTCTTTTCAAAGCTGGGCAAGTGCCAGTCGGCGCTCACAGAGTAGATGTGAGCGCCGCCCTCGAGTTGGTCGATAAGACCACTGCGGGCAATGGCGCCTAGCGTGGCGTCCAGAACGTTGCCGCCGAGCAAGGCCAGAGAGTAGCCCATCGGGAAACGAGGCCCTGAACGCCCGACGTCGACGTATTCCTCTCGAGCGCTCTGGACGACCCTTTCGGGGTCAATGGGCTCCGCGTGGGGGTTGAGCTGCATGCTTTTGTCGACGGCTGCCGCGCGCGAGCTTGCGAAGTCCTCACAGACTTCGGGTTTTGTCCGCCACTCCTTCGCCACGCTGTCGAGAATGAGCGCCAGGTCGGCCCGCGACCAGTAGCTGCCGGCGATGAACGGCCGCGCCGAAGCAGGGCTAAGCACGGCGTTCAGCGGCCAGCCGCCCTGGCCCTCTGTTTGGGCCTGCAGGTTCAGCATCATGGCCGTGTCAAGGCCCGCGTCTTTCTCTTTGTCGACGCGCACGGGCACGTACTGCTCGTTGAGCACGCGCGCAATGTCGGTCTTGCGAAAGCTCTCCAGCTCCATGAGATGGCACAGGTGGCACGAGTGGTGGCCGCTCGACACAAACAACGGCTTGTTTTCCTGCCTTGCCAGCTGCAGCGTGGCGGCGCTCCACGGGCGCCAGTTCACGGTCGACGCCCAGCGTACGTGTCGTAATCGACTCAGCATCTCTTGGCCCTGTCCTGCTCTTGCGTTCGCCGGCCCCTGCTGTTCCTTGGCTGGCTTCGAAGTTGTCTCTTAGAGGGCGGGGGCGCACGCGCGCCGGCTGCAGACAGCCATGGCTCGCTTAGTTAAAGCAGGCCTCTCCCCCCCCGCCGGGCCTCCCCACCACCTCGCATGGACCGTCTTGACGGGGCGATCCAGCGGCTGGCCCACGAGTTCGACACCCTCACACACGAGATCAGTAGCACTGTTCAGTCTGTGGCTGATGCCGAGCGCGAGCGCAGCCTCGCAAGCCTTGCCGCAGCGCAGGCTCCGCACGGCGTGCTAGCTGCCGCTGAGCAGGCCCGTGATCAGCTCAGGCATGTGATCGCCGAGTACAGGCGGTTTGTGGGCCAGGTCGACCAGCTGGAGCAGGTCTGGCTCATCAGCGAGGACCTGAAGCGGGCAGTCAAGGACTTGCAAAAGCAATGAACGCCACTACCTGCTGTGGCTCCTATGCGCTCGAGCTTTGAGCTCACGCGCTGGCACTACGCTGCGACGCCTGGCCTCCTTCAAAGACGACTCGACTAATTAAACTAATCAATATTTTGTCATTTTACATACCACTCGCCCACGCAACTACTACTTGTGCATTCAATTGCCGTCCCATGGCCATCGAAACGCGCCGGGTGTCCCGCCAGCCCTCAAAGCTGTCCTTGTAAAAAACCCTATCCTGGCGCATCAACAACCTGTGTTGACCATGGCTCTGCCTACAGAGTACACGGAGGACTGGGGCTTTAACGCGCTGGGGCCTGAGCAGGGCATCAGTATTGTTGAGCCTTATGAAACGCTGCCGGACTCTCCTCTCCATTTGCTGGCGCTAGCGCCTGCTGCTGGCCTGTTTGCAGTGGGAGGAGCTTCGACCGTAGCTGTTGGTGAACTGGCCAGCCTTCGCGCCGCTCTCGAGGCGGAGGAACCAGCCCAGCTATTGAAGAGTCTAGTACATGACTCTCCTGTCCACCTTGCGTTTTCTTCCAGCGAAAAGCAGTTGTTTGTGTACAGCCTCGACAAAACAATAAGCGCGTATAACACACAGGACTGGCGCTGTGAATTCACCTCGGCACCCCTCGAAGCCCCAGTCACCAAGCTGCAGGCCTTCAGATCAAAACAGGGCCTTGTCCTGGCCACTCCGAACGGCATTGTTGTTGTCGACGAACACGGTAACCTTTCTACTACAGCCCCTGATCCAATTTTCACTCTGGGCCCAGCAGATGAGATCATAACACCATCTCAAGTCGAGCTCAATAGCATTGGAAAAGCTGGAAAGGTGCTGGGATTTCACACACTTGCCCCAGGCTACCTATTTCTCATCGCTGAGAACGCCAAAGAGCCGGAAGAATACCTCACCTACATGAGAAACGAGGGTAACGAGTGGCTAGAAGTCGAGAACTCACTAATCGCCCCGGATACCGGCCGGCCGTTTATGTGGCACCAGGCCGCTCTGCAAAGTTGGCCAAGCTCATCTCTCGCGTTCACGTCTGTAGCGGTGTCATCGTATTCTTCCGAGTTGATGCTTCTTTCGCCTGGCGAAGTATGGAAGCCCATGAACGAGACTGACAACCTTCCGTTCACCACTAACGACGAAGACGTCATAGCGGTCGGCGGCGTCTTAGACCTCACCGACGCTACGCCAAGAGAGTCCTTGACTGGCATTGAAGGCAAAAACCCCTTCCCGTTGTGGCTCGTTCTCACTCAGGAGGGCCGCATTTTGGGATGGCACGTCGTGTGCCGCGAGGCCAGTAGGGATGGCGTCAAGTGTGCAATCCCGCCAAAGACAGATCTGCCAAACCTCCCGGCCATCAATGTTGCTGCGGTCGAAAATGATATTGCCGCAGAAGAACTCGACGAGATCAGCGAAAGCGATGCCCGCGATAGCGCTCAGGCCCCTGATACTAAGAAGTCGCCGGATACTTTGAGCCCTGCTAGCGATGAGAGCAAGTACACCGCCAGAAGTTTCGAGGATCACGCTACTGAAAACGTTGCCTCGGAGGCACCAAGTACAGAAAACAAGTCAGATGGCGCTAGCAGTGGCGAGGCGCTGGAACGCTCGAAGCCGGCCAAATCGGAATCCACTGCTAATCCCGCGACTGGTGTTCCAAAAGCCACCTTTGGCTCCACTTGGGGGTCCACCCCTGGGTTTGCAGCTTGGGCCAGCGCTGGCTCGAACCAGAGCCCGTTTTCGCAAGTTGCACCCCTAGCAAGCACGCCAAATGTGTCACCGTTTGGCGGTTCTGGTGATGCTGTCTCGAGCGCTTTTGGCTCTAGGGCTCCTCAGTCTGCATCTCCATTTAAAGGCCTCGGGTCTCAGTCTCAGCCAGCGAGCACAACGCCTGCCACCTCGAATTCTAGCATCTTTGGCTCAAATCCCAACAAAGATCACTTTGCCGCTTTCAGAAACACGGGCTCCCCATTTACCCAGCCTAAAACCGTCAACCAGGATCCAGCGAAGATTGTCGAGCAGTCCGAAAGCAAAAACAACACGAGGCGCGATGTTTCGGATTCTGGTGAGGCATCTGGTGCTCCATCGTCGTCTGGATTGCTTGCCACAACTGACCGAGCAGCGGGCTCTGAGGACAAGCCAGACCTGCTGAGCGCCACGTCTGAGCCTGATTTGGCTGCGAAGGACGAGAAACAAGCCACGGATGAGTCTCGCGCAAGCGCTAAAGATGGCCAATATGTAGGAGCTAATGCGGATGCTCCAGCCAAAGAGGAACCTAAAGAAAGGCCGGAAGTCGGCACTGGAGAAGAGACAAAGCGAAATATGCAAGCTGAAACCGAAGGAGAACGCAATGCTATTGCTGCACGCAAAGCTGAAGCTGATCGTACAGCGGAAGCCAAACGCAAGATTGAAATGGAACGTATAGCAGACGCTGAGCGCAAGGCTGAAGCTGAACGTCAAGCAAATGCTAAAGATAAGGCAGAATCAGAACGAAAAGCCAGGGCTGATGCGGCCTCCAAAGCTGAAGCTGATCGCAAGGCCAGGGATCTAGCTGCCAGAATCGACTCTACTATCTGGCTTGGCAGCCGTGACACAACGCTACACTCGCTGACATCGGTTCTGAAAGAGGTACCGTTAAACGATGTGAGTGATATGGACGCCATCTACGCTCAGACCAACCTGCTTTTTCAAATTCTTGATCATAACCTTTCAGTGCTCGAGCAATCGGACATTTATAAAGAGGCCGCATCACAACATCGTGCGTTCAGTGACTTCAACCAGTGGAACATAGGTGATGTTCCCACGCTTGAGCAGGACATTCAAGCTCTGCTAGCAGGCCGTGCTCACGAAATTAGTAAATCTACGGACACTACGCTAAGAAATGCTTCCGACATGTCTAGAGAAGCAGGCGGTGCACTTGCAGACTTGTCAAGTCTTGAAGCTACTTTGGCAGAAGTTAATGCCGAGACAGGGGATCTTGCGTACCAACTAAGGCCTCTCCCTGCTCGCAGCGCTCATTATCGTCGGGAGCTACACAGTAAGCTTGGCAAGATCTCGCGACTTATGCGTGAGGCGAAAGAGGCAGTGCTACTAACACGCACGCAGCTTGGAGAAACTGTTGAATACTCAAGTATACTCGCCGCCGCAGAGTCCATTGACAGCAGGCTGTATGCCCTTGGAAGCTGCCTCAAGGACGTCGGAGATGGAATTCCCCGGCGCATCGGTGCAATTGCGTCACACCCTACTTCTCGCTTTGCGTCTAATCAAGGCGTTTCTCGTTTAAATTCCGGTGAGGCTCTTGGTGCCGTCCCAATTTCGGCAAATAACGTGCCCGCTGCGATAACGACGATAATGGGTCCCGAGCACCCTGCGCTTCTGCGGGAACAGCTCAACTCTACCGAAGCCTTGCTCAATTCGCTAAAGCAGCGCAACGCTGATTCTTGTATTACCTCTGTAGACCTATAAATACGGGGTGGCTCACATGTGATAGTTCATAAACGTTCTATAAGCTGACGTCGCAATCAGCTGTGCGGTGCAGATTAGTTGGTCTTCAGGGTTGTGGTTGTGGCTTATCCCCAGTTCGGTAACGGGGTGGTGGCACGGGATGACGCACGAAATAGATTAAGAGTGCGCGTGAGCGCAAGAGGACAGGTTTACCCTGCTGGTAACGGTCCATTGCGTCATTATGCTTCAAGTTATTGGTGTTCTCATGAACAATCGATTCCGAACAAATCGGTTCCGAGGTCTTTCTGGGCTAGTACATAAGATGACGCTCGATTTCGGGTGTTTGCGATAAATGAGGATTCGGACTCCCCCCTTCCATCTCCCACAAACTCTCCTTCCCGTGGAAATCTTTACCTACATCAACCCTTTGTCAAGTCGCAGTTATCAATTGTCTGATTGCTTTAGATACATAGATCGGGCCAGGGTTCGGAAATACTTTGCGGAGAAATTGGCCTCGATGTAAGCCATGCGGAGTTCGTGGGCATGGGCGCAGCGGCGCGCTGTTGATCGAAAGTCACTTCGGGCTTTGCCGAGAAAATAGCAGCGAATAGATTCGTGGGCCTGTGACGTCACGCCGGTGGAAAGCCATCAACCCACAACCAGCCCATGTACAATGCCTACTGCTGACGCTGTGGGCATGGGCAGATACCCAAGACGGCCAAGACGGGGAAACGAGTTCAATGGCCTGATTTGTTTGGCGCCAGGCACTCGCCCAGTTTGGTTATCAATTTTGATGCTGTAGCAAACGATGTACAAATCAGACAAGAGGTCCTTAGCGGTATCATAATCTATGCTGCATCTTGAATCGGTTTGGACATCTACACCGCTGCTAGCTTCCAATCTTTGCGGCACACGTGGATGAGGGCGCATACGGGCTCACCTTGCCCATTACCGATTCGGCATGCATGCGTTGATAGTTGCTTGCATAGCCTAGTTTGCGCCTTTAGCTCAATTTCCGAAAACATCCGAGGCTGCTGGATTCCCGCAAGTATATAATGATCTCTGGACCTGCTATTCTGAAATCATATCTCAAACAACACACTTTTTGCAGAATCATAACAACAATGTCTTCCACATACACGCTTACTCGCCTGTCCGCGCCATCGATTGTACTCAACAGTGGGTCGCAGATCCCAGCTGTTGGTTATGGACTCTGGAAACAGCAGGGTAATGAGGCGAAAGACTCAGTCCGCTCTGCAATTGAGTCCGGTTATCGTCATCTCGACTGTGCAACAGCATATCAGAATCATAAGGAGGTTGGTCAGGCCATTCGTGAGGCAGGTGTTCCTCGGAACGAGCTTTGGATCACCTCAAAGGTGTGGGGCACTCACTTTGACAACCCCGAAGAGGCACTTGATGAAATTCTTGAGGAACTCGGAGTTGATTATCTGGATCTCTTGCTCTTACATCTCCCTGTAGCGTTTAAACGCAATCCTGAGGATCCGAAGCAGCTTCGCGGACTTCCCGTCGATCACGACATGAAATACGCAGATGTGTGGGCGCGCATGGAGAAGCTACCCAAGTCGAAAGTAAGGAACATCGGTGTCTCTAACTTGACGGTCAGGGCTCTGGATGAACTTCTTCAGAGCGCGAAGGTGACGCCTGCTGTCAACCAGGTTGAGATGCACCCCAACCTTCCGCAGAGAAAGCTACTGGACTACTGCAAGTCTAAAGGTATCCTTGTTCAGGCGTACAGTCCTCTTGCACAAGGCCAGCACGAGAACCCTGTGGTCATTGAAATAGCCGATGAGCTTGGCGTGACGCCTGCTCAAGTGGTGCTCTCCTGGGGCGCCATGCGCGGCACTAACATCCTTCCTAAATCCTCAACGCCATCGCGAATGAAGGAGAATCTTGAGCTGATCGAGCTAAGCAATGACCACATGAGGCGCATTGATTCTCTAGGGAAGAACTTGAAGCGACACAATGACCTTGGCGCTAAGTACGGTGTTGCCATGTTCGACAACGAAGCCGACTCCTATTAAGAATCAACATCTGGCAGAGTCCACGAATGTCCCTACAACAGGAAAGATTTGACTCTATTCATCAGACTTTATTTCAGGATACATAACTTTTTAAGCAAGCCAATCACATATTGAAACCCCGATGCATTAACTTTTTTTTGTGATGGCAATCAATTAATGAAGCATTTATTAAGACCTAAGTGGTGACGGCTATAATCGCAGCAGGCTAGGCGACGTTTCTCACTACCGTGGCTGTCCACCTAGACCTGCGGTTGTTCTCACAAATTGTTCAAGTGCCTTTTTAGCTCCACCATTCTCAATACTTTTCCTGGCCAGTTCCACGCCATGTTTGTAATCTCGAGCCACACCTGCAGCAACAAGAAGGCCGGACGTGTTTATTAGAACGTAGTCTTTGATTGGGTCACCCTCGGGAAGTTTGTTGTCGACCAGCTTATAGACCGTTTGCGCGTTTTCCGCAGGAGTCCCACTGGCAACACTCGATAGCGGATGCTTCTCCAAACCGAAGTCTTCCGGCGAAATGGTTGTTTCAGTAATGCGGCCATCCTCTGAGAGCATCCAAGTGTGAGTGGGCCCCGCAGGAGAGATCTCGTCCAGCCCTTCGGCGCCGCACACAATCAATGCGCGCTTTCCAGGAAACAACTGAGCTGCGGATTCAGCGTACGTTTTACCCAAAGAAGGTGTGTAGACGCCAAGCACCCTTGACCTTATAGGGGCAGGGTTGAGCAGTGGGCCCACTAGATTGAAGATGGTGGGCACGCCGAGCTTCTTGCGAATGGGCTTGACGCGAGCCAATATGGGGTGAAAGACGGGGCCGCTCATAAAAATGAAATCGTTTTCAGATAGAAGTTGGGGCACAGTCTTTTCGTTCACCTCACTCAAATCAATCCCCAAGTTCGACAGGAGGTCGGAGGCACCCGACGGAGAAGTTGAGGCCGGGCCTCCATGCTTGGCAACCTTTATCAGGCCCGTGCCGGCTGCTACTATTCCTGAAGTCGTCGATACGTTGAACGTATTCTGGCCGTCGCCGCCAGTCCCCACAATGTCGACGTATTCCTCATTGGGGTGCCCTTGAAGCTTGCGAGCCACCTGCGACAGGTTCTTGACGGTAGCAGCAATAAAGTCAGGGTTATGATCGCGGCCGCTCACGCGTGCACCCACTAAAAATCCAGCAACCTGGACGTCAGGCACCTCTGAGGAATGAAGTATGAGTGACATGGCCGCATCAATATCCTGCGCTGTCAGGGATTTCGGATCCTTGACAAGCGTCTTGATGTACGGGGCCAAAGTTTCGGTCATACTGAGGGCTGTGCAAACACGCTAGCAGCACTTGTTGAAATGAAACACTGTAGGATGGCCGACTTTGATCTGTTCCCGGTATCTTGGGGATTTGAAAATAATGAGTCGAAGCTACCACATGCGGCCAGGCTTTGTCTGGGCGGGCAGGAGGAGGAGGAGAGGGCTCTTTCAAATACGCCCTTCTTTTCCCCCACGCGCGTACGCAAGGCCCGTTCCCCTTATTATTATTTACTGTGCATCAGGCGAACTGGGCTATGTGGGGCGCACGCACCATAAAGCCCCATAAAGCCGTCACTGCGCATATACTTTACTTAGATCCGGCGCTCTCTGCATGTAGCTTGTGCTCCCCCGCGTCAATACCTCCTGAACAACATGCGCTCGTGCCGGTCGGTCTTAACGTAACTTGTGCTACTAATTTAGCACCCTAGTACTACTGCGTGGCAATTGCAGATGTAATTTCCAACACGTGGCTGGCCTCTACTTTGGACTTTTAGCTCGGCCCGAACTGCTCTAGTGTGTTCAAAAGTGCTCGGCTTCTTTACCGCCCGCGGTTATAGCTACAAAAAGAGGGTTGAGACGCGTGTCACAGCACTGACTTTTAATAGCTGCTGCATGCGAGCCCTAGCCCCATGGCCAAAGTCGACACTGCCTAAGTGGCCTCAAACTCCAAAATCAATAGTGGACTCATAGGCACGCGATGAAGGACGTGAAGTCGAAACAATTTGCGGTGGAAGATCCGAAGGCGAAGAAGCCCTTTCGCACCTCGGCCCCTGATGCAAGTGTTTCGCAGTCACGCTCGCTCTCCAAACAAGATTGGAAAGTGCTGGCGCTCGTGCTAGCCGTGGCCGTATTTGTACGCGTCTGGGGCCTGTCTTGGCCCACGTCTGTGGTATTTGACGAGGTGCACTTCGGAGGCTTCGCCAAAAAGTATATTATCGGTCGGTTCTTCTTTGATGTTCACCCACCGTTGGCCAAAATGCTTTTCGCCGTGTTCGCGTTTATTGGCGGCTTTGATGGCGACTCCGACTTCGAGTTCAAGAACATTGGCGACGACTACATTGGTCCACATGTGCCTTATCTGACGATGCGCATGCTGCCGACCCTGACAGGCTTGGGCACCATCGCTTTGTGCTTCTCGACTCTGAGAGCTTCTGGCGTACGCACTTACGTGGCTGGCGTGACCTCCTTGATTCTGACTTTCGAGAACACATTTGCGACTGAGTCGCGCTACATTCTGCTTGACTCGCCGATGGTGTTTTTCATCGCGCTCACCGCCTACGGTTTCAAGCGATTCGAGAACGCCGTACCGTTTGAGCGCACCTGGTTCCGCTACCTTTTCTTAACTGGCCTGGGTCTCGGTGTCACTGTGTCGTCCAAATGGGTCGGCTTGTTCACTGTGGGATGGATTGGAGTTCTTACTGCGTACCAGCTTTGGTGGATCTTAGGGGATCTGAACGTGACGCCTCGTCAGTTCAGCGCACACTTCCTGTCGCGCGCGTTCTTTTTGATTGTAGTGCCGTTTGCGTTCTACACGGGCATGTTTGTTCTGCACTTCTTCTGTGTCGATAACATGGGCGATGGCGCTGAGTTTATGCCCCGCGCCTTCCAAGCAACGCTCAAGCACAACACTTTGCCCACACAAGTTCCTCTCGATGTCGCCTTCGGGTCGCGAGTCACGCTGCGCCACGTCGACACGAATGGAGGGTATCTGCACTCCCATGTGCAGACGTATCCCTCTGGCTCTCAGCAGCAGCAGGTCACGTTGTACCCCCATGTCGATGACAACAATGTTTGGCAAATCGAGAACGGCACAGAGTTCTGGAACCCCACAAACAGTACTGGTGCCGTGCAGCTGCGTGATGGTGATGTGATCAGGCTGATGCATATTACGACTGAGCGCCGCCTTCACTCCCACGACCACCGAGCCCCTGTCACTTCGCACGACTACATCAATGAAGTCAGCGGCTACGGATTTGAGGGCTTTGACGGTGATTTGAACGACAATTGGCGCATCAAGATTGTTGGGTCGAAATCCTACGGCGCTGAAGCAAAAGAGCGCGTGCAGTCTCTGCGCACATACTTCCAGCTCGAGCACACCATGAGTGGGTGCCTGCTGTACTCTAAGGACGTGAAACTCCCCGACTGGGGTTTTGACCAGCAGGAAGTCTCGTGCATCCGCGGCGGTAAGGAGCACAACACGCTGTGGTACATTGAGTCGAACGAGAACGAGTTGCTCGGTGACAACCCCGTGCGAGGTGATTATATCGTGCCAGGTTTCTGGGAGAAGTTCTTTGAGCTGCACAAGACAATGTGGAACGTGAACAAGGGACTTACAGATCCCCACTTTTGGGAGTCGCGCCCGAGCTCGTGGGTCGTGCTGCGTCGTGGTATTAATATGTGGGGCGAGAAGAACCGCCAAGTATATCTTGTTGGTAACCTGCCTGTATATTGGGCAATCCTTGCTGGCGTCATCACACTTGTTGCGTACAAGCTTTTGCGACTTCTATATTGGCAGCGTGCGGGCACTGTGGCCTTCGCTCCCCAGCCAAACACCCCGTGGGCACTGTTCGACCATAACTTCGGCAACTACTTGCTTGGCTGGTGGTTCCACCTGTTCCCGTCGTTCTTGATGGTGCGCCAGCTGTTCTTGCATCATTATCTGAGCAGCCTGTACTTTGGTGTGCTTATGATCGGTCAGGCTCTTGAGCTACTTGTCAGTGTAGGCCGCCCCAAGAAGATTGCGCGTGCCGTGCCCGTAGTCTTTCTGGCTGCGGTGGTTGCCTGGTATTACTGGTTCTCGCCGCTGATCTATGGATCGCCTTGGACGCGTGAGCTGTGCGAGAAATCCAAGTTCTTTGACATGGACTTTGACTGCAATATCTTCCTCGACTCGTACGACGACTACAAGCAACAAGAGTACGAGATCAAGGAGTCGAAGTACTCCGCATTCTACGGAGTTGCTGCTCCGGTCCCAACCGCCGAAGCGCTGGAAACTGGCACCGCCGAGGAAATCTTGGCCGACGCCGAGTAGTTGTTCGACCTTTTTTCGTAAAAAATAAATTCAAATATGCTGGCTATCATTTAATGCGCAGCGCGCGCTCACTTGCGAGCGGCGCGCTCCTTGTCTGTGTGGTGACCACTCGTCGCAGCAGCCAGCCGCGCATCAAACTCAGCCTGTGTTATTAGGCGAATTGAGGCGTCTGGAACGTGTACGGCCACAGAGCGTACGCTGCTTTGCTTTCTAGCGGGATGAATGGGCTGGTTCATTGTCTGTGCGCGGTGGTGGTCCAGAAGAACGCCGCATTCGACAACCCTACATTCGACAACCCTACTACTACCTAGATGAGGAGCTACGTGGAGGGCACTACAACACTCCTTTAAGTGCCGCCCAGTTAGATACGGCACGTATTTTTTGGCTAGAAAAATTACGATTGTCTATTATCTGTCTACTATCCATCCTCAAAAAAAAAAAAAATCTCAGCTGCAGGCTCCCAAAGCCTGGGGTACAATAGACCACCAAGCAGACTCAACAGCTAGCCGACAGAACACGCAGATCGCAAGAGATGAAAGCAGATTCCCGTAACCTGCGCAAGCGCGTTAGAACCCCACTGTGCGCATAACATAGTCGGTCCCTGAAGACTCTGAAGACTATGTATGTACATGTGTGGAGGAGGGCTTACTTCATGGCACTATTCAGGGTTGGGACAGAGCATACACACGAGTTCGATCAATTTGGGGGGCACACCTAATTTGCATTGGCGCGCATGGAGCTCGTCGCCTCCCGCCCCATATGCGACACGCTTGCGCTTTTTATGCTCTTCAATACTCTCACCTTCTCTATTATCCGGTCGGTTTTGTATGAGCCTGGTCCTTGGACGCATGTTCTGATCGCGCTACCTATGTTTACCACGCTTTCAAAACTCATATCACAGCCTGAGGCACATGGCGCCGAGCTACGTTCCACCAAGCGGAGCTCTAGGTCTCGCCCGTCACTTATATGGGCTATTGTCGCGCGCATATGGCTCATTGTACTCGGAGAAGTTCCTTTGTTCGGAAAAAGCCATAGCCGCCGTCAGAACAACGGCGACCCGGGAAACGCGCCGCAGGTGAGGTTTGTCAACGAAACTCAAGTTGGGTTTCTATTTGCTGAGCCCTCGCTGACGCGGTTTGTCGTTAATGGGCTGGAGTGGACTCAAGTCCACCGAAACGACGACATGCACCTCGCCGTACTCTACGGGCTATGCCCCGGCACTATTTATGAAGCCATGGCCACTCATTCAACTCAATCTGTGTCCTCGGAGTTCACCTTTTGTACGGCATTGATGTCGTCTTCTGACCAGAAACCACGCAAGCTAGCAACGCCTATTCGAGAAATAGCGCTGGAGTCGGCAAGGGAAATCCTTTCAAACGAACGCTCGCAAGTGCGCAAGTTCAGACGGGAGAGCCTGAAACGCTTGGCCGCCGTAAGACACGACACCGAAGCTATGGATCACAAAGTGGCCACGAAGCGGAAAGCTGACGAGCGAGCCATGAAGCGCGTGGCTTCACTGCAGGAGCGCATTGCGCAGCTCCTCGAGGAAATTGCCGCTTTTGGGGCAGGTGACGACAGCGGCTCAAGTGAAGTGACAGAATTGGCGAATGAGGCGCAACGAGTGATGCTGGAACGGCAATCGAAACAGCAAGACCTGGATGTGAGCGTCCGCGTGTGGGCAGAGCTACAGTCCAGCAAGCAAGACGATGTGCAGAAGTTGCGGCAGCGTTGCGACAAGTTGCAGGAGCGCGTCAAGCGCCTGGACCACGAGCTCGCGCAGCAGGCGCTGATCAGGGAGTGCGACATTGAGGCGTATCTCAGCCATGTGCGCGAGCAGAGAAATATTCGCAAAAACCGGAGAGCACGGCTGGAGTCCGACTTTGTTCAGGCCATAAGAAAGCTTGACTCCTCGTAGAGAAGCCATCATCGCAAGAGTTAGGCCACAATTTTGACATATTGCCGTGGCAGTGGATGATTGAATGTATTTTATAGTTTTGCTAAATTTTTGCTATTTTCGATGCCTCAACTGAGCCCGCCACCGCCTGAGGCGTTCACTGCATGGAAGGCGCTAATCGTGGTTTTAGCAGCGCGTTGTTTGTGCCCTTTAGTTCCATATACTGCCATGTATAGTGACGAGCAAATAGAAGCCTACCTGTACGCTGTGGCGGAGTACGAAGAGCTCAAACAGGAAGCAAGCAGCGCCTGGAAAGAAGCATACATTCAATTGGCCAAATCGCGGCTCTCACGACCCGTATCTCCGCAAGATCACGATCCAGAAACGCCGGCTGCAACAACGCTGCTGAACGGGGAGCTGCTGATAGGAAACCCAGCCGCCATGACCGGCGCGTGGCCCTCGGAATCGCTCAGGAACAGCCAGAGTGCGTTTCATCGTGCATTAGAACGCGAGATCAGATGTTTCCAGCTGAAGCAAAAGATAAATAAGATTATATAGCTACCGCGGCGGTCTGTCCAGCTCTCGTTTGTATTCTGTCACCCTCATCACGAGCTCGTCACACTGTTTAAGTAGGACTTCACGCTCGGCGGCCGCAGCCGTCTCCTCGGCGCGAGCCTCCTGCAATTGCTGCTCCAAGTCCTCGAAATTCCCGACCGTGGCGCTATCTAGTTCGGGCAGGCTGCCTATTAGGACCTCTATTTGCTTTGCCTTTGTCACTATGTCCTTTGACAGCTCTGTTAATGCGGCCTCGAACTGCTCCGCCGGCACCACCTCGAGCTGCGGATCTTCTGCTTTCGTGCCATACGCAGGCGTGCCTCGCGGGATAGAGAAGTCATGGTGTTTGTTTATGTAGTTCAGACTCGAGAAAAACTGGGTTACAAGCTGGTCCAGGCATGTTTGAAGCTGGCTGAGTCGGTCGGCCATGGCCAAGTCGTTTACTGAGGACGCGCGCTTGTTCGCGGCGGGCTCTCGAGCACCCCTAGCCCTTCTTCACACGGCCGGATTGTAGCGTACACCTCCTAACGATGGTTCTACGCGTCAATTGCGCGGAATCAAAATACTTGCTTTTATTTTTAGTTTTGTTTTCTTTTTTCACTGTTTCTCTACACCTGCCTCACCTCTAGCCTGTGTCCATTCCGCGGAGCCGCTCTGTCGCGCAACAAGGTTCTCGGTTGCTGACGGCGTCAAGTGCTTGAAGTCTTCCAGCTCAGCGTCGTCTCTCAGGCGCCATTCAACCTCGTCGACTGGGTCCATTAGCTGTCTGTCCTGCAGGGAAATAGCTTCTAACGTTGTTCTTAAGAGCTCCTCTGGGAAGCGTGTGCGCGGTAGAGCCGCATCTTCGCGGCAAACATAGCGTGGCGTGACGTCTCGCGCTCCACCGACGCTAAATCCAATGACGTATGCCATCTTTTTACCCCATCCATCGGCATAGGTTAGTGGCTTGTCGAACGCCGCTTCGCAACTGTCTACGTGAATCCATCGTTTCTGCGACTCCGACCAGATTTCGTTCCATACGTGGTCTTCTGAGTTCCACACGTAGCGTACGTCGCGCCCCAGGGCACGCAGCAGCAGCGTCATGACGTTGCACCATTCACCACAGCGTCCGCGCCGCGTCTCAAGCAGCTTGGTGGGATCGTTGTACCGGGGGAACCGTGTTGTTACACCGCAGTGTGGGCACTTCCACAGTTCGACTATGCCAGCGCCGAACCTGCGCTCCTCGTCGTTGGGCTCGCCAGTACCATTGTGCTCAGTGTTTTCACTACCGCACGACTCGCACGTGGCATTATCGACCCATTGAAACCAGTTTTTGAACCATTTGAGCATGGAAACAATAACAAGGTCCTCCTCGCTGTACTCCGACGCTGGCGCCAAGGCCTCGGCCTCGTCGAAAATTTGGGCCAGGGGCAATTTCTCCAAGGCAAGATCAAGTCTTTCTGGATTCTCGTACTCGAACACAGACTTCGAAAGTGACAGAATCTGCGACATTGATTGCATGTCTACCATGGGGAGAAAGCGATGTCCCCCACGCTACAAGGTGGAACTGTGTTTGTGGTTCCTTGGAGCGGAACCCCACGCCCCTCCCATGCGGCGGAACTAAAGGGCACACCGTGAAAGTGGGTCAATCAACAACAATCTTAGTATGGTCAACAAATACAGTGTGCGTGCAACGAGTTACGCGTGAGTAGGGCGAGCCAGTATATGTATGTTTGTATGTGTGTATGTACAGAAGATTAGCTTTTGGAGCGGAAGCGGTCGGCTAGTGCTTGAGCGCGCATGCCAACTGCTCCATATTTTTTGACGTCAACCGCGCCTACGAACAATCTCAATTTATCATAAGCCAACCGCGAAACGCCGCGCTCCCTTTTGTATAGCTTTGAGGCAGCCTCGAAAGCATGTTCCGGCTCATTCAGCTTGAGCAGGCTGAGAATGAATACGTTCCAGTTCGATTTCGTAAGTTCAAAGCCTAATGCCTCGACCGCCCTAGGGAACTCTATTAGCTGAGCGGAACTGCCTTGCTGCGCCAAGCTATCGAGCTTGGCATTGATTTCTTTCCAGAAGCTGTGCCGATGCCGTCGGGATAATTTGTAGACCGGAGGCCTGCCCTCCCCTGTGGAGCCTCGTACGAGCACATAAACTTTGGCTACATCTCGCATAAATTGCTCCCAGAGCTTGTTCACGGCTGTGTACTTTCCTGCAGAATGCGCAAGCTCAATGTACAGCCCCCAAAGCTGGTAATTGTCCTGGGGCTTCTCGGAGCCGCGTGCTATGCGAAGACTGTCCAGCAGCTTCTTCGCAGGCACGAGATGCCCGCGCTTGATGAGGCGCCTCACGATCGGCTTCACGTTGCTCACCGGAATCACCCCACGCGGTACCATAGCCGCATGCGGGTCGAAGTAGCCCTCTTTGATGTGCTGCAGCGCCGTGCGCTCCGCATTCATCGCAGAGTCAACAGACGACCCCGGAGCTGTGAGCATACGGAAGTGCTTGCCAATAAATGCGTGGCTTACGGGCACACGGTTTTGGGCCATGAGCTGCGGCAACTCCTTTGCCTTGTCAAAGTATTTTGTCTTGGCCAGCAGCTCCGAGTACAAGGCGTAGTGCGAAGCATTGGGCTGAATACCTTGCGAGCGCATCTCCGCGAGTTTTGACTCGAAAGAGTCCAAGTCTCCTAAGCGGCTGTAGTACTGCAAGAGGGCGACATACCACGCGTCATCGCCGCGAAGATGCAGCTCTTCCTTCAGTTGAATGGCTCTAGTCGCAAATGGGGACCCCCTGAAGCGAGCCGCGCCTTGTAATATGACAGTGAGGGTATCAATTGAGGGTCTGTGAGACTTGCGTAAATCCTCAAGGACCTTCCAAGCGTCCTCCAGCTTGTTCGCTTGCGCATAACAATGCACGCGCACCTGCCAGCTGAGCTGATCCGGTTCACATAGACTCGTGCCCCATTTCCACACGTATTCAGCACTTTCGAGGTCGTGTCTAGCAGCACACAAAGCCAAGAGCAACGAAAGCTCAGCATTCCCAAGGCCAAATTGGTGCTTTGCAATCATCTCATCACCCACAAACTGAAGGGCCCCACGTAAATCCTTAGCATCCTTGTATGCTTTCAGAACGAGCTTGAAAGTGCTAGCAGTGGGCTCGATGGCGTGCGTCATCATTGCATCGTAGTACTTTCTGGCCTTTTGCAGGTCACCTCGCAATCCATGAGACTGGATCATGGCATGAAAAACACCGCGCGTGAGAAGCATCGGGTCTTTTACCTTTAATCTGTGGTAGATATCGTCCAGCACGTTGGCATCCCCGATGTATCCAAGGGCGCGCAATACAGTAGAGTAGCGCTGGCTGCCCATTTTGACCACAATAGACGGGTCGTTCTCGACCGCCTCGAACGTTTTCTGTAAACGAATGAAGTCCGAGTCCACTGCAGCAGCCAACAGCACTGCGTCGCTTTGCATGTGATCGTGTAGCTGCACGTTTTTGTCGTAAGCCTGCAAAGCCTGACGAGGAAGTCGCTGATACACAAGGTAGAGCATATAAAGGTGCAAATCAGTTGGCGTTGCAACGGAAGACTCAGACTTCCATTCCCAAATCAGTTCGACAAGGTCGTTCTGCAAGGGACTACCCACTTGGGCAGTGGGAGCCGGGAGCGCAGAGCTCTGCATTTGTGTGTCACACCTTGTTGCTAGAAGTGAGGTAGCTAGGGGAGCTGCCACTACCATGTTGCTCAGTGATATCTCATTTACAGCATGGACAACGGCCATTGGTGCAAAGCGCTTCTCGACGAGCCTAAGCATTTCAAAAATGGGCTGATCTGTTTTCGATGCAAGATCCTCAAGCTTGAAACCCATGCTGATGCACGAAACTGCCAGCGTTTCGAGCGTGAATTGGGCCGGGAGAGTTTGCTCGCAGCGGCCCAACAGCCACAGAAACAGCTGCTGCCATAGAGTGGGCTGTTGAGGCGCCAACTCTGTGAAGAATTTATGCAAGTCTGCCCATCGCCTGAGGTGGAGCAATACTTCAGCAGCATACTGGTAGTCGGCGAAGCGAATGTTTCTGGACGGAATGGAACTGATAATGGCAAGTGACCAGTCTGAGTTGGCTGGAAAGCCTGCACTGCGCATGCGCTGGTAGACATCGTACCTTATGCTCAGAGCGGATTCACGATCTCCGCGTAGGGCCGCCTCCCAGAGGTGTGGTAGTTGGGTAACGTCATGGCTGTGGATCTGGGATTGCAACTGGAGACAGGCGGAAGAAGACAGCCGTATTGGTATTCTTATTGACTTGGTTCCTGGCCTCCATAGCAACCTATACAGCATCTAAGGTCGTTCATGCAGTCCAATGTCCACGCGGTCGTCGAATGAGCTGGTTAGTGATTTTTCTAACTCCAGGTCGCAGCCGGGTGGGAGACCTTGCCCCCGTGAGGTCGGGCTCACTGGGGATATCTCGTATCGCGATTTTTCTAACCTCATCAAAAAAAACACCACACGAACCGGTCGACCCAATACTTGCATTGAAAGTCAAGCATTGTCCACTCAATTCTCAATCAAGAACGATGGGGACCTACGAGAGAAAAAGTAAGTATACCAGGACTCAATTGAAGCATATGCCCGAGCCGTGACTAACCATATAGCCCGCGAAATCAAGCGAAGCCTGCACCGGCGGGCGCGCATCCGCCGGGCCTACTTCAAGATGATTGGGGAGGACCCGAAAAAGAAGACGCACGAGCAAGCAGCAAGAGAAACGCTTGACGCGGGAGAGGAGATTGACCTGTCAGACGTCAGTGACAGCGAAGAGGAGGGTGACGAAGCGCGCACCGCGCGCGCCGCGCCCACGAAAGACGCAGAGAAGCGGCGCGAGGCCGAGGCCGAGGCCGAGGCCCCGGCGGAGCCGAAGCTCACAGGGCGTCAATTAGCGCGCCGCAAGCGGTCCGAGGAGTATCACCGCAAGAAGGAGCTGGAGGCGAGCGTCGCGCGCGCGCGCAACCGTCGCGACACGCACAAGCACACAATGATGAAGCGCAACACGCGCGGTCAGCCCAAATTAGGATCGCAGGTAGGCATACTGCTGGACAAGATCAAGAAAACAGGAGCATAGAGTACTTAATTGTAGACATATAAGTGATTGTCGCGCGCTGGCGCCCGCGACAGTATTTAATTAGCAGGCGCAAACCAACAGTGCAAATTGCATGGCAGGTTCAGCAGCGGCTGGTGATGCAAGCCACGGCGGCGACTTGTCCACGTAGCGAGCGCGTGCAGAAAAGACTAATATAAAATAACCGTCACAAGATATTTAAGCGTGATGAGCGTCGCCGCGAATTGCAAGGGTAAGGGCCCTAACCACCAAGCTGTCGCCATCGCGTTCGTTGGCCGGCCACATGAGACTCGTTCATGCGATTCTCTGCAGCCTGTTGGCGCTTGTGATAGCAAGCGACGTAGCCGAGGAGCCGCACAAAGAGCCGCGCAAGCAGCGGCATACCAACAACTGGGCGGTGCTCGTGTCGACGTCGCGGTTCTGGTTCAACTATCGGCACATGGCGAATGTGCTGAGCTTCTACCGCACCGTGAAGCGGCTGGGCATTCCGGACGACCAGATCATAGTCATGCTCTCGGACGATGTGTCGTGCAACCCGCGCAACCCGTTTGTTGGGTCCGTGTACAAGGATCACGAGCATGGACTCGACTTGTACGGCAGCAACATCGAGGTCGACTACCGCGGCTACGAGGTGACCGTGGAGAACTTTGTGCGCGTGCTGACGGACCGGTGGGACGAGGACGTGCCGCGGTCGAAGAGGCTCATGTCCGACGACCGGTCGAACGTGCTTGTGTACCTTACCGGCCACGGAGGAAACGACTTCCTCAAGTTCCAGGACGCCGAGGAGATCGGCGCGTGGGACATTGCCGACGCGTTTGGGCAGATGTGGGAGAAGCGTCGCTACAACGAGCTGCTGTTCATGATCGACACGTGCGAGGCAAACACGATGTACTCGAAGTGTTTCTCGCCGAACATGATTGCCGTGGGCTCTTCGCAGCTGGCCGAGTCTTCCTACGCCAACACGACTGACGAGCAGATCGGCGTGGCGCTCATTGACCGGTTCACAAGCCTGAATCTCAAGTATCTTGAGCAGGTGGACAAGAACTCGGAGCTGACGCTGGCCGACCTATTTGACAGCTACGACGTCGACGAGATCGCGTCGCACCCGGGCATCCGCGCCGACCTGTTTGAGCATCCGCTGGACGAGGTCCGCATCACCGACTTCTTCGGCAACATCCAGGACGTTGTCATCGACGACCCGACACTGGAGCTCGATATCGACCTCGGTCACTACAATGCGAGGCGGCCGCGGCGCGCGCGGCCC